>OY978526.1:8851612-9379076 GCA_963854835.1 Megamerina dolium | reverse complement strand
CCTATGAATCTTCGTCTAAAATCATGCTAAAAAAAAAAAAAATAATAACTTGTACTTTGAGCGAGAGTAATACGATGTCTGAACATGTAAAGGACGAGAGCCCAATGACAACATCATAATTTCGGAGATCTTTGATATATTTAATTGAGTGCCATATTCGCTTTAGCCTTTTCCTTACATAATTCAAAGATAATTTATTTCTTTCTTCTTCTTCTTCTTCTTCTTATGTGGCCACAACAATCCATCATCGACTTAGTCCGAACATATAATGAGGCGCCAGTCTTCTCTGTTCTTCTCTTGCTGGCGCCAATTGGATATTCCAAGCGCCGCCCGGTTACCCAACACTTGGTCCTTCCAACGGAGGTTTGGTCTTCTTCTTTTTTAAAAAGGATATTATTGAGATTCCCCCATGGATATCATTCCAGACAAGTACTATATGCTAACACTTTTGCTCTAATAATAAAACCAAACAATTTCTGATTCACTGATGATTAAGTCTATTATTTGCTGAATGAGTGCGATTGAAAGCATTTAACGCATTTAGCATGTTTAACTTTTAAAATTGTATGATAAGCTACTTAATATATATAATTAGATTATTGTAATATATTTTCATATTTTTTTTGCTCTGGCACAGTGGTGTCGGTTTGATCAATTCAGCAGCATTTCTATTGAAAAACAAAAAATTTTTGTATTTCAAGAGATACTTACCTTGGGACATATTTTATGCATATGAACATTGTAAGGTAAGCTCGATACATGTTCTTCGAAGCTGTTAATCGTAAATATCTGCTTTAGCTGTCTCAAATTTAATCAATTTAATCAAATTACTTAAATGCTTATTTAATGGGGATTCACCTATACGTTTTCGATTTATCTGCAACAATCTAGTTCACGTTTGAATATTTAATTTGACTCGCGTAAAAAGTAATTTTAGTTCTAAGCTATAGTAATTTTTTTTTCGCATGAAAGCAGTATATTGCAGTAAGTTCTATTCTATTTTAACATGATGATGAATTCTTTTTTTTTTTGTTTTGTATATAAAATTGGTATAACTTTGTACTGAGTCATTTAAAGACATAAAGTCAAACGTTTATGATTCAAAAAATAAATAAAAATATAATGCGTTCAAAATAAATAGATGTGTATTTTTACTTAGCACTTTCAGCCCACTATGCTTATGGGTTTTTTTCATACTTGCATAACTTAAGTCTGTGATCAGAATGAGTAATTAGCATCAGTAAAAAAAAAATTTTAATTACTTAGTTGGTATGTATTAGGTATATAATTACTGTACTTACTTCATAGTGAAAGTAAAATTAGCTTAAAATACAGATCTACTCATATTCAATAGTATAGGGAACTATCAAATTAAAATTATCGATTTGTTCGATTGCTAATACATTTTCATTAAATCGATAGTTTTGAGTTGAATGATAAATGAATCGTTTTTCTTTTTCGAATGAATGAAGAATTTTTTTAGCTTAAATTTCATAACAAATTTTTTCTCTAATTAAAAATTCGTCTGAAGTATCAGCTTGTGAAAAATTTCTAAATAAATTCACCTGAAAAAAAATTATTAGATCAATTAATAGTTTCATCACTATTAACTAATTCATTAAATCGATAATTTTGATGTGCAAAATAATCGATTTTTTTTTTCGAATAAATGAAGAATGTTTTTAACTTAAATTTCATAACTAAGTTTTTCTTTAATTAAAAATTCGACCGAAATATCAACTAGTGAAAAATTAATAAATAAATTCACATGAAAAAAAGTTATTAGATCAATTATAATAGTTTCATCACTACTAACTAATTCATTAAATCGATAGTTTTGATATGCATGGCAAAATAATCGGTATTTTTCGAAAGAATGAAGAATTTTTTTAGCTTAAATTTCATAACTAAGTTTTTCTTTAATTAAAAATTCGACCGAAAAAAAAAAGTGAAAAATCAATAAATAAATTCACATGAAAAAAAATTATTAGATCAATTATAATAGTTTCATCACTGATATGCATGGCAAAATAATCGGTTTTTTTTCGAAAGAATGAATAATTTTTTTAGCTTAAATTTCATAACTAATATTTTTTTAAATTAAAAATTCGACCGAAATACCAACTAGTGAAAAATTAATTAAAAAATTCACCTGAAAAAAAAATTAGATCAATTAATAGTTTCATCATTACTAACTAATTCATTAAATCGATAGTTTTGATATGAATGGCAATAAAATCGGTTTTTTTTCCGAATGAATGAAGAATTTTTTTAGCTTAAATTTCGTAACTAATTTTTTCTTTAATTAAAAGATTATTAGATCAATTAATAGTTCCATCACTAGTAACAAATTCAAAGGTATTGAAGATTAAATGGAAGATTAAGATAATTCGATAAACAAATTCATTTAGTTAGTAACTATCGATATTAATCGATAGTTCCCAACTCTAAGAGAATGTATTTATTTGGTAATAATCATATTTTTTCCTTTCTATTTTTATTTGACCAAAAATAAAGCATTAATTAATTAACACAAAAATTATACCCACAGCATGATCATTTCTATGTTTTCATATGCATTATATGATATTTACGTTCGTTCTATAAGGTTCGCTCTTGACCGAATATAGTCTGCCTTTAAATTACTATTTATTTTTCACATTTTGTTTTCTTCATTTTTCGAAATTCGCATTGAAATTTGCACATATTACTCTTACTGATGTCTGTTGCACACGTACGCTCATATAGAATCTATAGCAGGTTTGAACTTGTATACTATATTTAATTTGTTTATGAAATAATTTATCAAAAGACAAACAAAATAGATTGTTTTTTTTTTTTTTTAAACATCATAACAATAGTCAAAAGATGAAGAATGAAGTATATATAAAAGCATTTAAATATTGAGGAATTTAGTTTCAGAGTATTTGGAATTAAGACAAGATGCCTTGCAAGGATTGTGGTATAGGTACGAGTATTATTACAAAAATTTGTTAAGAATTCAAAATTAAATTAAAAGTATATTTGAATTGTGTATATTTTATATGTAGATTGTAAATGTACAGCACAGAAATGTGGCGATAAATGCAATTGTGGTAAAGGATGCAAATGCCACAATAAGGATCAACGTCATGACGAACATTGTAAAGATAAACATGCCGACGGACATGGACATAAAACGCAGGCGCATTAATTGAATTCATATAGTTGAAGTTTGCATTAAATGTGATGTTAAATGTTTTCGCAATAAGAATATGATTAAAATAAAAATTTTTTTTTAATAAAAATGATTCTTTAAGAAGACATTTTTTTTTTTAATGTCAGAAGAATATCGTCTCAAATACCATATATAATTAAATATATAATTGAGTAAACATATATCAGATTGGCATGATAATACAGAAGACATTAATCTGAATTGAATGGGAGTAAATTGTCAATTATTTGTCACTCGATGGTGATGAAATAAACAAAATCTATTAATTGAGATTTGATTTGAGCTCAAGAAAATAATTATAGAATTTTATATATGTAATTTCATTTTTTTCCCCTATATTTATCAGATAATCCACACACAGAAATCTGTGTGACAAGTTGTAGAAAATATAATTTGAATATATGAGTATTCAATGTGGCAATAACACCAACAAAACAACAACAATAAAGTTTTGTGCCAACAAGCCGCCAGACGAACGAGCCGAAGCATATACTTATTGAAAAATAATTATTTGCTCACTGACGCAACAACTTTCATCGACGACAATGCATCCCTTGACACTACTAACATTGTTACACACGCTTGCACATTTCTGCTTGTGCGTACGTAAGAGTACAGGGCAATAATAATAGCGAAAACAACAATAGGGCCAAAATCAATGTTAAAATATGCAAATTTTTATTAACGCGACAATTTCAATTTAAAAATGGTATTATTTTTTTTTTTTTTTTTTTGGGGGGGCACAACATGATGCTTGTGTACTGCTTGTGACTTTCCTTTGTTAACAATTTCTATTACAGCGCTAGCGTAATAGAAATTGTATGCAACAGCAACAGGAATTATTCTCAATAGTGTAGTTAGCGTGTGTTACAGACGTGGTAGCAATATTAACAACAACAACAACAACAACAACAAAAACAACAACAATATATATAGTATACCTTAAAAATATATGCACATTTTCGCCAACACTGATGGTTCTAATATTAATCTGTGTCTGTGTGTGTGTGTGTATTTTGCAAACTTGGTAAAAACGAATTCCCCATATAAAATACAAAAACAACATTTGTATAAACAACCGTTCAGTTGTTGTAAAAAATACATAAACAGCATATAAATTTTATGAACACTCACGATTCGCCAATGTCCTGCTACTATGTACGTACATACCATGTACAGTGGCATCAGTCATCATTCTAATGGTTATTGTTGTAAACCAAACCACATCAAACCCCCAAACTACCAATTTTGGTTAATGTATATGTATAGATAATACTACGATAAGCGTGTTTGGCAACTCATTACGATATATATGTAAATACGACTGCGTATTTGTACGTATAAAATACATGTGTATGCGAAAGTATTGTAGCAATATGACTCCGTTGCTATTGTAGGCGGTATATGCGCCTATATATGTTCTCATTAATACAGCAATAACAACAATAACAACAATAACAACAATAACAACAACAACAACAACAAAAAGAACAATATTAATGCGTAAGCCAGCAACAACAATTTCAGAAATTTTATTAAATAGCTGATATTTGAAAATGGTATCACAATGTATTGTGTACTAGTTGTTGTTCCTACGTTGCCCTATAGTGACTACACTACTACTTGTTGTATGGAAGCATATTATAGATGCATTTTTTTTTTTTGTGTGGTTTCAATTAATGAAAATGAAAGTTTTAAATATAAATAGTTATTACTTTGTGCTACCATTGCATAGGCTATAATTGTTGTATAACTCTTAAACGATTCAGCTGCGAAGTTGGTGCAAAATGCATAGAATACCCCAAATTATACAAAATATATTTGTACATTTTTCCAATTGAAATTTAACTGAGTGCTTAGTGTATTTTGAATAGTTTTGCATTTTTTCTTTTTTATAAATACATAATATCAACAATTCACATTAGCACATTTGCAAGTTGTTAGCAAGAAAGTAATAAATTGAATTTATGTTGAATGGATATTGATTTAAATATTTTAAAATTTCAGTAAAGGTGAAAGAGATTGGAGAATTGATTGTCTTTAATTAAAAACATTTACTTCTTTAGAAACATATGGATACCGAATCAAATTTCATGTAGAGAAAAAATTGAGAAAGTCCGACGCTTTTTTGGAGGTATTATACATTTTGTCTTATAGCCTAGACAGACGGCAGCGTTAATCCGGATTAACGGCGCACTTAATCCGAATAAAATACCACCCTGACAGACGGTAGTATTGCGAATTAACTAAACAGCTGATTGCTGTTTTAGTAGGTATGCTCACTTACATTACTATCATCATCAATTTCTGTCATCTGTCACTCTCGATATGAGAAAATCTACAAGAAGTACGTAAACTGAAAACTATCAGAAAGTTGTAAATTGACATTCACAGTTCATAATTGACAGCTGGATTTATTTGTGCGCCAACACTTTTCATGTTGAAAACTGTTAACAATTGTTGAAAGTTTTTTTGTTAGCGAACACACCTAATATTTTGTTAAATGGATCGAGAAAAATTCACAATAGACAATTTTCAGCAGTGTTGCCATCGAAAATTGCCCTAATCCTCTTTAATTTTGAATTAAATCGTTAATCCGGATTAACGCTGTCGTCTGTCAGGGCTATTATTTGTATTATTTTACGCTCAATATAATCAAAAAGAAAATATTTAATTGTGTGATTAAAAATGAATTATCGAGTTGGAGATTCAAATAATTGAACGCAGTATTTTCCAGTTTTATATATTAAATTCGATGATTTTGATTTAATATGCTATAAAGAAAAAAAAAAAAAAAACACCTCCAAATATTGGATTTTTCAAAAATGTATTTTACATAGCTCTAAAGAATAAATCTTGTTTGCTATCCAATTGATAGTAGTCGCGTCACGATTTTTCAATCTCATGACCTTAAGACCAAAGAACTAATCAATTGAGCTACGGTTCCCATATTTTCGATTAGATTAGAATTCTAGGAAAAATACCTGCGTTAGAATGCACAAGCCCACAATAGAAAAGTATGATGTCCGAGAGACCAAAGTGATCCCATTTGACACTGAGATGAATATTAGGCCTGCTTTATTCGACACATTCGTCATTAGCTAGCACCGACAAAGAGAAATAAATGCGCTAAGTTCAGTGCTGCCAATTACTTTTATCATTTCCACTGTGCAGGGATGTTACTTATCAATATCGATATCGATAACATTAAAAATATTATAATTAAGAAGAAAATGAAAAAAATTAAATTATTTTACTATTATTTATATATTTAATCAAATTAAATAATTGAATTAAATAATTAAATGAAAGAAAAAAATTACATAATCGAAACTGTACGACTACGCACGCTTTAGGTTTGCTCAGACTATTTGCCCATGTATGTATGTCTCCAACAGATGGAATATTTCTTGATGTATTTTACATTATAAACAATTTGAAAAATTAAATGAAGCTTTTTCTAAATAAAATTCAACACGTTTTTAATTATATACTTGCGTAGTCTGATCGTAACTTAAGAAGGTTAAATGCCCTATTTTAGGAATAGAAAACGAATGCTCTGTTTTTTTTATTGGGACCAGAAGGATGCGTTATATTGTGAGTTTCTAGGTTTAACGATCATAGGGAACCTCCATCAAACATAATTGATTCGTCTGAAGCGAGCATTGGCCGAAAAACGTTTGGAAAATGCGATCAGACACAAGTCCATAATTTTCCATCATGTCAACGCTCAACCATATGTTGCTCAACTCGTTAAAAACTATTTGGAAAATAGTGGACGGGATGTTTCATCTCATCCGTCTTATAGTCAAGAATTTTCCCCGTCTGACTACCATTTGTTTTGATCGATTCAGAATGCCCTTAATGGAATACCCTACACTTCAGTACTACAAAATTGGCTTGATTCGGTTTTGGGCTCATAAATGAGAAGTTTTTTTTTTGGAACAGTATTCATAAATTGCCGAAAAGATGGAAAAATGTTATAGCTTCCAATGGGAAGCACTTTGAAGAATGATTAATGTATTTTGTTATCGCAATAAATGCATATTTCCAGCAAAAAAAAAAAAAAAAAAAAAACAAAAACACCCAAAAATATATATTTTCATATAAAATACTTTTTTCTCAATTTTTATTTTTTATAAACTTAATGCTTAAATGCTTAAAGAAATATAATTTTATTCATTAATATATTAATTGTAATTTTAATACAATATATTACAAGAAAATAAAAATACAAATTTGTAAAATTCCTTAACATTTGCTTATTCACTTTTTTTTTTATTATTCTCCATACATAGTAGCAATCATACATGCATAAATATATTGTACATTTATTTAAATAACATATGTACACATACATTGTGTAATTATACATAAATAGTCATACGTGCAACTACAAAGTATATGAACATGAAGGCATAAAATCACAAAGATTAACATGTCAACCCCAAAAAGCTACTTATCGAAAAGTAGCTTTTAAAATTAAACATCAACAACTATAATACTACAAAAACAATAAGAAGAATAAATGCAGAAAAAAAGAAAATTGTAAAACAAATGAATAAATGAAAATAATAATAATAAAGAAACAACTGGCTACAACAATAATGGTAATAATAGAAGGAAGAAAAGGGAGGGAAAAAAATTATAGTAATAAGTAAAAATATGAAAAAGCCCTAATCTTTATATATCTATGTGTTTATATGTGTGTATATGTGTGTGGTAAAATAATACATGGAATAAACAAACAATAAAAATAAGTAAAAGTGCCTCAGCAAATAATTGCAACACACACACACACACACATGCAGCACACATACAAAATTATAACATATAGCCAGCCAACCAGTAAATGAGATGGATCTACGTTCGAATATAGCCGAGGAAAAATTTTAAAAATATGTAATATTTTTAAAATTAAATTTATTTAAAGAATTAATAGAATAGAAATGGAATAAACGTGTTTTAATTTAATCTACAATGGTTTTATTATTGCATAATATTAATTAATATGAATATGAATATGATGCTGTATAACTGTATAATACAAATAATTTTTAACTAGTGTATTAAATATTAAAGAAAGGATAGTATGAAAAACACACACACACACACACACACACACGCAATAACAAACAAAAATACAATACTGCGTTTAATTAAAGCACAACAAAAAACAACAACAATAATAGCATAACAATAGATAACATAATACTGCAATAACAATAGCAGCAGCAGCAACAACAACAATATTGGTAGAAAAGAAAAATTGTAAAACAATATGCAGCAGCAGCAGCAGCAGCAGCAGCAGCATCAAAAAACAATAACAACAACAACAACAATGGCAACACATGCTGCGTGTCTGTTTTCATGTCCGTTCATCCGTCCATTTGTCCGTCTGTTCGTGCAGGTTCCCACATACTATCTCGTACACACACACACACACAACACACACATGCAAATGAAAATACATTCACTCACTTACTCACTCACTTACTCATTCATTCATTCATTTATTCATTTGTTTGGTTCGTTTTGTTTTGTTTTGTTTTGTTTTGTTTTGTTTTATGATATACAAAAGCCCTTTTTCTATTATTTGTTATTGTTGTTTCTGTTTATTTATTTGTTTCTTGCTGCAGGACAATACTTACATACACACAAACATACACACACACACATAAAACACAATGCAAACTGGTTCAGATTACAAAAGTGTTTTATTTTGTAATATTTGCAACAGCAACAACAACAGCAGCAGTACCAGCCACAAAAACAATAACAATTGTTGTTTTTACAATTAACACATACAAACATATATTTGCATGAGTATATGACTATACAAAATGGTTGATTGCTGAAAAGGTAGAAAAGATGGTTTCGCTTCTATTTAATGTTTTAAGGATTTGTTTTTTTTTTTTTTTTGCATACATTGTATTTTGGATTTTATTTAGCTTTAGGCAATGTCTTGTTGTTGTTGTTGCTGTTACTGTTGTCATTTAAAATCTGACAATGTAAAATGAAAAGTTTATCGCATAGATATGTCATAATTAACAGTTTATATACATATTTATGGATTCATACTATACAAACGCCTAAAAATTTGCGTATAAATATGGTCGCAGTAGTTTCAAGTAAATATGTGGGAAGTTTCCACTATAAAGCTACTTGAGATGAGTGTATTGGCTTAATAGCAGTTTCTAAAATAATTTATGATAATAATTTATTGAATTATAGAATATGATTAAAGTTCGCGCATGTAACTCTTTGATGTTGTATGTGTTTTTACGTCCAAAAATTATTACATCAAATTTTGTGAATTTCCTAAATTAATATTGTCAATTTCGCACTTTTCATATTTTATAAATACGCTATTCGTATGAGTAACATTTAATGCCAATCTACTATAACACAAAAAAAGGGCCCTGCAAACGTAGAGTGGGTTTCATCGTTTGCTGAGTGCACCAGAGGGGTCTGGTGATGTTTTCATAAAGCAACGTGGCTAATCGCTTCAACCTGGCGATGCTAGCGCAATCCTTGTTCAACTCATCACAAGTCAACTCACTCGTCATCATGTAGTTTGTCCTGCTTATCATTTGATGACGTCTCATTCTAAATATTGTGCTTCCATGCGGCGACCACCGGGAAACGTCGTTCCAGCATCCGCTGAGCGGTGGCTAAAGTGAGTCGCGAAAACTTCCCTCAATTCGAGGTTGTGCGTTGGGCTTGGGACCCATCACATAAAAACTCTCCCCCAGTGAAGAACACAATAGTGCCTCTTAACACAACTACAAAACTATATAAATCAGTAATAAAAATAAATATGTGGCAATTAAAGACCCGAAGGGCTCATTGGCCGAACTTCTCTTCAATTACTGTTGTGCGTGTTAAATTTTGGACAGTATTAGAAGGGACCTACTTATTTTAGCCAGTTCCGAACGACAAAACTCTTGCTATATCACCTTTTTTGAGCTTTGTCACAGAGTTCTTTTAGAAGCTTTTTCATGGCGAGTTATTACTGTCGGAAGAATTGCCAATTTCTTGCCGACAGGTGGGTACCGTTCGAAAGAAAAATCTTTTCGATATTAAATTTATTATGCATGAGCCGGGGATTGAACCACGACCTACAGATTAGAAGGCCAACACACTAACCACTGAGCCACGGCACCGACAGTGGGTATAAATATGATCGTTGTGAATATAATATTCACTATATGGCGGTCTCATGCTTATTTTTAACGGGTATTTATGATATTGAAACTATCGGCGTGGTTTGTGGATGTTTTGCAAAAATTATTATTCCTTACAATATTAATTTATTTGGGTTTCTTAGTCGAAAGACTGCGTAATTCATGCGCACATTTTTAAGGACTTTATACGGGAGCTACGTAGCAAATATTGTTGTTCTAAGCGGAAAGACAACCTAAGATATTATGGTTTTAAAACTATGAATATTGTATGCTGCTAATTTTTATGGGTCGGAGTTTACCAATTTCTTGTAAAATTCTTACGAATTCAGCCTTGCGAAGGAACACTCTTGCTAACAGGTGCTACTTTGGGCTAAGTAAGCAATTGAGAAGTCGGGCCCTCTCTCGGGCAACGAAAACCACACTCTACAAGTCTCTCATCATGCCTGTTTTTACATATTGCGCCGAAGATTGGACAATTTTCACCTCAGATGAGATAATGCTCGGAGTTTTCGAGAGAAAAGTCCTACGCAAGATCTTTGGACTTACTTGTGTTGGTTGCAAGTATCGACTAAGGTACAACTATGAGATGTATGAGTTGTATGCCGACAACGACATAGTAAAGCGCATTAAAATTCAGCGGCTGTGCTGGTTAGGTTATGTCGAGCGAATGGAAGAACACGCTCCGCTCTTATATTCGGAAACCGCTGGTGGACGACGCAGAAGAGCCAGATCTAACATCCGGTGGAAAGATCAAGTACTCGAGAACTTGTCAGCGCTTGGTATTTCTAATTGGAGCCAACTAGCGAAGGAAGTGGATGCCATAGCTCAGTGGTTAGTGTGTGGGCCTTCTGATTTGTAGGTCGTGGGTTCAATACACGGCTGAAGCATAAAAAAATTGGATATCGAAAAGATTTTTCTTTCGAACGGTACCCACCTGCGGGCAAGAATTAGATTACAAGTGCTCTGTGAGAAAACTAAGTAAAAGTGATGTCACAAGACTTTTGTCGTTCGGAACCGGCTAATATAAGTAGGTCCCTTCTAATGCTGTCCAAATTTTTAATACGCACAACAGTATTGGAAGAGTAGCTCGGTGGTATCACAATGTTCATTTCTGGCCATAGAGTGTCCTCTCAGAGAGAGGGCAGCCACATGACCTAGCCTAATCTAACCTAGTGAAGGAAAGAGCTGGCTGACGAAGCAAACCAGTTTCGGCTTAAATCGATTTTCGCTCGTAATGGCCACATAAGTAAGTAAGTAATTTGAATATTAATTAACATGTCAAATATAGCTGTCCATGATGGAATATTAATTGAGTTATAACGGGTTATATTTTTAAGTAGTCCTGAGATTAGTCAATTCGATGGCTCCGTGAGGCCATTTCAGTTGACGGATCATGAAATACCTCAACATTCGTTTAAGTTATCGTACGTAGCAGCCAAATGAGAGGGGACGAATGACCGAACGGACGGATTGATTGATGATCATCTGATGGATATGGTGCTCTATTCAGTCTAACGCAGCCAATACAACCGGTGTTCTCAGAAAAGCGAACATTTATTCTTTCAAACGATGCCGACATATCGCCAGCAATCATCAATTCTTTTACACAGTAGCATTTTGCTATGAAATGGCTTCGGAATCCAATAACATAAGTGGACTTCTTTCAATAATGTCAATGTTTTATAAGCTCTGCATTATTATGATGGCGGCTCAACGAAGGTTTTTTTGGAATACTACAATGGTGTAGCCATAGAATAAATCAGCCCTCTTGGCCGATGGACTTGTTAAAAAAGAAAAGTGATAATAAGCAGATATTTAAAAATCATTCATTAAAATTTGTTTGTTGTTCATCTTTTTCATTTATCCCCCATTGCCAAAATCCTGGCTACGCCACTAGAATACTATAATGTTATTTTTATTATTATTACTATGCGATATATTGTACAAATGAGAATTCAACATTTTCGAATTATTATGCGAATAAATAAAAATTAATAATAGTACAATCGGAAAAACATACCTCCATATTGTCACATAGTAGATGGAGTATTGAGCTACTATTATTTCCTTAAATGAACTTGTGTGGCAATCGATGCAGAATACCACTCCATGGTCTATTTAGTTTAAATCTTTGTGGTTTCCATTGCGAAATCATATAAAAGCTGTAAGTTTTGAAGAATTGTTTTGTGTAACCTAATTTTCAATGCATATTAAATGGAGCATTACTGTTATTTGCTATGGTTACATACGAACTAGTACAAGTCCTATTATTTGAAGTGCTCGCATTTGTTATAAAATGTTCATTTTTTTTGTACAATATATACTAAATGTTGTTGATGTTGTTGTACGCGTTGTTGTTGTTGTCTTTTCGTACAAAAAAAAATGCGCACACATCTCACTATCTGACAACAATGAGTAGAAAAATGAATAAATAAATGAATAACATGCTGTAAAATTCATTCTTCACACATACATAAGCTGCAATATGACACACACACACAAACGTAAAGATATCCCAAATATTTTGGTAAATGCATTTGCAAGTAATTTGCTTTAAGGCTACACTAAATGTTTGCCAAAGCATTTACTAAATACGTTTGTTGTAAACGTTTGTAAATGTTTGCCCAATGATTGCCTTATACATTTACATTAAGTTTATCATTGTAAAAGTTTCCCCAGAATGGTTGCGTATGTAAGCTCAAAGTTTTTTTTTTCAAATATTAATTGTTTACTGGGATACACACATATATGTATATAAGTATTGGTAAAAAATGTTTAACATGGAAAAACAGAAATAACTTATTTTTGTTGATGCTGCTACTGCTGCTGTTAGTGTTGTTACATGCTGAGCATGACGTTGTACACGAATATGCATGTATGAGTTTGTATAAGTATTTGTATTTGTATGGCTCAGTTTGTGTCTATATGAATGTATGAGATGTAAAATGACGATAGGTTACAATGCTTTGAGTTGTGTATTATGCTACAAAAAAACAAACAAAAAAAAAAAAAAGGCATTGTTACTCACTTGCTCACTGGCTGCATATTTTCAACTCACGCCATTCAGCATGTGGAGGTGGGAGCGTTTAATTTAAATTTTAATTTCGATCTTAATCTCTTAATGCGAAATGAAATTGCTACGCACTGGTGGCATGTTACTACGTGTTTCCTTTAAACTAACTACCCCCACTCACAACACCATAAACATAAGTATACACAAACAAACACATATGTACATTTATATTGCAATGATGACGATGTGAACAACCAAGAAATAAACACAGACCCATATAACATACATATATACTTCAGTGCCCATATTACGTATTATAGTCGTCGATGCGATACATTTAGCTTTTGTTTGCGCTCAAAATGGCGCTTATGTTTAATTTCAATAGAAAATGTCACAAAATAAATGATACAGATACAAGGTGTGCGGCAAAGAGAGCAAAGAGATACTTGGTGTATATATATATTGCATATACGAATGGGTATGCTGTTACGTTGACATGTAAATACATATACTTTCTTAGAGGGAAATTGGAAAATAATGGCAGATGTGCCATTTTGATATTGAAATAGTATAGAATTCGATTTTATTTTTCAAATTTTAAAGATGTATGTCAAAGCCCTTGTAAAATATTAATAAAATTTGAATTGACTCACATTGTGAGCCGATTCGATACTACTGACCTTTATCATACAGTGAAGCACACTTTGTCGGGTGTGAACCAAACCAGTCTCATACGATAGCATTTGCACTTCAATAACAAAAGCTATAATCTTTGCTGCTCCATTACGTAACAATTTCTTTTACAGTGGTTTAAAATTTGACTCTTACGATCAAAAGTAGAATCGAGGAATTTGAAAAATCATGTGTAAAATTACATTTAGGATAGTTCTTGTCTTCTGAGATCCATATTAAAAATTTTCGAGGATTTCGGAACATTTGAACCTTCTAACTACCACCCGTATGGTTCATTTTGGACCCTTTTTTTCCAAATATCCACTAAAAGTCAAGGTTTGTGAGAATATTAAGGGTTAAAGTCTTCCACAAGAATATTCTTCAAAAAATTCTCAAACGATAACATTTGACTTCAGTAACAAAAGCTCCAGTCCCTTGCTGCTTCACTACGTCACATTTTTTTTTTTAAAGTTTGAGTCTTTCTGTCAGAAGTAGAATCGAGGAATTTGAAAAATCATATGTAAAATTACAGTTAAGATATTAAAATTTTCGGAGAATTATTTTCTCGAAACATTTTAACCCTCTGACTACCACCTGTATGGGTCATTTTGGACCTCTTTTCGAGAAATCCACTAAAAGTCAAGATTTGGGAGGAGATCAAGGGATAAAGTCTCCCACAAAAATATTCTCCAGAAAATTTTACTAAGAGTCACCACAGGCAAATAACTTGTACGAGTTATAGGTAACATGTAAAAAACGAATTTAGATTTTAAGTACCCATGCCACAATTTGCGGGTCATTGTCTTGGAGGTGAACCAAACCAGTCTCAAACAATAACATTTAACTTCAATAACAAAAGCTATAATCCTTTGCTGCTCCAATACGTCACAATTTTTTTACAGTGTCGTAAAATTTTGGCTTTTTTCGGTCAAAATTAGAATCAAGCAATTTGAAAAATCATTTATAAAATTATATTTAGGATAGTTCTTATCTTTCGAGATTCATATTAAAATTTTCTGGGTATTATTTTCTCGGAGCATTTTAACCCTCTAACTACCACCCATATAGGTCATTTTGGACCCTTGGAGGAGGACAAGGGTTAAAGTCTTTCAAAAAAAAAAACATATTCTACAGAAAATTTCACTAAGGGTCACCCAAAACAAATAACTTGTACGAGTTAGAGGTAACATGTAAAAAAACCCAATTTAGATTTTAAGTACTTTATTTTGAAGGATCTATTGCATTGGAGTGATAGCTCCATGCCACAATTTGAGGATTATTGTCTTGAAGGTGAACCAAATTAGTCTCAAACAATAGCATTTGACTTCAGTAGCAAAAGCTGTAATCCCTTGCTGCTCCACTACGTCAAAAATTTTGTTTTTTTTACAGTGGCTTAAAATTTGGTTTTATCGGTCAAAAGTAGAATCAAAGAATTTTATAAATTATATGTAAAATTACATTTAGGATAGTGCTTGTGTTTGGCGACCTGTATTAATATTTTTAGAAGATTATTTTTCGGAACATTTTAACCCTCTAGTTACCACCAATATGAGTCATTTTGCGTCTTTTTTTTTTTTTTCGAAAAATCTCTAACACATATAAAAAATGGAGTGACATTATACTCACATTGCAAAAAAGACATGTCCCGATAAGTCAACTATAACATTATTTCCCAACATCCCCTAGACATTTGTGCACGAGATATATAAAATGTGAAGAGTAGCTAACAAATGATGTGCCAAATTTTAAACAAGGATTTTTCATTTTACATTCATTTAGTATCGTACAAGTATGTATATACAATATGCAAACGTATGGCACTCGTATACTCGTACTTCAATTATACATAAATGAATGTAATTTCATATGTCTGCCTATGTGTGGTTGATGATATGCAAGTATAACAAAAAAAAAAAAAAAAAAAAAAAAAAGAAGAATAACTTGCAGATGTTGTATTTACATATACATATTTATTTAGTTAATTAAAGTCAAATTTATTTAACATCATCATTTACATATACATATATATATTTCATAAAATTCATCAGAATACATTTTTTGTCAAATTTAATTATTTTTATCGACACAACATTGTTCTTTGGGTCCATTCTTGCAACAGCATTTGCAATCTTTGCAGCAACAGCAATTATCACCACATTTGGTGGCGGTACATTGGCAATCTACAAGTAAGAACAAGATAGAATATTCAATTTTGTGTTGCAATTACAAATTTCAGTTGAAAATCCAATAATAATTTATAATATTTTTCTAAAACCTACTTTGATCACAATTCTTGCAAACCATTTCGAATATAAATGTTATGGATGTTTGTATTAAATCAATTACTCTTTAAAAGACACTGTACTTTTCAATTAATTCAACAATGTGCATTGCCATCTTTTATATACCTTTTAAAATTTTTAAACAACGCATTCAAAATTAACGTACTTGCAACGTGTGCAATAATATTTCATTGCGTTTATCAATTTGCGCACGCAATCATTTGTACCGATAACGATTTTGTATTCGTTGTAAGCAAATAATTTCATCATTAATTATATCTAGTGAAATACATGAATCCATACGACAAAATATCTATCGGTTCGTTTGCTTATCAATTATTTACATATAGCTATGATACTATCATATTGCGCACGGCTTCATGTTTACGCCTAAAATTTACAAATGTGTCATATGAAAAAAGACTCTATCGATTGCGTGCAATTTCACGCGACTCTGTTTTATTTTAAGATGTACATTACGAAGCAATGTGTAGCTCACAATTATAAAAGTGATAGTTTTCTAAGGGGATAGTATCAGTACAGCTAAATAGTTTCTAGCTTATAGCAATATTACGACACTAATATATTTTTGTGTTATAATAATAATCGAAGATTATATTTTAATTAAATATATCATCAAAATGGTTTGCAAAGGATGTGGAAATAGTAAGTTTTAATTTTACAACATTTTCGAAAATATTTCGTATTAATTTTTTCTCAAAATTCTTTCATAGATTGCCAATGCACTGCTACTAAATGTGGTGATAATTGTTGTTGCAGCAAGGAATGTAAATGTGTGTGCAAAAATGGTCCAAAAGAACAATGTTGTACCACTAAGAATTGAATTTTTGGATATGACTTCTATTGGAAATTTGTGAATTATGAAAATAAATAAATAAAATTTAAGCCGAAATAAGAAGTTTATGGTTTTTATAGGTTTTTAGGAGTATCGATGTTCAGTTTTATTTGCTATTTGCTATTTCGAGTAAATAAAAAAAAAAAAATATGTTGCACTTATAAACCCCAAAGGGCTCTTTGGCCGAAGTTCTCTTCCAGTACTGTTGTGCATGTTAAATTTTGGACAGTTTTAGAAGGGAACTACTTATTTCAGGCGATTTCGAACGGCAGAACTCTTGCGATATCAATTTTGTCAGAGAGTTCTTATAGAAGCTTTTCCATGGCAAATTGTTACTCCCGGCAGAATTGCCAATTGCTTGCCGCCAGGTGGGTACCGTTCGAAAGAAAAATCTTTTCGATATAAAATTTCTTATGCTTCAGCCGGGGATTGAATCCACAACCTACAGATCAGAAGGCCAACACACTAACCATTGAGCTACGGCATCCACTTCAAGTGGTTTCAATTATTTTACACTGAAAGTTTGGCGATGTTGTCCGAAATTTACGAACGACGATATAAATGTTGCATTGGTGATGATTAACATTGATCTAAATTTCTAGCGTCAATTGATTCGCAGTCCTCATACAAAATTGATGTTTTTATAGAAATGAAATTACATCAAATTTGCAGTGGAGCTTCCCTCACTTACTTACTTATGTGGTCATCGAACAACCGAATATCGATTTAGGCCAAATATAAAACGCTTCGCCACCCATCTATGTTCTTCGCTAACTGGCGCCAATTAAAAATTCCAAGCTGCGTTAGGTTCTCCAGTACTTGCTACTTACACCGGAGGTTAGGTCTTCCTCCTCTCTGCGTCGTCCTCCAGCGGGTTCGGAATATAACACCTTCTTAGCTTCTACTAGGGATGGAAAATAATAGTAAAAAAGGAGTAAAAGGAGAAAATATTATGGTGCCAAAATGAGTGGTCGGTCGGCCATCATACATTTAATCGCTCTAGAGTCGTAGAGCTCAAAAGTACTCTATTGGTTTGGAAAGTGTATAGGTTTAGGAAGTAGACAAAATATACAATTGAATTCATCAAAGTTTCACTTGTAATTGATGAAAAAGTACTCTACTGGTTTGGTGCATTAATATTTTTTATAAGATCAAAATCAAATAATATTTATACTCCTTTTAAAATTCGTGCTCATACGCACAAATCATAATCAAGGTGAAATTTGTTAAACCTCAATTTTAATAAAAAATTAATTTTCAAATTTACTTGATTATTAATTAGCGCGAATTGTATATATGTATGTGTGAGTGTGTGTGTATGTGTGTGTTTGTGTGCATGTGATAAATTTTAAATAGCAACTTTTGTTCTAAACTTACTGTTTATGCTGTTACCATCTTTGACTGACAACTTAATTGGCTTTCTTTGCTAAAAGTTTCCATGCATCGATTATAAGACGAAATTACAAAATTAGTATTGTTGTTTTTGTTATGATATTCGTTTTTTTTTTTTTTTTTTTTTTTTTGCATAAAACTTTACTCAACCAGCTTGTAAATGAAGAACAAAAATGGCCATGGCTGTATTTCAACCATTTGACAGCTTAAATTAGAGCAAAAAATCGGTCATAGTGTACATAGAGTAATACGAATTTCTTTATAAACATTTTCCTTGATTGACTTTGAAGAAAAATAAAGAAAATAGTGATATTTTCTTAACAAAAAAAAAAAAAAAAAACTAGAGAATTTAATAGGATTCCTTATGTTATGAGGGGTAAAAAAATAATAAAATTGTTTCATTGCAAGCAATCTAAACGAAGTAGTGTATTTTAAATATCGCTAAAAATAAATTGTATACCTCAAAAAAAGGGTATCTACATATTTATATAGGTGCTATTATTTTGTTTTTGTTGTTTTTTTGTTTGTTTGGTTTTTAATTAAACAAAACCTTATAAGCTGCAAGTATTAAAAGGAAAGAATTTGAATGAAAAAGTTGTGCTCTCATTTTCCATTTTTTTTGTTTTGTTTATTTGTTTGGTTCTGATAATAATGGTAACTTTTTGTATTTGAGTTGGGTTGAAAAAAGAATAAAAACAAAAAATGTAGAAAAAAAACATTGTTTGAAAAATAAAAAAAAATAAAAAAATAATAAATAAAATCATAAAATTTCAAAAGTTTTTCATTTCACCAAGTTCTATTCAAAAAGGAGTTATGCTTGTTACCAGTGTAGTTGTTGCACATATTGTTGTTGAGTAAAATCAATTTTGACAGTTACCTGCAGCGAACATGCACAAAAAAAAAACAAAAAAAAATGAAAGACAGAAAAACAACAATAACAATTTCAAAATTTTCCGGTATAATTTTCGTTTGCTACATTTACTTCTTGTTCTTTTTCGTTTGTTTTGTTGTATGTATTATTGTTAGCAACATGAATTTGCCTCTTAACTTTACTGCGGTATTATTATAACATAAAAATTTTGTATGTATACATACATATATACACACTGATATATTCGTAAATATATTTTACATTGCAGTTTATGCTGTTTTTTGCTTTTGATATCACATTAAAACGAAAGCAGCAACAATATAATTACCAAAATAGAAAAATAAAAATCTCCTTACAGTCGGCTGAGGCCGACCAATCTATACCCTGCATATGTAGATTTATATATAAAAAGTTTACTCGAATATCCAACTTTTCTTTTATTTCCACTTTTCGAGAAACAATTTTTGCATATACTACTAATTTACACCCGAAATATGGTTGACTTTGACGAAGTAAAAGGATTTTAAGATAATTCCGAGGCTTAGTATGGGAGCTATATAAAAGTGGGCGTGGCTTGCCACTTTCTAGTAAATCCAATTAATTTTTCAACGTTAATCCACACCTTAAATTTGGTGTCCTACGTTGAATAGTTTCTAAGTTATGGTGGTTAACATTTTTGTTTAATTTCCTCAACTTTGTATGGGAGCCCCAATAAGAAGTGGGCGTGGTACGCTGATTTTTCGCCAGATTATTTCCGACTACGATATTAATTTAAGTGTCAATTATGGTTATTGTAGACATAAGATTGCCTAAGTTACAGCTGTTTCAATTTAAAATTTGTATGGGGGCTACGATAAACACTGGGCGTGGTGAGCCCATTTTCTGTGAGCCTAGTTGCTCGTACAATACTAATCCATACCCTAAGTCTCGTTGTCCTAGGCTAAATGGTTTGTAAGCTATGGAGCTTAAAATTTTAGTTTAATTCACTCGACTTTGTATGGGAGACCCATGAAGGAGTGGGCGTGGCACACTGATTTTCTGCCAGATTTTTGCCGACTACGATATTAATTTAAGTGTCAATTATGGTTATTCTAGACAGAAGATTGCCGAAGTTACAGCTGTTTCAATTTAAAATTTATATGGGGGCTACGATAAACACTGGGCGTGGTGCGCCCATTTTCTGTGAGCCTAGTTGCTCGTACAATACTAATTCACACCTTAAATATCGTTATTCTACGCTGAATAGTTTGCAAGTTATAACCGGTAACATTTTTTTTAATTTCCGCAACTTTGTATGGGAGACCCAAAAAGGAGTGGGCGTGGCACATTGATTTTCTGCCATATCATTTCCGACTACCGTGTTAATCTAAGTGTCAATTATGGTTATTCTAGACAGAAGATTGTAGAAGTTACAGCAGTTTCAATTTAAAATAAGTACAGACACTTTGTATGGGAGCTACGCTAGAAAGTAGGCGTGGCTCACACACTTTTGGCGAGGTTATATAGTAGTATAATATAACTCTATGTGCAAAATATTGTTGTCCCAAGTGGTATATTATGTGAGTTATAGCAAGTTAAAGATTTTGAAAATTTCGAGGTTAGTCGCTTTGAATGCTTGGTGTGGGCGTGGTTATTGACCGATCATGCCCAATATCAATCCCCTCCGTACCCTTGGATCATAGATTACTTATGCCAAATTTCATCGAAATAGCTCAATATTTACTCAAGTTATCGTGCGAACCAGCCAGGTGACAGACAGACGGACGGACGGACGGACGGACGGACGGACGGACATCGTTAAATCGAAAATTTAATCGACGCTGATCACGAATATATATCCATGTCTATATCTCCGGAGATTCCTTCAAGTGGACACAAACATCTGAACGAAATGAATATACCATGCATATTGCATTATGCAGGGTATAAAAAGTAGTAGAGAAAAATCTCCTTACAGTCGGCTGGGGCCGACCAAACTATACCCTGCATATGTAGATTTATATATAAAAAGTTTACTCGAATATCCAACTTTTCTTTTATTTCCACTTTTCGAGAAACAATTTTTGCATATACTACTAATTTACACCCGAAATATGGTTGACTTTGACGAAGTAAAAGGATTTTAAGATAATTCCGAGGCTTAGTATGGGAGCTATATAAAAGTGGGCGTGGCTTACCACTTTCTAGTAAATCCAATTAATTTTTCAATGTTAATCCACACCTTAAATTTGGTGTCCTACGTTGAATAGTTTCTAAGTTATGGTGGTTAACATTTTTGTTTAATTTCCTCAACTTTGTATGGGAGCCCCAATAAGAAGTGGGCGTGGTACGCTGATTTTTCGCCAGATTATTTCCGACTACGATATTAATTTAAGTGTCAATTATGGTTATTGTAGACATAAGATTGCCTAAGTTACAGCTGTTTCAATTTAAAATTTGTATGGGGGCTACGATAAACACTGGGCGTGGTGCGCCCATTTTCTGTGAGCCTAGTTGCTCGTACAATACTAATCCATACCCTAAGTCTCGTTGTCCTAGGCTAAATGGTTTGTAAGGTATGGAGCTTAAAATTTTAGTTTAATTCACTCGACTTTGTATGGGAGACCCATGAAGGAGTGGGCGTGGCACACTGATTTTCTGCCAGATTTTTGCCGACTACGATATTAATTTAAGTGTCAATTATGGTTATTCTAGACAGAAGATTGGCGAAGTTACAGCTGTTTCAATTTAAAATTTATATGGGGGCTACGATAAACACTGGGCGTGGTGCGCCCATTTTCTGTGAGCCTAGTTGCTCGTACAATACAAATTCACACCTTAAATATCGTTATTCTACGCTGAATAGTTTGCAAGTTATAACCGGTAACATTTTTTTTAATTTCCGCAACTTTGTATGGGAGACCCAAAAAGGAGTGGGCGTGGCACATTGATTTTCTGCCATATCATTTCCGACTACCGTGTTAATCTAAGTGTCAATTATGGTTATTCTAGACAGAAGATTGTAGAAGTTACAGCAGTTTCAATTTAAAATAAGTACAGACACTTTGTATGGGAGCTACGCTAGAAAGTAGGCGTGGCTCACACACTTTTGGCGAGGTTATATAGTAGTATAATATAACTCTATGTGCAAAATATTGTTGTCCCAAGTGGTATATTATGTGAGTTATAGCAAGTTAAAGATTTTGAAAATTTCGAGGTTAGTCGCTTTGAATGCTTGGTGTGGGCGTGGTTATTGACTGATCATGCCCAATATCAATCCCCTCCGTACCCTTGGATCATAGATTACTTATGCCAAATTTCATCGAAATAGCTCAATATTTACTCAAGTTATCGTGCGAACCAGCCAGGTGACAGACAGACGGACGGACGGACGGACGGACGGACGGACGGACATCGTTAAATCGAAAATTTAATCGACGCTGATCACGAATATATATCCATGTCTATATCTCCGGAGATTCCTTCAAGTGGACACAAACATCTGACCGAAATGAATATACCATGCATATTGCATTATGCAGGGTATAAAAAGTAGTTTCACTACTCAAAATGAGTTTGTAAAATTTTTTGTTTTTCATATTTTTCCTCAACACTCTTACATTGCAGCGCAGATGTTATTGTATGTATGCACTATGAGCACATGTATGTATGTAGGTGAGTTTTTTGCAACGGAAATGAAGCTGTATAGTTTGTATGTGTGTGTATGAGTGTGTGTGTATAGATATTTGTTGATATGAAATATGAAGTTTGATATAAATTTTAATTAGATTTTTATTTTTTTTTTTTACTTATTTCTTAGCTGTTTTTATATTTTCGTACATGGAGCATATATATTGCTGTAGATGCAACAATTAAATTCTAAATATTCTTTAACTTTCACTTATTTAGATGTGATTATATTTTGGTTGAATTTATACCAAAATAATTCGATTGAAGCAACCAATAAAAATGTGACTGTTTTAGCACTTTGAAAGTTTCCATTTAAAATCTTGTTCATTGCTGATTTGTTTTGTTTTTTTTTTTTCAAAAGTTTAATAAAATGATTTAAAAATATGATGCATATTTAGCATGTACATTTTAAACCATTAATGAAATTTTCTGAGAAATAATTTCAAAAATTCAATATTCAATGATATCCATTTCTGAATGTATGATAGTTAGATAGGTTCTCCAAAAAACTTAGTTACTTCTCCTGTTTCGACACTTCAGGGATCTGCCGTACAATTCTACCACAAATTTTTCCACCCCGTCCAGAGTGCGCCTAGAGGGTTGAAATATGATTATATGAATATCCAATTTTCGTTTCAAAATTTTCTCCAAACTTACTGATTCCTTATCTCTAACCCTTCAGTGGGCCACCTTCCAAAATTTTCCCAAAAACAACATGAAAAACGACAAAAACACCATACTTGCCCATACTTGCCCGAATGGAATCAAATCGATTACCAACTCTAGCACTTTTTTTTGTCCAAACATTCCCTCCGAACATTATTGCCCCCTGGCACTAACTTTTTAAGCGGTTGTCATACAAAATGAACGCAAAAACATGTAAATGAACTAAAATCTCCGATGTCCGATCTTCTTTAGTTTTACTGTCGCAATATTTTTTTTTTTTGGAACAAACTTATCTTCTATTTGCACCTCTTAAAGAGGGTGCCATACATAATGAACGAAAAAACACAAAAAAAAAAACAAAATATCTGCAAATAACCATATCGACCAGAAATCGAGTTTAGAGAAATTACATGTAAAGTCCTAATATTTTTTTTTAACAAACTTACCCTCTATTTGAATTCCTTAAGATGGCTGCCAAACAAAATGAACGAAAAAACACCAGAATATCGGCAAATATCCATTAATTTTTCTTCTACAATATTTCTTTCAAATATAGCCACCCCATATCTCTAACCATTACGACAGGTCCCCTATAAAATAGAATTGATCCATAACGCTTCCAGAATTTCGCTTAAGGGGCCGCCCATACAAAATGATCAATGTAAAAAACACCTAAACTTTTTTTTGGGGTTGTCCCGTCCACGCAAAAGAGACTTTATTGCTTAAATACTATTGGTCGCGAAGCAGACTTTGGATTTATTTTTGTGAGTTTATCCAAACAATTTTCACACTATTGACACTCTTTCAAATCGAATATGTGACAAGTTCTGAACGAATTATTTCCCTTCTAATCCTGCCCAATATTTAACATGCATAACGGTACTGGAAGAGAAGTTCGGGCAGGGTACCCTTTGGGGACTATAAGTGCCACATTTTTATTTATTTTTTATGGACGAATTATTGCCCGATATGTAATGAAAAATAATGAACAATCATCATCGAGTCCTTTAAGAAGTCTCGTGAAAGATATTTGAATGATCACATCACACATTCTATGCCAAATCGTCGTATTTTGATCGTCTGGACCTTCATTCAAAATGAATTAATTAATTTTTAAAAGAAAATTAATAAAAAAAAATAAGGGTTTTAAATCATAAATTGGAGCTTTTAATTAATATTCATGTTGTGGAATATCAATACGAACTATCTGAAGGGTAGAATGTTGACGTCTTATTTGAAATTTTGACAAGTGAAATTCATATTTTATATTTTATGCGAGTATGCTTAGTGTCACATTACTTGAAACTTATGAATTCTTAGTGTTGCCTTAGTAAAGTACAGCTTTTGAAAGTTTTGTAGCAAATATTTTATAGAGAAAAAAAAAATGTATACACTTATTATTTACATAGAAAATATTTGAATTTTTGAACTTATAAAATCCATATATGTTGCGTATGTTGCATATGTGTATGCATAAACAAAAACATAACGCGCCATCAGCATTTCACGTGGATGAAAACTTTTGCGGATGTGAATATTTTTAAAACTTGAAACTTTTTTTTTTCTAAATTCAGAATATGATATTCGTACACGCATACATATTATACTTAAATGAAACAAATGCATATTCACATGTGTTTGCACTTGGGGGATTTTTCAAAAACTTCATATGCATTATAAAGAAGTGAAAAGTTTTCGTATAGTTGGCGTATTGATGATACGCGTACCTACTGCAAGTTGATACTCTCATCACCAATGGAAAATACTAATATGAACTATACGCTCATAGAGGACGTTAAGAAGACGTCTACTATGGCAATGATGACGACAACAATGCATCCTCCATTCACTACTGCTGCTACTGAGTACGTATGTGAAAATGAGACTGTAAAAAGTCAAAATTTTTGTAGTCATATGCTCGTTGAAAAACTTTTGAAATTAATGTTTAATTAAAATAGAAAAACACACAACAAATAATGAAGGCAAAAGCATCTGTTGAAAGCATCTAATAAAGTTGTTGAGCTAAGAGAAATTCATTCGGCAGTTTAAATTATACAATAATTTTTATGCGAATTCTTTAAAAATGCAGGTGAAATGTCCAATCATTGAATTTTTCTAAACATTTGTAAACAAATGTGAATTATCTACCCTTACCGACCTCACTCCACCATTATTGTGTCTATCAACAAATTATACCTTTTTTGTGTTGACTAAATCAATACAAGAGGGGAAACACCCTCTTAGCTGGAATGTTGCTGTTGGTCTTGTATTTGAATTATTTGATGTAATTTGTCATGTGCACTAATATAACAGTCAAATAACGCGTGCACAGACACAACAACAATAGCAGCAGCATGAATTTCTTATCTAAAGAGTTTCACTCATTTGGTTTGTCGCCATCACCGTCACCGTCGCCGTCATCGTCATCATTGTATGTATATCTGTTACGCCTAAAAGTATGCTTCATATTAAATGAACGCACTTTCATTTGAATTTCTGATATATTTAGGAGCACATAATATACAGCAATTTCAAGCAGACAATGATGACAATCACGTTGACGATGACTACGTCTATATCTACGTCCCGTTACATATAATATGTATTTTCCAAAATTTCGAAGAAACACCACATTACACTTTGCGCTCATTTAGACAGCATTTTCAGATTTCTGTTATAGCTCGATTTACCCTGTTGTTTCTATTTCCATTGTTGTTGTTGTTGTCGTTGTTGTTGTTGTGTCTTTGGGCAATGTGGCAAATGAACAGCAAAACGCAGTTAGTAGTAATCCCTCATGTTCGTCAACAATTCTTTTGTTTTTCATCGTCACTCTCATTGTTTCTGTTACGTATTACTGCCTGAATTGAAGGGTTCTATGACGACAACGAAAACTCCATGATGTTGATGACGATTAAAATACACACACACACACACACACACACAAGTAAAATACATATATGATACACTATGTGAACCATTCACTATGAACGATGTCATTTAGTGCAGACGACATAACATTAGAGACAAAATGGTAAAAACAAACAATTTTTGGGTGGGTGGTTTGCTTATTTAAAAATTCCGCAGAATAAACAATATTAGAAATGAGCATCAGTTGTTGATATATTTGTTTTGGCTTGTGTTTTTTTTGTTTTTGTTTAGCTTGGGGTTAAATAAAGCAGAAATTCATTAGTCGGTGATTTTGGGTAACATATTTTGGAAAATTAAAGCTAAATACTATAATATTGGGTTAGTATCGGTTGGTTGCATTTAATTTTAGAGTATAAGGTATAGTAAAAAGAAATACATTATTTTTGCATTATATTGAAGGTTTTATTTAGCATAATTAAAATGATCCTATTTAGGTCAAATATGCACTATTTTGTTCGATAACTTGTTGCCATTTTGAAGGTGATTTTATAATGCCACTCTCATAGAAATCCTCGTCCCTATTGGCAAAAAACTGTGGCTGTGTCGATTTTCACAAGCTTCTCTTGGGGCGAATTTTTCACCAGCAAAATCATTCGCCATAGACAGGAACAGGTAGTAATCACTTGGTGACAGGTCTGGACTATAAGGTGAATGCATAAGAACCTCCCAACTAAGCTCCCGGAGCTTCTGGCGAATCACTATCGATGTTTGTGGCCTGACGTTGTCCTGACGGAACACAATTCCTCTCCTAATCGATTGCTTCCTTCAGACGGTCCAATTGTTGACAGTATAGGTCCGATTTTAGAGATTCGCCGTAGGGGAGCAGCTCATAGTAGATGATTCTCTGCCAATCCCACCAAACACATAGCAAAGCCTTCCTGACCGTCAATCCTGGCTTGGCCAACGCTTGTGCCGCGATTCGACCACGACCGTTTTCGCTTGACTTTGTCGTAAGTGACCCACTTTTTATCATCAGTAACCATCCGCTTCGGCAATGGATCGATTTTGTTGCGATTCAGCAGCGATTCGCAGATGGAAATTCAATCCATGAGGTTTTTGTTGCGTTAACTCGCAACGTGGCACCCATACATCGAGCTTCTTTTAGTATCCAGCCTAATTTAAATGGTTCCAAATGGTTTTTTGTGCAATGCTTAGCTCCTCGGCAATAGAAATGGTGCTTACATGAAGGTCAGACTCGACGATTTCCATTATTTTATTGATATTTTCGACTTAAAGCTCGTAAGACTTTGGGATGAACTATGGGCGCTCAAGACAATGAGTTCGAAATTCACCCACACTACGATTGTTTGTAGTTTGAGATAGTCAATAATTTAAATATTTCAAGCAAAGGTAAAGTTTCCAAGTGTTAAACTTTCTTCTTCAAGTTTTCAATATTTTTAATATTGAAATTTTTCAGTATTTTTTATAATAAGAAGATTAAAGCTATCTTTCGAAATTATTTGCTCATTTTGACCAATACCTTACCTAAATGGCGGCTTAAATTCCAGAGCCCCTTTCTGTCGTAACACTGGAAATCCGATTACTTATGTGCAGAGTGTACTGGGTTTATAGAGGCAACTCTACTCCAAGTTACTAAAAGGGAGACGTTACGAACAATTTCAAACAGTGGAGAAGGTTGCCCAGCCCAAACAACAATTACGTAATCGAATTTCCACTAGCATACTCAGGCTTTTCTCTAACCTCATAGCGGTCGGATTTAGCGAAGAAAAATCCAAACCAAATGTAACTTCTCAGGTCCATCGGACTTATTAATTATTTTGTGGGGCTGTATTATAAAGCTACTTTTGACGGTCCGGTAAGGGATTACCTCCACACAAGAATGGCTGGACTCAGTATTCCCTCCCCTGAAAGAACCTCTTCGATGGTTCATTTTCGTGTGACTACTTCAGTACTACAGACTAACGGTACAATGTCACTATCTTTAATAGAAGTGTCATAGCTGGCGATGCTTACAATATTAGAATAATTGGCAGAACCAGAAATGGTTTCTATGGTGAATGAGGATCAGACAAAGTAACAAGTGTCAATAACTGAAGAGTGCCAGTGTCTTGGAGAATTGTTGTCTAGCTTGGAAGCAGCACTAATACAAATAATAACAACAGCTTGGAGATCATGCAAAAGATAACATTTACAAACAAGTGCTACTTTGGGTCAACCTAAGTTAGCGGTTGAGAAGACGAGCTCTCTCTCGAAAATCAAAAAACACACGAAGCCACGGCAATCCTCGTCTCGCGTGAAATGTTCGGACCTATTTGTATTTCGGCGAGTACTAAACAAGCTACAACCATGAGTTGTGTCAACAGTATTGTGTTGGCTCGGTCTTGTCGAGCGAAAGGAAGACCAATTTTCAGTTAGACGAAGAAGAAGAAGGCCAAACCTATGGTGGAATGCAAAATTACCGCGAAACATGTCAGCCCTTGGAGTTTCTAACTGGCGATAGCTAAGGAAAAATAGAGACGGCTGACGAAACATAATACATTCGGCCAAAACCAAACAAAGTCAGCACTACGAAGAAACGTTTGAACTATTGGTACCGTGGGTAGTGACAGGCGTGATACCGAAATTGAATTGATTTTAGTCGGTAAGAATCCGGTATGCTATTACTACATATTCATTATATATAGCTATTTCCTATTTGTCTAGATACTTGCTATATTAAAAAAAAAAAAAAATCTCCTTACAGTCGGCTGGGGCCGACCAAACTATACCCTGCATATGTAGATTTGTATATAAAAAGTTTACTCGAATATCCAACTTTTCTTTTATTTCCACTTTTCGAGAAACAATTTTTGCATATACTACTAATTTACACCCGAAATATGGTTGACTTTGACGAAGTAAAAGGATTTTAAGATAATTCCGAGGCTTAGTATGGGAGCTATATAAAAAGTGGGCGTGGCTTACCACTTTCTAGTAAATCCAATTAATTTTTCAATGTTAATCCACACCTTAAATTTGGTGTCCTACGTTGAATAGTTTCTAAGTTATGGTGGTTAACATTTTTGTTTAATTTCCTCAACTTTGTATGGGAGCCCCAATAAGAAGTGGGCGTGGTACGCTGATTTTTCGCCAGATTATTTCCGACTACGATATTAATTTAAGTGTCAATTATGGTTATTGTAGACATAAGATTGCCTAAGTTACAGCTGTTTCAATTTAAAATTTGTATGGGGGCTACGATAAACACTGGGCGTGGTGCGCCCATTTTCTGTAAGCCTAGTTGCTCGTACAATACTAATCCATACCCTAAGTCTCGTTGTCCTAGGCTAAATGGTTTGTAAGCTATGGAGCTTAAAATTTTAGTTTAATTCACTCGACTTTGTATGGGAGACCCATGAAGGAGTGGGCGTGGCACACTGATTTTCTTCCAGATTTTTGCCGACTACGATATTAATTTAAGTGTCAATTATAGTTATTCTAGACAGAAGATTGCCGAAGTTACAGCTGTTTCAATTTAAAATTTGTATGGGGGCTACGATAAACACTGGGCGGAGTGCGCCCATTTTCTGTAAGCCTAGTTGCTCGTACAATACTAATCCACACCTTAAATCTCGTTATTCTACGCTGAATAGTTTGCAAGTTATAACCGGTAACATTTTTTTTAATTTCCGCAACTTTGTATGGGAGACCCAAAAAGGAGTGGGCGTGGCACATTGATTTTCTGCCATATTATTTCTGACTGCCGTGTTAATCTAAGTGTCAATTATGGTTATTCTAGACAGAAGATTGTAGAAGTTACAGCAGTTTCAATTTAAAAGAAGTACAGACACTTTGTATGGGAGCTACGCTAGGAAGTAGGCGTGGCTCACCCACTTTTGGCGAGGTTATATAGTAGTATAATATAACTCTATGTGCAAAATATTGTTGTCCCAAGTGGTATATTGTGTGAGTTATAGCGAGTTAAAGATTTTGAAAATTTCGAGGTTAGTCGCTTTGAATGCTTGGTGTGGGCGTGGTTATTGACCGATCATGCCCAATATCAATCCCCTCCGTACTCTTGGATCATAGATTACTTATGCCAAATTTCATCGAAATAGCTCAATATTTACTCAAGTTATCGTGCGAACCAGCCAGGTGACAGACAGACGGACGGACGGACGGACGGACGGACATCGTTAAATCGAAAATTTAATCGACGCTGATCACGAATATATATCCATGTCTATATCTCCGGAGATTCCTTCAAGTGGACACAAACATCTGACCGAAATGAATATACCATGCATATTGCATTATGCAGGGTATAATAAATAAAAAAAAAAAAAGATTTTTGTTCTTGTGCAAATGGAATATGTAAAGCAGTAAAATTTGAATAAGTTCGCGAATGAAATTGTTAATGTTTATGTAGTTAAGGCCATGTGGTTATGTATTAGGTCAGTCCATAAGTTCGTGCGTTATTTTTTCAATAGTTTCACAGTAGGCTCTTTTTGTGTACAAAAAATTATTCGTAGGAGATAAAGGAAGTTTTTTAATTTTCGCTCATGTATTGTGCTTTCAACAAGCGATTTTAATCGCAGATAGAAGTACGCGTTGTTCAAAAATAAAATGGAATCTTCGAACGAGTATAAGAGGCATATTTTGTATTTGTTTTATAAAAGTGGAAAAAATGCAACAACTGCTGCTGCAGAAATAAACGCAACTCATGGGTAGAATACAGTGAGTGTAAGGACTGCGTAAAAGTGATTTTCCATTTTCCGAAGTGGTAATTGTGAGTGGTGTTGAGGATGCTCCATGCTCTGGTCGTTCTGAGGTCTTTAGCTCCGACACCTTGCTGGAACTCGTGGAAGTTGAGCCAAGTCTGACAGTCGATATGATAGCTGGAAGGTTAAATTCATGATATGGAACAGTTTATAGGTACCTGGTTCAATTGTGCAAGGTTCCAAAGCTGGGAAAACGGGTTCCGCATAAACTTTCCTTCGCAAACCTACAGCAGACGGTAAATGTGTGTTCTCAGCTGCTGTAGCAGCTTGAAAATGAGAGTTTTTTGAACCGTATTGTTACTGGAAACGAAAAATGTGTGTCCTTTACAATAATTCTGTTCGCAAACTCTAGTGGTTAGATAGAGATGAAACATCAGAACCAATACCCAGAGATGGCCTCCTGTTGGTGGAATATGGCCGGTATCATTTATTTTTTGATCTGCTGGAACCAAACCAGACGATCACAGCTGATTATTATTGCCATCCAAACTATCCAAACTAAATGAAGCACTAGAAAAAAATCGACCGTCTTCGAGTCAAAAGATGCAAAGTTTGTTTTACCACGACAACGCAAGACCGCATACCGCAAGAGAGAGACCTTAGGCAAGCTGAACAAGCTCGGATGGGAGCAGATATTGCACCTTACGATTACTACATTTTCTGTTGACTTCAGTCTCATTTAAATAATAAGAACTACACCTCAAAAGAAGCTGTAATAAGGGAATCGATGCGTATTTTGGCTCCAAGGACAAACAATTTTTTGAGCAGAGAATTAAAAATTTGCCTAAGCATTGAGAAGACATTGTAAATAATGCAGGAAAATATATTATTGATTAATAAATTCTGAAAACTTCTTTTTTTTTTTATTTATTTTAAAACCAATCTAAGAAAAACGCACGAATTTATGGACTGTTCTGATATGTGCCTATCCATTCATATATATTCTCTTAGAAATGTTGAAATTTCTAAACTATTTAAAATGCCTCCAAAATACTTGAAATATTTGAAATTTGTTATACAAAACAAAACCAAAAAAAAAAAAAAAAAAAAAAACCAAAAATATTGGAAAACAAGTTAAACAATTTTAATACATTTATTCATAAAGTATTGAAAATTTGTTTGCATGAAAAGTTTTATAAAAACTCATTCCAAATACCACCTACACACAGAAAATAAGTAATATCTATAATACGAGTACTCGTACGACGTACAAGAAATTACAGTATGAGAGGTGGAAATACAGTATGAAGAAGAAATATGTATACAATCTTAATTGTTTCTCAAATATCTCGCGCATTCAAGCAATTTAAATTTTAATTACATTTTATTTTATTTTTCATTTACAACATAATTGCGTAAACAGCATTGCTTGGCCTCCTAAACTGCCACTACAGCGAGTTTCATATACTCGTAAGTAGCACAGCATACCTTGAATATTATAGCAAAGCTATATTTCTCATCTCCTTACTATACATATAGTACATATGTATGTATATAGTACGTTGCTTAACGCGTTATCTCTGTGACAGTTTTATTACCTTACAAAAGTTATTAACTTGATTTAATAAAAGCCATTTTGAATTTTGACTCACAAAAAAAAGAAAAAGAGTAATAAGTATGCAAACGTGCAATCACGCTCTTTCCCACTCTCTCTCTCTCTTTCTCTCTGGCTCATTTCAATGTTGTAATCAAGATTCAAGTGTTTGTAAATATTTATAATTTAAATATTTATCCATGAACAGAAAACTTTTTAGCATTTTCATTTTCGATATTATGTAAATTTTGCTTTATTCATACTATTTTCATTTACGTTCTGGATTAATTCAAAGCATTGATATTGTCTAATAGATGAAATAGATTTAATTTCATATTCAAACAATGCTTTGTGCTCAATGCCAAGCAAAAATCACTACATTGTCGTTCAAATTCAAAATTCACTTTATTTTAGGTTAGTGAACCACCTACCTACCAGCGTTATATTGGAAAGAGTGTATTCAAAGAAGGCTGATAACCGAGGGTGTTGGATACAATTTAGTAAATAGAATGAAACGTATCTTAATTAACTCATTTTTCATTGAAATTGCCCACAGCGGATATTTTATCTATTTTTGAAATTCCCTCGAGTTAAAAAGAAAGCAAAGAGACAGAGAGAAAGAGAGAGAGAGAGAGAGAGTGAGAGAAGAAGTCAAAGTGAAAGTGAAACTTTAAAACAGGTAAGTAACAGAGCAAGGAGTCGATGTCTCGAAATTGGAACCGAATTTAAATATTTTCTTAAGTCACTCACTCACTCACTCCACTCCTATCAAGTATTTATGCTGCTTTCACACCACTCAAAATGAGCATCTTTGCCTATTCTATTGTAAAGATGCCTTCAAGCACATCATTCATTTTGCAATCAGACTCCGGGGATAAAATCTTCTTGTTGTTGCTGGTATTATACATAAGAATAAGAGAATAATAATATTGAATCCTTTCGCCATACAATTTGCCACATCTTTACGCATAATTTTAATAACCGCATTAGATTACACACTCAGACAGACAGGCGCATCGTTCATTTTTTGCTTAATCTCAACGGTTAGATATGACGTTATCTATAAGATACAACACACCATAAAAGTGAGTGTGTGTATATACATAAGTAGTATAAGTTCGCAAGTATTGTACGAATAATTTGAAAATGGTGTTAGTCGTTGACGTTCTCATCGTTATTACCATTGAATATCCTCACAATTCATTACGCGGCCTATTAAAATTGCACATTAACGAATGAACATGAAAATATATTTAATGGGCAATGTGGACGAAACCTTTGTAGGAGTGGCAGTAGAGTGTGGGTAAATAACGCTTTAGCATTATTATTTCCGCCACACCCATTACTTACTATGCTATCCATCAACGAAAGACGACTCATATTCTCATGGACTTCATTGAAATTTGGTACATGATGCTATACATTTTGGGAGCGCGTTAATTGGCTTCAATTTTATTCTTTGACGCCTTTTTTGCTTAAGTATTATTTGCTTTTAGGTAATTTTTATTTTCTCTTTTTTTTTTTGCATTTACTTTACTTCTACTTACAATACATTTGAATGACTCTTGATTTCGGCATTTCACATTTAATAGTAGAACTCCTATGGTTAAGATTAAGACTTCTTAATACTTAACGTGATGATGATGATGATGATGATGATGATGATGATGCTATGGAAAACAGATTTTTTTGATTGCGTCAGCTTTATAATATTTAACATATTTTTGTGTCAACAGATAGTGTCAACTGTGTGGTTGCCTTTGAGTGAGAATATAAATAATTTTAATGATGTCATAAAGGCACTTGAATTGGGATTTCTGTTTTGCAAAAATTCATCAATATTATTTTCATTCATTCTAACATGCGACATATTTTTCTATCCAACACTTTAAATCCTGGATGGTCAAAGAGAGAAAAGTTTGGAGCCAAAGAAGCACAAGAAATGTCAAACTCAAATGGCTACAGTTTGAAATTGACAGAAGATACAGCAATAGTTGAATACGTTTGAAGTGCATCAAATTTCATATGTATCGTATATGTGCGCTTTTGCGAAGTTTTAACGATGAGTGAAGAGATATTACGGTGGTTTCTCTAACAGGAACAATATTTGGTGTTTATGGTAAAAAAAAAAACTATCGATTTTTCTTATTTCTTCAAAAGAGCCAATGGAGCTTTTTGTTGAACATCATTTCTTTAGCTACAATTTAATCAACACCAGCACTTATGTCATACATACTCGTAGGTCATTTTCTGTATTCAACTTCGTTGACAATATTACAATTTCGTTAATTGCTTACTGGTATTTTTTTTTTTTTCTTATTTCTATCTTTTCTTTTTCTCTCTTAACCCATTTCCACCCAGAGTTCTATAAGAAGCTCAACATTGTTCCTTTTCGACCTCTCTATGAGAGATCACACTGAAGCCAAAAGGCCCGTAGTAATACCATTAAGTTTCTTTTTCAGTATTATTTACCGTCTTGAAATTGAATAGTATTATAGGGGACTTATTTCTAATAACCGGTTCCGAACATAGAATCCTTTTGGCATCATTTTTTCTGTTCGAAAATAAGAAAATTCAGCTGTGAAACTCTCACAGGGTGCACTCTAGAAATGGCGAACTGTACTGTCTTCTGGGTTCTGAGAGCTTCTGAGAGATTCTGAGTAAGGTAAATAAGAATAAATACAAGCGATACGTGAAACGATTAGAAGGTAATGAGTTAGTTGACTTTGGAGAATTTGGAAGGGTGCGAACAACTTTAAAACGATACTCGGATATTTGATACGAACAGCTCCGAAAACCTTTTGTTGAATTTATTTTTAATTTGTATCTTTGTAACATCTATATATCTGGGTTTTGTCACAGAGTTACTTGAAAAGTATATTTGCGAAAATCTTTACTGTCTGAAAAATTTAAAATTGATGGAGAGACGAATTTATTATGGGTATTAAAAAAGGGAAGGGAAGGGAGTACAGAATGTCAATATGCGGTTAGTATGGATTCTTGTTAGGGCTCTGAGTAGGCAACACTATAAATACGTTTCCACATTAAAATAAGAAAAAATAAAATAAAATAAATATTAGAAAATGTAAAAAAATTGCTCATCTGTTTAAATTTAAAGCACACTCATTTCACATTCGAATATATGGAAATCTATAATATGGAAAAAATTCTAATGCTCTACATATTTCGATGGCCGACAATGGGTTAACACAATGAATTTATGATGTTCTTGCTATTTTCGCTTATTTCAGCTGCTTTCTTTAATTTGATTTCTGCTTGCCTTGCTAAGGCATTTCTGTTATTAGATGAATTAGGGATTAAGTTTATCGTCGACAATGGATGAGAGCGATTTTGTAGGCGTAAGCTAACAGACACATAATCACAAACACGCATACAAAAAATGAAGGCAATAATCAGAATTTGAAAAAAAATATTTTTCTTATTGCATAGTTTTTGGCTGATATGCTTGGAATTTCGTATCAGAGTGGATATGTAAGAAAGCTCAAGTGTGTATTTGTGGATAAGCGGATTTAAGGATGAAATTGCAAATATCTATGTTCATATATTTATTATAGTGCGTGGCGATGTTTTTTTGTTTCATTTTACTTCACAACATTAACTTTTTTTGCTTGTATTTATTTTATTTTCGTTTGGTATTTCTTAATATAAATTGGTTAAATTCTATTCCATCAATAGCTGGAGCAGAATAACGAAACTCAGTGCCAGACTGAAGAGTTTAAGTGTCGTTTTTATTTTGTTTTTAAATTTATACATGACATTTGACTGTTCTGAGGAGTAGATTGGTTGAAGTATCCCCTTGGTACCACAATGGGCATCGGTGTGGACTATTTAGGCCCTCTCAAGGAGCGATCATACGAGGGCGGTCCCTGAACTACCCGACCCCAGAAAGAAAACACAACAACAAATTTTCCTCCTTTTAGTTCTATACACTTTTCCCAGTGATATTCTATAGCTTCGATACTCTGTTTGTAGTATGAACTGTCTAGCTCATTAAAATAGACGTTTACCGCATTGTTTGTAAATCTTCTACTACCAAGCCATTTTTAAAATTTGGAAATAGAAAATAATCCGAAGGTGCTAAATCTGGCAAATAAGATGCGTGCTGAAGCAATTCGAGCTTTAACTCATTGATTTTGGCCATCGCAATAGCGGATGTGTGAACTGTTGCATTGTCTTGATGAAACAACACTTTCTTTTTCGCTAAATGCGGCCTTTTTTCTTTAATTTCATCACTTAAACGTTGCAACAAATTAGCATATTACTCGCCGTTGATTGTTTTTCCTTTTTGAAGATAATCAATAAAAATTATTCCATGTGCATCCCACAAAACAGACGCCATAAACTTGCCTGCAGATAGAACTGTCCCCGTCTTCTTTGGACTCAATTCTCTCCTTTCAGTCCACTGTTTTGACTGCTCCTTTGTCTCAGGTGTGAAGTGGTGGACCCATGTCTCATCCATGGTTACGAATCGACGCAAAAACTCGGCTTTATTACTGTGAATCATCGCCAAACACGCTATAGAAACATCTTCATGACGTTGTTTTTGTTTTATTGTAAGCAAACGAGGCATCCATCTTTCTTAATCGTTTCTGGGGTGGTCACCTCAATAGGTTGACCACTACGGTGCTCATACGACCTCATTTAAACTCTGCCACGCAATATTTTAAGGTCGTAAACAAAGGAGCAGACTCCCCCACAGTAAAATCTAGTTCGGCTTTAATATTCGTTGGACTGAGACATTTCAAATGACAGTATTGAATTACATAACGGTGTCCAATTTTTTCCATGTTTACAAATTCCAAAAAAAAAATAATAAACAACATGGCGCCTTGAAACTTAAAACATAAAGTAATTTTTTTCAAACTACTGCCGCCATCTATATGTCAGGTCGGGTAGTTCTGGGACCGCCCTGGTGCTTATCTAACCTTTTTCATTAAATCGTCTATCGTAGGCATGAACTTTCTCATGAGATTGGTGCATCAAGTACTAAATTCAAAACCATCCCAATGGCGATCGTGTTTATGCAACCATTGTCAGGCGCCCTGTTTCAGGGGACACCCGTTAATCCGTTCCCGTGCAAAGTAATAAATACTTGTATATGTTTATTTTTTTTTTTTATATGTAAGGAAATCTGGATTATTTCACATCTTAAACATTCCATCTGTTTAATCCTTTTTTGCTATAATTGTTTTACTACGGAAACGCTTAAAAATCATTTAACCTCATTCAACACTTAATAACGAGCGAGTGTAGTTTTAATTTCGTTTAATTAATTTTCAGCAATAACATGCATATACCATTAAGATTGTCATATGTTAACATTTCACCTTCACTGTCGCCATTATTACTTCCTTGCTTCCGTCTTTTGTAGTAGAATGTATAATACTTAATTTCAGCTCATTCAGCTAACCAGTAAATAAGCCAGTATTACCAAAAATAAGTGTGGCTGATTGCTACTGTTTCTTTATAATCGTTTACATACATACATGAATGTATGTAGCACATAAACGATTTAACCTAACCCACCCATATTGTAGATGCTGAAATGAAATTATAATTTTATTATCATTATCATTGCTTTTAATATTGTCAAATGTATGTGTGTTGGTTGGTATATGGTATATGTTTGCCAAATGATGGTGGCTATTATCCTTTTGTACAATTTTACGACCATACTCGAGGCACTCTCTCTCTCAAGCGTTCATTGTCAAAGTGAAAGAGATCATGTGACGACATGTCATTGTAAAAGCATATTGTTTTTGTTTTTGTTTTTTTTTTTTTTGTTGGTGTTTGTCATTTCATGAGCATCAAATGAAAATAAACAACAGCTTAAAAACAGTTTACGACTTTGCAATGAGTTTATTCGTTGCTATGATGTGATGTGATCTACTGATGATATGTAGGGATATGTGGCGACCATCTGTTTATTTGTGTACGTACTTATGTACGAGTATGCTGGCGTTGTGTTAACTAGCAAAAATCCACATGGAATAGTAGCAATAGCAACAACAACAACGCGTACTAGTAGATAATATTGCCTGTAATTTTTTATAGCATTTTTATGCGTTTTTTATGTTTCATTCTAACCTCAATTTAATTGTTTATCCGGTGACAACAATCATTTTATTGAAGTGACACTCATTCATGAAGCAGCACACACACACACACACACACACACGCAAATACGCACGGCACACTTATACTGGTTGCCCTTTCACATGCCAACAAATTTTACGATCGTAAGGAGTATACTGAGCTTAACGGTGTTTGTAACTGTTTCCGTTAACATTAGTTGGCTGGCAGTGTGTCTGCTCGCTCGCTCGCTCGCTCGTTCGTTTTATGTCAACTGTCAATTTGACAGTTGTAAAAATTGACACATCCTTTTACACAAATGCACACACACACACACACAGTAGTTGAAGATTACAACAGTTTATGATCCAAAGGATGTTGTGAGTCATTTAAGGAAGTTGTAAAAATCTGAGTACATACATATCACAAAGTGTATTTATATTAGTGTGAGTGGTGGTTTGGACAAAAAAAAAAATAAATGAAAGTGTTAGAAATCTACGTATAGTTTTTGTTTGTGGGAGAATGTGCAAATGTATTTATTTACGATCTTAAAGAAGCTGTCTTTACTCGTTTTTACGATTGTTTATTTTATGATTATATTGATGGCGATGTGATGATGATGATGATACGATAATGTTGATGGCAATGTTATTATTGGTGATGAAGTTGATTACACTAGTATTAGTCGTATTTGTTTTTACTGTCAAATGATGATGATTGTTGCTTCTGTTGGCTGGATTCCATGCTCGTATACTCGTATTTCATGGATGAGTGTGTTAATTTATTATCATATTATTGGAATTTTAGTTTATTTTCCTTTTTATTTTGTGACAGTCTATTGATATTTTATTGTAATGCCTGTTGAAGTAGTAGGAGAAAATCAGAAAATCATTTTTTTTGCATCATGGGTAGATTGTATTTTACAAATTATGGGGGTTGTCATATAGGCATATAAGCAAGTAGATGAAATGAGGTAGAAATATAATCGTCTAATCACATTGTGAACATAAATGATAATAATGATAATGAACTCAAAAGAAAGAGTCTGCTTATTTGATCAAAAATAGTGAATAATTTGATATTAAACTACATAAAGGAGGGTTTGTTTTATGCCCAAAGACTAGAGGCTTATTTAAAAATTATCTGAGAAGACTTACAGATTTTCTTAAGGGAATTACAGAAGATAATTACAGAATGAAGATATTGAAGAATTCAAAGAGGAGGTTGAAATGAGTGTAGAATGGAATGGGTGATGGAATTTAATATTTTTCGATTGAGATTGTAATTTTGTATTAAAACCAGGAAAAAATAAAAAATCGCACATACACTGCTCTTCAAAATCGGTCAACTTTTGAATTTTAAGGCATGAGAAAAGAAAAATTGCACTTTTTAAATACATCTACGTGCAATTTTACATCTTTAAACAAGAATAAACTTTATAAATTTTTTTGCGACGCAGTATTTGCAAGTCTTGCTTAAAAACTATTTCAAATCAGCACTTTAATCATATCTTTGGCGCCCACATGATGCACCAAGCACGAAGATGATTGGCAAACATTCTCGAAATTCAATGCATCAGCCAAAAAGATAGCTCACCCTAATCTCGTTCCCTATAAAAATCCATGTTAATTGAGTTCTGGTGTCAAATATCTTGAAAAAAAAAATGATTTTTTGCACAATTTCGCTAGATTCAATTGCATATTTCGGAAATGATTGAACATTTTTCATTGATTTCTTTAAACAATATGCGTCCCAAAATCGTCTGATCGTCCGTTATTCTTGAAATTTTAAAATTCGTCAAACTTTTAGTAATGTTATGGGCCTATATGGGCGATTCTTGAAAATTGCCGTTAAATGATTCGCAGATCTAAGTTTAAACTCACGATCTCATGCCCAGAAGCTGAAGATATATGATTTACAAAATACCAACGGGATTATTATTGAGTTTTTTGAAAAGTGAATTTTTAAGAAGTTATTGCAAATAGCGAATGCAACAGATGATGTGCGGAACAACGTCGCAGAAAGTGCAATTAAGCCGAAAAAACGTTTCGATATTTTTTATTTTTATTTTTTTCTCCTTTAAACTCCTAGTTGGAGCATAGGGCCTCCACAAGGCTTCGCCATCGCACACGGTTTTGGGCAGTTGATCTAGCGCCTTCCCATGTGATGCCGGCAACAGCTAACTCACCCAGTATTGATCGTCTCCAGGTGTTTCTTGGTCGTCCGCGGCCTCTGCTCCCCTGCGGATTCCACTCAAGCGACATTCGCATGATGCTATCTGGTTGCTTTCTTAGCGTGTGGCCAATCCAACGCTACTTTCTACGCTTAATCTGGATCAGTATGGGCTCTTCGCTCGACAGACGCCATAGTGCCTCGTTTGAAATAGTGTTAGGCCAGAAAATTACACAAATGATCCTCAAACACTTGTTGACGAAAGCTTACAGTATCTGCGTGATGGAGTTGGAGATCAGTCATGTTTCACTTCCGTACAGTAGTGTCGATTTCACACATGCGGAGAATATTCGTACTTTCGTGCGTCTGGATATTTGGGAATTTGCCCATACTGATTTTAGCCGGCCAAATGCTGTCTTTGCTTGGCTTAGCCTGCAGTTAGCATCCTCCTCAGCTCCCCCGTCTGTTGCTATCATGCAACCGAGGTAGCAGAAACTTTCGACGAACTCAATCGCACAGCCGTCAATCATTATATGGCTATTGGAATGATTGATTCTCATAGCTTTGGTCTTCGCAATATTTATCTCTAATCCGACGGTGCGTGCCAGCGCGACTAAACTGTTCGCCTTCGCTTGCATATCGGAGAATTTGTGCGAGAGGAGACAAATGTCATCGGCAAAGTCCAAGTCCTCAAGCTGCCGCGCAAGATTCCACACAATGCCAGTTCTCTTGTGCTGAGTGAGGCTGCTCATGACGTCATCCAGCACAATGGCGAAGAGAAGCGGGGAGAGAGGGCAGCCCTGCCGCACTCCAGCGTTGGTCGTGAATGAATCACTGATGTTACCATTGTTTAGAACCGCCAACTCAGAGTAGGTCGTGGTTGAATCTTCGGCTGAAGCATAACAAGTTTATTATCTAAAAGATTTTTCTTTCGAATGGTACCCACCTGTTGGCAAGCAATTGGCAATTATTCCGGCAGTAACAATTTGCCATGGAGAAGCTTCTAAAAAAACTATGTGACAAAGCTCAGAAAAAGTATGTCGCAAGAGTTCTGCCGTTCGGAACCTGCTAAGATAAGTAGATCCCTTTAATACTGTCCAAAATTCAACACGCACATCAGTAATGGAAGAGAAGCTCGGCCAAAAAGCCCTTGAGGTTTTAAGTGCCACATACTTATTTTTATTTATTTAATATAGATTTTGTATCATTGTGTACGTGGGATCAGGGGGATAGATCAGCCCTTGGCCGATGGACTTGTTAAAAAAGAAAATTAGTATATAGATATTTAAAAATCATTCATTAAATTTTTTTTGTTATACATCTTTTTCAACTTATCCTCACCCCTGGCCAAAGTCTTGGCTACGCCACTGATACTAATCATTCATTTTGAATGATAGTGTGTATTTTTGAAGGGTTAAAGTTTTCTATAAAAATTGTGATATTGTAATGCAAAGCAAGTAAATAATGGATAAAGATGTAATGGTATTTAATATGAAATCAAAAAAATGAAATATTTTTTATTATTATTAAGAATTCGTGTTACGATATGTTCAATTCCATTCATAAAACTATAAACATTAACCTAGTAATCAATATGATATCTCGCATTATGGCTTATTTTCAAGTATTTTAATTCATACAAAAATACATAAAAAAAAAGATTTCTTTCAATCACTTCACCCAGATCCTTAATACATACGTACATGCAGTATATACTACTTGTATATGCCAAACTGTGTCATAAAAATATTGCGTCAATGAAAAACGAAGTGTTGGAAGACAAATCTGTAACAACATTTTTTCATCTTCTTCTTCTGATTTTATTATTATTAGTAAGTCTGATTTTTTACTACTATTACCACTGTTCATATGAAGATGTTAATGCCGATGATGGTGCTTTACTTACACGACTCAACAATCTACATCCTAATAGTCTTTATCATCATCATCATCATCATCATCATCATAATCATGATTACTTTTTATTTTTTTTTTTTTTTTGTAGGATTTTAGTGATTTTTATTATGACTGTTGTTGTTGTTATTATTCGCAATCTCACTTCAAATACACTCTAAACTCTCTTTACATGATTGCAACAGCAGCAATGGTAATAGCAACAGAAAAGGTGTAAAATAAAAATAATAAAAAATATAAAAATAAAAAAAAGTAACATAACATAGAAATAAAAATTCCTTCTGTCATTGTTTGTTCAAGTGTGAAAATGGATTTGTTTGTTTTTACGATTTGATTATTATTATTACGATTGTGATGGCGACGATATGACTTTTACTATTGCCATGTACACATCATTACCATGTTGCTTGCTGCTGCTGCTGCTGCTGCTGTTCCTGTTGCTATTGCATGTGATTACACAAATATTATTACGTTTCATTCAACGATTTTCACTTTCATGATGTTGTTTTTGCTTTTAGCATTTCACCATTTAAATGATTTTTATTATTTATTTTTTTTTTTCATATTCGATCCTATGCAATGCGAATTTGCCCTTTTACTTTTATTGCATTTTTGAGGTTATGTTTAATGAGCGATTTTATTAGTTTTGCGGTTTACGGATTGAAATTTGTGTGATTTAATGCGGGTTAACTGATTGAAATGATATTGAAAGGAGTTTACTACTTTTTGTTTTTTTTTTTTTTTTTGATTTAACGATTTTATTATGATTATTTTTGGATTGAAAACACAAAAAAAAAAAAAAAATAATAGCTACATAATAATGCAGAAAGATCATGAAAATAATGTGAAATAGAATATGGAATTTATTTAATTTATTTACCTATTCGATTTCATATCTGGTCTTAAAAGCTCTTTCGTAAAGTTGGGATGGAAAGTAATAAATGATAATATTCGAATACAATTCGACATCTCATAAATGCAATTTCGTCTTTTAATTAAAAGACTTAGGTTAGGTTAGGTTAGGTTAGGTTAGGTTAGAGTGGCCGCCCCCTAAAAAGAAGGGCACACGTGGGCCAGAGAAAGGCCCGTTGTGGTATCACGTGAATATTCGTACTCTACTACGTCGAACTAACCAGAACTTTTGACGAAATTTAGGAGGTTGTTAATATCAACCACTGGTAGGGGGCTGCTGCAGTCAGTGCAGCATTCTCAGAGTTGGAAAGAGAGTCGCGTCGGATGGGTCTCACGGTGAACGAGGGCAAGACGAAGTATCTAGTGTCAACAAACAAAGAGTCCCGGCGTCTTGGACAGCACGTCACTGTTGACAACTACGCTTTTGAAGTATTAAGGGACTTTGTCTATCTTGGAACCAGCATTAACACCAGTAATGACGTCAGCTTGGAGATCATGCGTAGGATAACTCTTGCTAACAGGTGTTACTTTGGGCTGAGTAAGCAATTGAGAAGTCGAGCCCTCTCTCGAAGAACGAAAACTACACTCTACAAGTCTCTCATCATGCCTGTCCTAACATATGGCGCTGAAGCCTGGACAATTTCCACCTCGGATGAGCGAATACTTGGAGTTTTCGAGAGAAAAGTCCTACGCAAGATCTTTGGACCTATTTGCGTTGGTGGCGAGTACCGAATAAGGTACAACCATGAGCTGTACGAGCTGTATGCCGATATTGACATAGTAAAGCGCATCAAAATCCAGCGGCTGCGCTGGCTAGGTCATGTCGAGCGAATGGAAGAACACGCTCCAGCTAAGAAGGTGTTATATTCGGAACCCGCTGGAGGACGACGCAAAAGAGGAAGACCAAACCTCCGGTGGAAAGACCAAGTACTGGAGAACCTGACGGCGCTTGGAATTTCTAACTGGCGCCAGCTAGCGAAGAACAGAGATGGCTGGCGAAGCATGTTATTTTCGGCCTAAATCGATATTCGGTTGTTATGGCCACATAAGTAAGTAAGTAAGTAAGGTAGGGGGTGATAAGTCATTCAACTGGTAATATCCCAGGAATTTTTGCATCTCTTGCACAAAGCAGGGCAGGTACCCAGCAGATGTAAGACGGTTTCAAGTTCCTCCTCATCTCTGCAGCTTTCGCAGTAGTCATGCACGAGATGGCCTTCTGGCTGCATGAGGTCCTATGAGACAGTGGCCGGTAATCACTACAACATAGGACTAAAAGACTTATGAATTCATATTTTTGGTCATTTGAATCGTATTAAATATTAAGTAGACTTTTAAATATAAAATAATATTTGAAATGATTTGATGAATGATGAAAAAATTAAATTTTTTTATTAAAATGAAATTAATTTTAATGCTTGCCCCAACTAGTTATTGCATTTCTCTTCATGTCTTCATATTATGACTGCAGCATTGTAATGATTTTCGGAATATCTAAATATCAAAGTGTCCATATACACTCTAAAATACATTTGCTTCAATTGATATCAATCAAAATTGATTGTTGAAAATATTGAAAATAATAAAAACTTAGGTAAGAAATTTCTGTTTCAATTTACTTGAGACATAGTAAATGTAAATTACTTATGAAATTGTTGCCAACATTCTCTGTGATGCATGAATAGACATGTCCAACAATGGGCAAAAGACAACAACATACCGTAGTACAAAAATCATAATAATCAAAAAGGAAACAAATAGTATCCAACGAAGAAGATGAAAACATTTTCCAACATCAACAATGCAATAACAACGTTTACCACACGTACACTGAAAATGATGAAAATAATATTGTTTTGAAGTATAATGGAAATAAAGAAACAATTTCTCTTTTGAAACACAACACACACACACATACAAACGTGTACGTGTAGTAACTCTATGTGTAGGTACATCCATAAAACAAATATTACAAAAATAAAATTAAATTTGCCATTTTTGGGGTTTAGTGGTTGCCATAAAAATCGTCTAGCCACGTCTGGCTGGCTGGCTGGCTGGTAATATTGTTGTTAGAATGAATGCATTATTAGATGATGTGGTGTGTGTGTATGTGTGTGTGTGCGAGAGTGTATTTGAGTGTGGCATGTTTCAGGGAAAACCACAAAATTCACTTTCGCACAAAATGTAAGAATGCAAAGACGATGAAGATGAAGAGAAAACAAAGAATCTACTACAATATGTTTTTACAAAGATATTTTTAATTTGCACAAACACACCACAATACATACTAATAATCTCAGTTTTGAAAAGTAAGATACATATTGTTGTAGAGGGAATAAATGTGAAAAGATTTTAGGTAAACCTATTTCATGTTATTGCAGAGAGCACGCTCAAGGGATTCATTTATTTGGCTTCTACGATATATCGATGGTGTATGGGTTGCAAGACATTAAGCATATTTAAAAAATTTTCTCTCAAATATCTTGTTGAATTTCATTTAATGAATTATTAGGTGTCATACTGCGGTGCATAGCCGGCCTGTAATTCTTTAGTGTGTTAGGGGCTATATTCAGGGCCATATTCAATTTATATTTGCATTTGTAACACCCATAACAAGAAGTGGCACATATGAAAAATATATATATATATTCATTTTCTGAATTATGATCTGTATCGATTTAGCGATATCTGGAGGTCCATCCGTCTCTTTACATGATACTTGCTGTAATTATATAGAAATTGAGCTGAAAATTTGTGCATAATATTATAATACTTTTAATGATGAAGTAATGTTTTTGTAAATCAGAAAAATTACATGGAAACCACGCCTACCTCTCATATAAAAGTAGGTTATTTGAGCTATTTTTCACATTTTATGCATGAAAAAATTTGGTACATAACGTTTTTCTGATCACTGAATGGATATACTAGAAAATAAATGTAATTCGATAATAATCACGTCACATTAGTCTAATAGATCTTCTGAAAGTTCTAACGCATTGAAGAAGCTTTAATCATGTCATGGTCCATACTCGTATATGATTTCCAAATTTGTTTACACTTTTGAGCTAAGGTTCTTGTTGTATAATTTTTACTTTGTAATTGTAATTAAAAATTTCTACAACAAAATTGTGTGATACGAGGGCGGTGCCAAAGCTACCCGACCTAACAAAGAAAACACAACTAATTTGGGAAAATTTTTTCTTTATTTCTCAACATAATCTCCTTTTAGCTCTATACACATTACCCAGCAATATTCTATAGCTTCGATACTCTGTTTATATTTAGTATGAACTGTCTAGCTCATTAAAATAGTCATCTACCGTAGACTCCACCTCTTCATTGTTTGCAAATCTTTTACCATCAGGCCATTTTTTCAAATTTAAAAATAGAAAATAATCCGAAGGAGCTAACTCATTGATTTTGGCCATCGCAATGGCGGATGTGTGAACTGGTGTATTGTCTTGATGAAACAACACTTTCTTTATCGCCAAATGCGGCCTTTTTTCTTTAATTTCATCACTTAAACGCTGTAACAAATTAGCATAATACTCGCCGTTGATTGCTTTTCCTTTTTGAAGATAATCAATAAAAATTATCCCATGTGCATCCCAAAAAAACAGACGCCATAACCTTGCCTACAGATGGAACTGCCTTCGCCTACTTTGGACACGATTCTCCGTTTTCAGTCCACTGTTTTGAGTGCTTCTTTGTCTCAGGTGTGAAATGGTGGACACATGTCTCATTCATGGTTACGAATCGACGCAAAAACTCGGTTTTATTACTGCGAAACATCGGCAAACACTTTATAGAAACATCTTCACGACGTTGTTTTTGTTCTATTGTGAGCACACGCGACACCTATCTTGCACACAGCTTTTTCATCTCCAAATTTTCGGTCAATATATGATGTATAGCACTTTTTGAAATACCTGCGATTTCACCTATCTCACGCACTTTCAGCCGGCGATCATCCAATATCATTTTGTGGATTTTCTTAACCGTTTCTGGTGTGGCCACCTCAATTGGTCGACCACTACGGTGTTCGTCTTGGCAGCTGGTAAGACCTCGTTTAAACTCTGCCACCCAATATTTTATGGTCGTAAACGAAGGAACAGACTCCCCCAGAGTAGAATCTAGTTCGGCTTAATTATTCGTTGGACTGAGACCTTCCAAATGAAGGTATTGAATGGTACATAATGGTGACCAATTTTTTCCATGTTTACAAATTCACTGAGGTCGTTAACTAACAACGTGGCGTCTTGAAACTTAATACATATATTTTATAAGGTTGCCCCTTTTCATTAAAGTAATTTTTTTCAAACTACTGCTGCCATCTATATGTCAGGTCAGGTAGTTCTGGGACCGTCCTCGTATTTCTAAACATTCCATCAACAACATGCGTACATAAATATTTGAAACCTTACTGTATGTATGTATTCATACGTTCGTGTGTACCTTCATATATTCTTTGCATAATATTCTGCAAATATTTTTACTAAATTACTCACTTTCACCGTTGTTAAGTTTGAATACTTTTATAAAAGCACGCACTTTTAATACACATACATATAAGTAGCACACTATCATAATATCACATCAACGCGTGCTATATTAAAGTCAAACACAAATGACAGATACGAGCGTTCAGAAATGGTGGCGTCCTTTCTTGATTTCGCACATACATATATCCATGTAGCGATATGCTTTCTCTCTACTCTCTACTCTCTACTCTTACCAATCATCAATCTAATAACAAACAAACTTTCAAAATTATAGCCAAACATTCTTGACGTCCAACGACGCCATCGTCCTTGTCATTGTCGTTACAGTTGTTATTCTTCGGGTTGTTGTTGTTGTTGTTGTTGATATATTTTGCCATCAACATCGAATGAACGAGGAAGACTGAACGAGGAAGAAGATGGAGAAGAGCGCGTAAGTGAGAGCGAGCGAGCGAGTGAATGGTAAAAGTGATGTCATAAAATTATGGTTAATGTTACTGAAATTGCTGTTTTTAAGAGATAAGTCCATAAAGTAAATTACAATGTAATTGAAAGTGCGGGTTCAATCTTTCTGTACATAAATATATACAAATGTATGTGTGAATGTGTGCTATGCATGTACGTATATGTTGGTTTAGTTGACTTTTTCTACTCCATATAACTGTAATGGATGCCACAGAAGTACGTACTACGAGCATATACTTACTATTTGGCTTGATACGGTCGATAACGTACATATACTCGTATATGAATGTGTGTACGAGTATCGCGTATGTGTGTCTGTCTGTTATGGAATGGAATGGAATGCGTCAATGTGGCGTATGTTATTAATATCGATTGCATTGTTGGATTGTTTTCATTTTGGAACGACTTGAATTCGATTGTAATGCTTTGCAAATTTATTTAATTTAAATTTTTCTTAAAGTTTATAAATATTTATTAAATTCTGAATCCTTTAATATATTTTTTCTAACGAGTTTTTTTTGAAGAAATAAAAAAAAAAAATAAAATAAAAAAACTGCAAAGCCCATTAACCTAAATTTAATTCTTTTTGTTTTTTTTTTTTGTTTTGCTTTGGTTTCATCGACCGTCATCATTTTATTTTTGGATTTTTTTTGCATATCATTCTCGAGAGCTTTATATAAAAATGCTGGTTAACATCCCACAAAGCTTATCAATTTGACGCAAAGAAGAAAAAGCCAATTTGGCATATGCATGTCGATATGGCGGGCATTTGTTACTTTACTGTTTTTCCCTTTTTTCTTTTTACCAGATTTAACACACCTTTATGATGATGTACGAGTATACTGTACTTGAACATTCGCATTGACGCGTTGATGATGTAGGCTATGACGATGACGATGCACACAACACACACACACACACACACACACACACACAAATCATTTTAACTGTCAGAAAAATAAATTCACCCAAATAAAATAATAACAACAACAACAAAAACAACAACAATATACTCCAAAGAAAAGCTGATGACGAAAGCGGAAATGGTTCGGTCCGTTGGTTGGTGCGTATTGGTGATCGAAGTTGAAATTTGAAAACCAACCAGCCTATATAACCACAACGACAACGTTGGGTTTAATAAAATTGATGTACGCAAAGGGTGATTTTTCGATAGATTAACAATTTTGAATGAGAATCAATCGTTGATTTTGGCAAATTGACATAGAAAATATCCTAAGAAAGCTTTCATATTGTTGAAATTATTTCTAAAGTTCAAAATTCAAAGTTCAATTGAATTTTGGTAGAGATAACGTACGTTGCCGTAGCTCAGTGGTTAGTGTGTTCGCCTTCTGATCTGTAGATCGTGCGTTCAATCACCGGCTGAAGCATAACAAATTTAATATCGATAAGATTTTTCTTTCGAACTGTACCCACCTGTCGGCAAGCAATTGGCAATTCTTCCGACAGTAACAACTTGCCATGAAAAAGCTTCTTAAAGAACTCTGTGACAAATCACAGAAAAAGTGATGTCAAAAAGTGTTCTGCCGTTCGGAACCGGCTAAAATAAGTAGGTCCCTTCTAATATTGTCCAAAAATTTAAGACGCACAACAGTAATGGAAGAGAAGCTCGGCCAATGAGCCCTTTGGGGTTTTATGTGCCACATATTTATTTATTTTTTTTAAGGTTGCCAGATTGTGTTGCTCACTTTGATATTAAGAGAAAAAACGATAATATTAGAAATTTTTAAGTTTTATCCTGCCATTGGGAAAAAATCTTTGAGACTTTGATAATATTGTCGATAAATTCAAGACAATTGAGAAATCGAGCTCTGTCTCAAAGAATGAAAATTACGTTCTACAAATTTCTTCTCATGTCCACAGAGTCCACCTTGTATGAGAGCTCGCTAGGTGTTTTCGAAAGAAAAATCTTATGCAAGATCTTTGGCCCATTCTGAATTGGTGGCGAGTACCGAATATGGAAAATCTCTAGACGCACGACGTTGCGAATATTCTCCGCATGCGTGAAATCGACGCTACTGTACGGAAATGAAACATGGCTTTTCTCGAACTCCATCACGCAGAGACTTGAAGCTTTCGTCAACAAGTGTTTGAGAATCATATTTAGAGGCACTATGGCGTCAAATGAACTAGGAGCTTGCTCTGAACCAGATTAAGCGTAGGAAGTGGCGCTCGATTTGCCACACGCTAAGAAAGCAACCAGAAAACATGACGAGAATGTCGCTTCAATGGAACCTGCAAGGAAGCAGAAGCCACGTACGGCCAAAAAACACTTGGAGAAGGTCAACCCTGGGGGAACTAGCTGATGTCAACATCACATGCGATGGCGCTAGAACAACAGCCCAGAATCGTGCGCGATGGCGAAGCCTTGTGGAAGCCTTATGCTCCAATTAGGAGTGATAAAGGAGAAAAAAAAACCGAATATGCACAATCATGAGATAATATATTATAGTTAAGCTCATCAAAATCCAGCGGCTGCGTTAAATTGAACGAAACAAAGAACATGCTACAGCCAATGAGATATGTATTTGGAATTCGCTGAAGCGCAGTGACCAATAGGAAGACCTAACTTCTGGTGGAAGTGTCAAATGCCGCCAGAGAGTGAAGAATATAAGTGACTGGCATTTTATATTCAGCCTTAATCGATTCAAATTGAGTTTGATTACCAAATAAGTATGTAAAGAATTTCTTCTGATACACCTAAAAGGGTGACCCTTTACAAAAATATATTTTCATCCGTTTATGACGTATATTCTTGTGTTCGACATTTGCTTGTATTGATAACAACACCCATTGTTGCTTTTGTTTTTGTGTTATTGGTGATGTAAAAGCATTGGCATGAAATTGACTTAGGCCGCTTGGTCCATGCAATTGATCTGCTGTAAGGATGAACAAGGTTTTTTTTTTTTGGACGGATGGAAAGAAAAAAAAAAAATACTACCTGCGTGTATACGCATTGGAGATGAATTGCCATGATGAGATTGCTTTAAAAAGGTATGAGTATGAAATGGAAAAATTTATTTACCTTATGCAATGAGTGCGAATGAAAGGCTTAAAGTGGGTATATCCTATACATACACGGTATCGTTACATGCAAGCGTGTGTGTGTGTGTGTGTTTACGTGTGAATGTATCATACTATAAAGATTTGTGGTGAATTATGTTGATGTGGAGATCAATAAATTTTCAAGTTGAACACTATAGTTCAAAAAAATTTGAATATATGGCCTTCTCTTCCAACGGAGAAAAAAATTTAATTCACAAGAAGTTCATTTTTGATGAAATTCAAATTGATTTAATGGCAAAAAATTAGAAAAGTGTCTATAAAACCACCCTTTTTATGTAATGAAAATTTGCATTCAAACATTTTTATTAGTTCATAAATTTCACAAATATTAACTTTTTGGCTCTGCATTTATTTGTTGTTTTATTCAAGTATTTTCACCAATATGTTATATGTATTTGTATTTATTTGTATGTAGTTGTGTTGTGAGTGTGCCTGTTGAAAAGTCATAAATTGCATGAAGATTACAATCTGACTTTTATGTTGACATTGACATTGACTTTGTTTTGACTCTGTTTTACAACAACATATGAATGAATGAAATGGAGAAGTAAGACAATAGATTGGCAAACGAGAAGAAGATGACAATGAAATTTATTTAAAAAAAAACAAAAAACAAAAAAGGACTTTTATAGTATTTATAAAGGTCGCGTTTTAATTTGATGTGTGTGTGTGTGTGTACGTATAACACTCACAGACAGAATAATTTGTTAACAAATTAAGTTAATTTGAATTATTGAAGATTTTTATTGAATTTTTGATTTATGATATTTGATTCATTACATTGAATTCGTAGCTAAATTTAAATATGCATAATTTATTAAAAAGTTTGCAAGTCTTTAATATTCATTTAACAATTTTAGCAGATAGTTTTTAATTTTCGTTGTTTTGTTTTTCAAAAATGATGGTACGTCTGCTTTTAGCAAAGGGTGTTTAGGTTCTTAATACCATCTGGAGTCTGTAGTTTGTGGTTGTTCTTTTCCTCTAATATATATATTATTCGATGTTCTTCAATCTTTTCTTTGGAAATGTTGGGTATTTGGCAAGTATCATCATCATCATCATCATCATGATCATCGTTTCCTGAATCTCCCACTGGAGCATAGGGCCTCAATAAAGCATTTCCATATGGTCCTGTTTTTTGCTACTATCTTTAGTTCGTTCCACGATTTTCCGCATACATCAATTTCTTTTTGTAGTATCTTTTCGCAGTGGTGGCTTATCCACGTCCATTTCCCTTTTTTTTATATTATAGTTTATTTTTTTTTTTTCCGAGGTATTTTTACATCATTCACTGGGCGGATTTTTTATGTGGCGGGTCCCAAACCCAACGCACAACCTCTAACCGAGGAGATTTTCGCCATTTCCGTAATTTGATATAATTAGCCATTGGTTCCAATTTGCATTTTTTATATGGCTCATCATTGGCAATGACATTTGGCCGCCACCACACCTTGAGAACACGCCGTAGGCATCTGTTAACAAAGCTTTGGATTTTTTCGGTTAGATGGCCGGTTACAAGTCAGGTCTCGCGTCCGTAGAGTAGTAGTAGAGAAGTATATTTGCATCGAATTCCAAATTTGACGCAGCTCTTCATATACGCCTGTTGCTTTGTTAATTCTGACCAGAATATCCTTTGCTGTACTATTATCCGCGGATGTTATACTGCCCAGGTAGGTGAAAACATCAACTTGTTCAATATCCCTCCCACATAACGAGAAATTGTTGTCGTTTAAGGTGTTCATTTTCATTGATTTCGTTTTGTCGATGTTGATTTTCAAGCCAACCTTACCCGACTCGGCGCACAGATCATTAAGAGCTTTGCTTGCATGTCAGAGTGCTTCACAGATAATAAGCAGATATCATCCGCATAAGCGAGACCTTTAAGATGTTCGGTGAAGTTCCAGTAGATGCTTCTTCATTTACCCCTTCTATGGATTTTTGCAGCATGTAATCAATAATAATCAGAAAGAAGATCGGTGAGAGTAAACATTCTTGGCGAACACCAGCGCTGGTTGTGATGCTGTCTAGGAGCTCGCTATTCTGGAGTACTTTGCACTTGAAGTCTACATATTGCGCTCTAATTAAAGCTGTCAACTTCTCAGGAACGCCTCTAGATCTGAACGTCTCCCAGATGCGTCCACGGTATATGCTGATTTGGCAAGATAACCTCTATTATTTCTTCTTCCTGTAGGTTTATTTATTATTATTTTTTTTTTTTATGTGGCACTTATAAGTCCCGAAGGGCTCTTTGGCCGAGCTTTTCTTCCAATACTGTTGTGGTTGTTTAAATTTTTGGACAGTATTAGAAGGAACCTACTTATTTGCTGCTGGTTCAGAACGGCAGAACCCTTGTGACATCATTTTTTTCTGAGCTTTGTCACAGAATTCGTTTAGAAGCTTTTTCATGGTAAATTTTTACTGCCAGAAGAATTGTCAATTGCTTGCCGTCAGGTGGGTACCGTTCGAAAGAAAAATCTTTTCGATATTACTTTTGTTATTCTTCAGCCGGGGATGGAACTACAGATCAGAAAGCCAACACACTAACCACTGAGCTACGGCTTTGGTTTTGGTGAAGCTAAATTGTGGACTAGATCCTATTTAGCCCACAGTATTGCATTCTTAACAGTGCTGTAATAAAAAGCTCTATGATAAATGTTACAAATTTCTTCTTTTTCAGCTGGTTTAAGAATTTTTGTCATTCTGTCTGATAATACACTGACCTTTGATTGTATTGATTTTATTTCTAGAATTTATGAAACAACTTTTTTTAGTTGGGTGCAGATGAGATGGTGGTCTTCTTGTTGGTCTTATTTCTGTTGGTCGCACATTTTGGAATATTTTTAGGCCATGCAACATATTTTTTACATTCCTTTTGACCTTACTCAACTTTAAGGCAATCACATGAAAAGTTTTATTCTAAAAGCCAAATAAGCCAAGAGTAAAAATAACGACTATAATAACTCTCAAATATTTGCTTTTCATTTTTATGCGTTGGAGAGAGTATTACGCAAATACAATAATAGCAGCTATAAAACTACAAATAATAGTTTTCTCTTTCTTAAAAAAAAAAACAAAAATTTTCTTTTTGCATCGTAACAAATAGCTTCATCACAATATGACCATTTCATTCTAACAGCTGATAAAACTCAATATAAAAGGCAGAAATTGAATCAAAAATAATGATGTTAGGTATTATGTGCTATAGATATGGAAATACATAGAGAGATTGAGAACCAACTCCAACTAACTATCAACTGCCAATTACAGGCTGTTGTACTAGTTGTCTTTGTTGTTGTTGTTGTTGTGAGACTATAAAAAGAAACATAAAATTGAGCATAACTTTGAGTGATGTTAATGGTGATGCCGGATGTGAACGATAAAGACGTTGATGTATTTATAACGTATCGTATCGTATATCGTATACTACGTATCATCATCATCATCATCATCATCATCATCACATTGTCATCACAGACTGTTGAATGTGGCAGTGGAATACTCTTTAGTATACACACAAAAGTATGCTATACTTGAAACAATTTTTCATAATGGCGGTTTTATGTTGATAATGTGAGTTCTTTTAATTTATTTCCATATACTTTACTTTGATTAAAAAAGTAGGTTTTGTGCCAAAAGGTATTTGATATTTTCTTTTTAAATCTTTTGAAATTTCCATTACTTCAAAAATCAAATGAAAAAAAAAATGAACGAAAGAAATACATCCCAGTTGATTCTCTGTCATTTGCTCTCTCTCTCTTTCTTACACACTTTTGCCATTACAATTTGTTACTACCACTTGTTCACTGCCAGAATTTCAAGCATGACAATAGCATTGCAATTTCTTCCGCCATTTTCTATGATGAATTGCTTTTTATGCTACTCTATATATACCCCAATACGACCAACCCATACGTTTGGCTTTGTATCGTATAGATGGAAGTGGTTCACTTATACGCACATAATTCAACTGCGAAGAGGCAGGTGAATGATAACTTTTTGTTTTTGTTTTCAATATTTCCTTTTTGTTGTTATTTTTTTTTTTTGCATTTACGGTGGCGAAACTGCCTGTCATAACGTTAGTGGTTGGTTGGTTGACTGTTGTTGGTTGGTGAAATCCTTTGGAATATCCTTTAAATAAAATACAACAATAACAATACAGTAATGAAAGCATACAAGAACAAGTGCTCGAGCATTGAAACATATGCGACCCCGAGACTATTGATACCGATTTTGGGGGTGCATTTTATATTCTTCGATGTATATAAATATGTAAGTACAGGACGTTGGTTGGGTGCACATATTCTTTCAATTAAAATGAAAAAAATGGTACTAAAAAGTGTGGGATGCTATTTTAAGGGCATATGTAGATATGTTACATATATAAATGGAGGCATAAGTGGAAAAATAGTTGGAGGCACATAGAAAGGTATACATATGCTAAAGGCATTGATGCAAATGCCATTTCATTCAATCTTTCTTTTAATCTCCTCCTTCTTTAAAATAGGTAAATTACAAGGGGCAGTGATGGGCATTACAAATTGTACAGCAGGTTTTCACAGGTTTACTCAATCGTCTCAAACAAAAAAAAAATGCCGAAAGCATCTTTACTACCAGACACAAAGCAAAATCATTCCGTTGCCACATCAATGGAATTACAAATAACTGCAAGCGACATTTTTGTGTCGTCGCTATCGTCATCATCATCATCATCATCAACATTGCAGACGCATGTATGTACATATAACTGTATAAACGAAACTCTCTCAGTGGTCTCAGTTTTTTTCATTCTCTCTTCTAAATGCTATTACAAATTTGGACCATTGCCTTTGGCATTATTAATGCATTCACATACTAAATGCAATAGGTACATACAGACTCAGATATTATATTCCTATTAAAAGTTACAACAACAACAACAAAATCTATAGAAGAGATAGCAGGGGGGAGGAAAAAAACAGCATATAAAATATTACTGTCCTTGAACAATTTATTTTTATTTTATTTCTATTACATTTGTGTCAACGATGGCACTTGAGCTACACGTTTTGTTCTTATATGTGGGTATGAATTGCATGTATTGGAGTACTCATGGTACTCTTACTCGTTCGCTCTCGCTCTCACTTGAATAGAACAAATAATAAAATGTTGCCAGATTGAGCGATTTTGGTAGGAGCAAAGTTATGTGACATTTTTCAAAGTTAACAAAATTTATGCTTTTGCTTATGTGCTTGGTTTTTTTTTTTTTTGCTTTTGATATACAATTATAGTAAAATTTTTGCAATTAGGAATTTTTCCTTTTTTTTTTATTTAGCGGACTATGTATGTAACATATCTAAATATACATTAAAAACCAGCAAAAAGGTAAATTCTTTCATTAGAAAATTAAAAGTAAAAATTATTTTTACATGAACAGAATTTTAATAGTATTTTTAATGAAGAGAAAATATTCGATAATTTGTAAAAAAAAAAAAATATTTATTTCGCTCATCTTTACGGTAGAGGATGGTTTATCTTCGTACCAGCCAAACATCAGTAGCATGTTTAAAAATAAGAAATATACAAACTTTAAATGAAAAATCAAATATATGCAAATATATACGAAAAAAATGTAATTTTTGCTGACCTTCACTATAGTCGGAATTGGCAAAAATATTGATTTCAACAAATTAATCGTATTTACACATCAAAATGTAATTATTCTATATTACTAATAGACAAAAAAGAGGTTGATAATTCCAAATTGTGATAATTAAAAATTTTAAATACTTGTATATAGCATATCCTTAAACATTAGTTCGTGCAATGTGAATGATTAAATGTAAAATGTGGCTCTCATATTGTTAAAAAGCTAAAAATTAATTAAATATATTTTTTTTTACAATATATAAAGTAACTTTTTAGTCACATATATACACTATTACAAATTATTACACATTTTGACAAGTCGTTAGTGAGAAAGAAAAAAAAAAATTGTAAAAAAATATCATGTCTTTTTTACAAATTGAATGTCGTTGTTCAGTATCAACTACCAAACTTTATGCAATAAGATATTGTCCATATTGAAAGATGATATTTTGGGATTTGTCAGTAAACTTCATACTGCTGACTTCTATCCAGTGGTATTTATGATGTCCGTAATAAATGTTAGTCGGAAGGGACTAATTGTGGTGCATTAGGAGGATAATGGAAATATTCCATTAAAGTTCAATCAGTTTCTGCCAAGTCATAAAATTTGTGTATTACCCAGTGATATTTAAGTGGAAGACGATTGTCTTCCTATTCACCAATTCTTTCCTCGGATTGTGAATTACAACTTTCAAAAGCCCGAGCTTTCGACAGTACATCATATTATTGGTTGAAGTTCACAAAATATATTTGACCGTACTTAATTTTTATTAAATCAAAAATTAATTTTTAATACGAATTAAAAAAAAATAATTTTTATCCTTTAAGGAGTTACACCACTTTAGAGCACAAGAAAAAGGCATATTTCGGGAATTTTCGTAGGCCAAACAAAAGGAGATATTTAAATTCTGTAAAAAGTATTTTTTAATGTCAATCTTGAAGTCCAAAAAAACAATTAAGTTGCGCCCGCAATTTTCGATCTTGAACAAAAAAACCGAATATTTTTTGATTCCATATTACAATAGCAAGAGACGTACGTAGGGGTTTTTGGATTAATTGATTTTTCGTAAAATGGCGACCCTTTGAAGAAAAAGTTTGAAATTTCACCTAAGAAATCGTCTAAGAATTGTTTATAAATAAAAAAAAATATGCACAATTTCAAAAAACCCCTACGTACGTCGCTGAAGAAAACAATTTCAAATGTATTGTAAAAATTTTCAAATCAATCGGTTAAGATTTCCGGCCAGCTGAAAAAAAGTGGTTTCGAGAAAAACGCGTTTAAAGTTTAAAGGTGCTCGGAGAATACCTCAGACGTCTTGCGGCAAAACTCGAAATTCAGACACTTGGACATTTTTCCCGCCTTCCATCCTTTAGTATATTATTTTTGAGACTATTAATGACTATTTAAGATAAAAAAAAATTTTTTCCATTTTTTGAAAATTCTACAGTGGTCTAACCCCTTAAGAGTGCAACATATTTTGTTGATCTGGTAACACTGCTATACATTTCTGTACCTGTATTTGACAGCTTCATTGTTATGTTTATACATAAACGTAGATAGCCTGGAACACAATCAATAACTCTGGGTGGTGAGAGTGTAAGTAATGTAAAATCCTTAATTTGGGCTTCATTAATTTTATGTTGATGTATACTTGAAATTTTAAAGGCAATGTCATCCTTGCATTTACACAAATGCTAATATGAAAAACCCATATCTAAAATTAAGATTTAGTTAAAATAAATCACTGAAACGTACAAGTGACTGGTCAATATATATTTTGTATACCAACACATGAATATACATATATGTATTCTCAACACAGATTCATATGTATATCATCATCATGTAGCACGTGTCTACTCGTCGGTAAATAGTCGTAAAAGTTTATTATTTTTCAACACTGTCATTGCCACCGATTTGTTGCTGTTATTTGACGTACTGTTGCTGTCAGCTGTCAAATTGAATTTGTTTAGGCTGCTATGGCTGGTTGTTAAATACATGCACACACACACACACACATGTATTGTATTTACCAACAGGTTTCCATTACGGTAATTTGTTGTTGTTGATAATATTTACCGGAAGTCGTAATGTCATGCTGATACAATATATTTTTATGCCTTCATACATAATTTGTAACATTTTGGTTATACATATATACATATATATGTACATATTTCTTTTGTTGGGGCCAATATGCTTTGCGCCGGGTATATTGTTTATTTTTATTATTACTACCGTTTTTTATTGTTGTTGTTGTTGTTGTTTTTACTTATTTTAACTTAGGTCAGTTCTGTCTCGAGGTCAATTTTTGATGATGCCTCTGTGGCAGGACAGGCAGAAAATCAATATATATTATACTTACATACATATTCTCTCCCTATGATGACCAAGGAATATATCATATTTAAGAAAATTTAATATTAATTTTTCCATATCATTGTCTATATGTTCTTTTCTCAAAATGCAATACAGAACATATGAGTAGTTTATTAAAGTGAAATAAATAAAAAATATATTGTTTTGACATAACACATACTATGTTTCAGCTATTCCACAGCTGATTTTTAGATTATTTACTTATATACATCGATAAATTTAAATTTCAATGGTTTGCCGGGAATATTTAAAAAGTGTGTTTTGAAAATTTTTTCCGTCGAATAATCGAATCGAATATTAAAATTACGTATAAACTTTGACAATGAAATCTCCAATTCAAGATCGACAATACGTTTACCAATACATATACGTGGACCGAAACCGAACGGTAAAAATATAAACGGTACATTACTATGTAAAGGGCAGTCACCAGTCTGCCGATTTTCCTCCGTACGTAACCAGCGTTCTGGTATAAATTGATCGGGCTTTCCAAAGTACTTAGCATCTTGCATAATTAGTTGACCTGGCATAACAACATCCATACCTTTGGGTATACGATATCCGCTCAATACTATATCCTGTCCGGTTGCTCGAAAGTTTGTCGTCGCTACCGGATACATACGGAATGCCTCTTTAATGCAAGCTCGAAGATAGGGCATATTTTTTATTTTCTCATTTGTGATAGCTGTGTCTTTAGAGGGAAGAACATTTCGGATTTCGTCTCGTAATTTCTCTTGTTTATCTAGATTCGTTGCCAGACAGAGTAGGCAACTTGTGAAAGCAGATGAGGTCTGAAAATATTTTGAATTTATTAGTGTGAAAATTCAATAAAATATGTGCTATGTGGATCTAGAAAGACTTTATTGAATTATTTTGCAAATTTTTGCAGTGCCATTTACGAAATGTTCTTCAAGTTGGTATGCTTTTGTTTGGCTAGCCCCTAAGCTTGAAAAATCGTTCGAAATTGTTAATATTTCGGGAGGGCAAATGGTGTTTATAGCGGAGGTAAATTTTTTAAATTCTTATTTTGAAGAACCTAAAGGAAAGGTTACTTTTGTGGAATCGTTGCTTAAAGGATAAACATGCAATTTCAAAAATTTCGTAGCACAGAAATCTGAGAGAAATTTTTGCGCTCCTAAAGTACTCTTTTGGGAGTCATTTAGGTTTATAAGTACTACTTTTCTTGTGCTCACTATAAACTTACCGTATCTATACCAGCTAAAAGAGTATCCATTGCCATTACCACAGCAACAGAACGATTAATATTAATTAAACGTTCCAAAACACTCTTCTCCTCTTCAGGTTTACTTATCTGCTGTTTTGCCTCTTGATTCAGACGTTCTATTGCCTGATCAATATAATCGATCGCGAGATCAGTAATAATATCTAATGTATTGATGACTTTCTTAAATTTCGGTGTTGCTATATATTTCCAGAGTGAAGGTTTCATATCCAAGTGATAGAGTAGTTCGAAGAATTCTCGCATACCATCGATAACAATTTTGGCTTGTGGATTTGCTGGACTATTATCGATCATACCCATTTCTGTGTCGAGAACTACCAGACAAACTGAGTCGAAAGCCCAATGATTGATTTCTTCCTCAAAATCGGCTGGCACCTCTTGGGTTTGTGGATCTCGTATCGATCGTACACGTTGCATAAATTTATCAACCAATTTATTCATTTTTGGTGCATAGAGTTTCATCGTTTTCGGATTCATCATTACCGGATTGACAGTGGTGCGAAAATGTGCCCATCTCTCACCTTGTCTGGGGGGAGAGATTGGTATTAGAAAGTGAAAATGCATTTGAAGTATGGAGAAATAATACTCTGCTACTAATCCGGCAGCATGTTTAAATAGTTCTGGTCGATGAACTTTACGATGATAATCAACTATATCTAGACCACGTCTCACTGGATGAACACCTTCAGTACGAAATACTTTCTGATAGTCTGCCGGATTAAATGTGAACACTAAATCACGTTTACCAAATACTCCGGGCAAAATGAAAATATCACCATATTCGCGGCGCAATTGTGCATTAACTTCGACTAGAGATTTTTCATAGAACCGTCCTACATATATGTTTGTGTGCGAGAGTAGAGATTTACAGTTTGACCGTTTTTGGTAATATTCGTTTACAACAACATCTTACCGCCTGGAAGAAATCCTTTTAAAAGTTGAAATTTTGTTGGTCTTGGGATGCTCTTCAGTGGTTTAGCATTACTCCACTCATCGGAAATGGTTACATGATTAGTCTCCTGCAGAGAATAATATTTAGGTAGTTTATATATTTATGATTGCAATAATTGCAATTGCATAAACAATACTTACAACAATGATTTGTGATTGACTAAGAAAATTTCGTGTAATCGATGTTTTTGACAAAAAGCCACTAGAACGCAATACTCTATAATATTGTTGCATTATGAATTACACACACACACACACACACTTATACACATATAAATTACGATCGATTATTGTTAATGCTATTATGCCCTTTATGACCATACGCATCAAAGTCTCGAAAATGACTATTATTGGAATGCTCCAGCATTGTTACTCGTAGCTGTATATGCTTCAGATTCTATAATTATCACTTGAATATTATCATATCATATGGTATTTGCGGGAGTATTGTAGCTTATAGTAGGGCTGTACAAATATTTTTAATGCAGGTATGAAAAGATAGAAAAATAATTTTTTCATAAATAATTGTAACTTTTTATATAGTTGGCATCTCTGAAATTATATGTTACAGAGAGCAAAAAACAAATGCAAGAAATTGTTAACGGTTCCTTTTTTCCTTTCTTTCTGCCCAAGTGATGTACCGATGCTATGTTGTTTAATTAATAACGTCAACTATTCCTAGAGTGCTGTAGCTTTTTGGTTAGTGTGTTGGCCTTCTGATCTGTAGGTCGTGGGTTCAATTCCCGGCTAAAGCATAACAAATTTGATATCGAAAAGAATTTTCTATCGATCGGTACCCACCTGTCAGCAAGCAATTGGCAATTCTTCCGGCAGTAACAATATGGCATGGAAAAGCTTCTAAAAGAACTCTGTGACAAAGCTCAAAAAAGTGATGTCACCGGGATTCTGTCGTTCGGAACCGGCTAAAATAAATATCTCCATTCTAATACGGTCCAAAAATTTAACACGCACAACAGTAATGGAAGAGAAGCTCGGCCAAAGAGCCCGCGTGGATTTAAGTGCCACATATTTATTTTTTATATTTTATTCCTAGAGAGTAGTAACACAGCCCCACAAGGAAAGAAAAAAGAAATTGAAGTAGGATGCACGACGGACCAGAGTATTCTCATTCTATATATTTTTGTTCGCTATACGATCCAAATCCGTCGTCAAATTTCCACCATCACGCTCAAGTTTCTTCCTAACCTATTAAAAATTTAGAAAATAACACAAAAACGATGTTTTTGGGTTGGAAAGAAGCCCGAGGGCGATGGCGAATTACGGATTTAGATTCAGCGACCAATACTCCAAAGAATATAAGTACTTTTGGGCTGTGACAATCACAAAAAAAAAAAAAAAAAAAACAGTACGATATTTGATGGACCAGAGTAGCTATATTCTATGAAAATGTAGTCGGATTTCTGCTGTGACCCTCAGATTTCTTTCTAAACTTAAAGAATAAGAAAATAATAGTCGAAAAACTATGTTCTCTGAGGTTGGAAAGAGGTCTAACGGTGATGGCGAAATTCGACCACGGATTCATATTCAGCGACGATTTCGGAATTTCACATTTCGTACAAATTTTATTAAAATCTATCAGCAGAGGGGTTTACATTTTGACACTATTAAAGGGAATATAATTATTATGAGTCACAATCTTTAATCGTATTGCATGTAATATTTTTACAAATTTCAAGAAATTACAAAATTTTTATAAATTTCATCATAGTTTTGAGATGATTTTGAAATAATTTTTTTTGAATATAAATTCAAGAATTTTTTTTTTTCTCCAAATTTTTGCTTGTTGTGTGAAACAATGGGCCTGTTTCTTCATAGAACACAAGAGCTATTATGGCGGAAATTGTTATTTTTGTAGATTTGTTGAATTATATGGAAAAATAATCATTATTAATACTACCTTATATTTGGTTCAAATAAGTAAATCATTGCTAAAATCATTAACCCAATATGCCGCAGCCATATTTTATGGTTTTTGTATATAAAACAAGAAAAATAAAAACACAGAGAGTGGTAAATTAAAAAAAAAAAATATTTTCATATTACAATTTTTGACATTAAATCTTTATTAACTAGTTTCTGTTATTTTTTATGAGTTTTTTACTCTACCGTATATAAAAGTTTTTTCTATATTTGAAATTATAAATTTTTTTGTATACAAATTTTGCGTCATTCACTGTAGAATATATAATACAATTTGTTTATTTTCTAAATATTAATTACAATTTTCAATATAATAATGGTATTCACGAAGCATATTAAAATATCCGAAAATTTCGCAAGCTACGTGAAATCACAGAGATACAAAGTAAAAATAATCAGGTACCATAAATTTTTGTTCTTAACCTACTCTTAACAATAACTCTTAAATAATACTTTATAAAAACCAAGAAGTCAAAAAAAATGAAAACGAGTAGCTGTTTCAATCACTCTCAACTAAAACACGATAATAGTTGGGTTGGAGTGAGAGATTGACTAACGGTAATTTGTAAGTAACAAACTTTTCTAACATACAAAATTTTATGAAAACAAAATTTAAACGAAGAACTAACAATGAACTAATATAAAATAAATTCGACCATTACTCACAAATAACGGCACATAACGCATAGGAGAGAATAAAAATGAGAGTTTTATGTAGACGAAAATGTTTACGACGCACGATCACAAGCGATCACGATCACGATCACGAACACATTATGACTGACGCTCTTTGAATTGAAATTTCAATGGTATTGCAGGTACATTGATAAGTTTCGCTTTGAACGCATTCTCCGTGGGGTAATTAAATTCAATGTGAAAATTTCGTATTAGATTTGCGATTGTAATTTCTAATTCTAAATTGGCAATACGTCTGCCAGAACAGCTACGTGCTCCTAAACCGAATGGTTGATAGATGAATCGATTACCGATCTCACCTGCCAATGCATTACGTGAACATTTACCGTTAGCTCCAGCACTACGAGTGCGTTGTGTATTGCGTAGCCAACGTTCGGGCAGAAAGTCATTAGCATGAGGTACGTATTTCTCATCGCTTAAGAGCAGATTTGCGGCAATAAGTATATCAACACCCTTTGGTACATGATAACCACTAAGTACTACATCGACTGGTAGCCTTCGCATTGTTCCAGGTACCAGAGGATTGAGGCGAATGCCTTCTTTGATACAAGCACGTAAATAGGGTAAATGCTGTAGAGTGTCCATAGTGAGATTAGAATCCTTTTGTGGCAATATGCGCACTATTTCGTTGAATAGTGTTGCTTGCTTTTTGGGATTTTTTGCAATGCAAAGCAAAATGCCAACAAGAGTGGTACTTGTCTATGGGGGTGTGAGAAATTTGTATATATGCTTTTAGTATTAACTTTATTTTTTTTTGGCTATATGTACTTACTGTATCTACACCGGCTAGCATCATATCTAATGCCATTACAGTAGCTACTTTCTCATCGATGCTTACCAATTTTTCCAATACACTTTTTTCTTTGCCCATCTCTGATGACAGTCTGCCTTCGTTGACACATTCGATGCGTGTGAGAGCCTCATTTATATATTTAGTGCAAATGCTTGTGAGCGTATCGAGTGTATTCATCATTTCAATATATGCTGGAGTTCGTATATATGGCCATATCGATGGCATTAAATCTAATTTATAAGCAAGATCGAAAAATCTTCGAAGATGAGTGAATAAGATCTTTGCGTCGATTGCGTCATGAGTTTTACTGCCGATTTGCATATCCAATACGACTGCGCCAATCGATTCAAATGTTAGACGATTTATTTCTTCTTCGAATGTGTCGGGCATTTCTTGCGTAATTGGATCACGTATGTTACGTATTCTATGGAGATACATGTGTATAGTAAAAGCAAGTGGAATACGGTGATTATACAAATATTTACTATGAACAAACCTTTTTAGGAATTCATGATTTGCTTCCGATAATGTATTTAAATATAGACGTGCATTATTCGGTTGCATCAATATCGGGTTTACAGCAGTACGAACTTTGGCCCATTTTTCTCCATTACTATATGAATGCATATATCTGTTAATGTGGTACCCTAATATTTGTAAGTACAGGCTTACGTGGACATAACACCTTCAGTACCATTGAAGAAATCGCGTCTATAGTATTCACGATAATATTTTAGAGTATTGAAACTTCGACGATATGGACATAGACCTTCGTTGCGAAATATGATTGGATAGTCTTCAGGACTTGTAGCTATGAGCGATATTGGATTTCCGAAAATTGCCGGTAACCGAGCAAGAGGTCCATATATTAATTTATGATAATTAGCTATCTCACAGGTCGATTTTTTATAATGAACACCTTTCGAGTGACGACCATACAACCACAAAAGGGAAAAGTGAGGCATTATTAATAATTGTAGACATTTTTGGATAGTGTGTTACCAACCTCCCGGTAGAAATCCTCTTATAAATTCAAATCTACTTGGACCTGGTATCGCTTCAAAGGGTTTCGCCACAGTAAATGTCAAATCATTAGGTTTTTTAAACTTTGAGTTGGAAAAAAAAAAATGAAAACGAAAAATTTATACTCTTCATTAGACAAAAAGAAAAACATAAAAAAGAACTACGATTACATTGGCTTGTTTCGAATAATCATGTCGAAGTATTATAACTAGTATATTGCGAACACTTAGAATGTTTGTCGAATGTTTAAAACAATTTGAAAACATTTTCTAAATAAATAATAATAATAGACACACAGAATTTTATGTAACAACTATTTCTATCGAACGAATAAAATAATATGAAATTATTTATATACGTTTATTAGCGGATAATGATAAACTGAATATATATTTACTACCTGTTTATGCTATACAGTTATTATAGTACACTGAGTCACATAATTAAAGTTAGAGAATTTTATTTTGAGAATTTTGAATTTCTCCTTTCAAAAATCAATAATTTAGCACCCAATAATAATTTAGATATCGACTAGAATATGTACATTAGGGTGGATCACGAAAAAAGTATCTAAATTTCACTCCTAATTTGAAAGATTATAGCTCTCCGGACAAAAAAATAATTTTTTTCTTAACCCTTTTACAACCGCCAAAATGTTTTTTTTTTTATCATAACACAGTTGTTAATTGTCTAACTTTTGAAAATAAAAACTTGTTGAAAAGCTATCAGAGAGAGAGCTATAATTTCTTCATATATGACTTTTGCCATTGCATGAACCTTTAAAAAATTAAATTAAGTTCCTCTGATTCTGCCCACCTAATGAAACATTTTTCCACCATAAAATCAAAGCCGTTTAAAAATCAATAAACTCTCCCTTTGGAAGTGTGCAGCTAACTGTAAAAGTAAAGGAGTAATAACGAAATGAAACTTTTAATAAGGGTTAATATTTACCCGTAAATGTAAAATTCTTTTGTTTCTCATTTCTTTAGCAAGCAAAAAGAGACAGACATTAGACCTGGGACATTAACCCAGCAACTTACTGCCTGTGAGAAATATCCGGTAGACTTAAGTTATACTATAAGGTATAAAAATGTTTCATTAACCCGCCCCGAGAGCTTTTCAATGAGCTATTATTTTCAAAAGTCGGACAATTAACCACTGTGTTATGATAGAAAAAACATTTTGGGGGTTCTAAAAGGGTTAAGATACAATTTTTTTTTTGTCCCGAGAACGTTTCAACATATTTTTTCAAACTAGAGGTGAAATTTTGAAACTTTTTTTTTTGTATGCGGATCGATCCACCTTAATGTAGATTTATCATCATTTAAGTGACCATAAGACTGTTCTTTTCCAAGTAATTTTCAATATCATTTTGGAATATTTCGGTTACTATTCTGGCCATAACTTTAATGTTTCATAGCTCTGGCCTCTAATGGGAAATAACTTGCCCAGATAAAGAATGCATTACTCCATAATATTGGAAATTAATTAACCCATAACATACCTCACTTATGGGTAATTTTAAACATTTTCCGGAAACATCACCCATTCTCGTCCATTGTTGGGGTCCAGAGAGGGCTGATTCCTTCCAAAAGAGTGTTCCTCATAAATAAAATTGTTTTTTCATGATATTACTTATTGATTATTTATTCTTTTCTCTATTAAGGAAACCTATATTGGAAATATGGGAGCAAAATTTTTGCCTCCAATATTAACCTCAGAGAAAACAACAAAACTTATATGGGAGTATCATTCTGGCTTATTATTTTGCACAAAACAATCATACATGTACAATATAAATGCGATAATAATTCTTAACCTATGTATATACACTCGGTCATTTATGCTTGACGTTCTTCGAATTTAAATTTCAACGGTATTGCAGGTACATTTATAAATTTGGCTTTGAATGCATTATCCGTTGGATAATTGAATTCAATATGGAAATTACGTATCAGATTTGATATGGTAATTTCTAATTCTAAATTAACAATACGTTTGCCAGCACAACTTCGAGGTCCGAAACCGAATGGTTGATAAATGAATGGGTTAGTGATCTCACCGGCCAATTTACTATGAGGGCATTCATTATTACCAGCACTGTTGCGTATCCAACGTTCGGGTATAAATTCATTGGCACGTGGTACATTCTTGTCATCATGTAATTGTAAATTGGCGGCGATAACAACATCGATACCCTTTGGTACACGATATCCACTTAATACAACATCGACTGGTAGCGCTCTCATAGTACCCGGCATCAGCGGATAAAGGCGGATACCTTCTTTAATGCAAGCACGTAAATATGGTAGATTTTGTAAATTTTCAATCGTCAGATGAGAGTCCTTTTGTGGCATAACACGAACGATTTCATCAAATAGTTTTGCTTGTTTTTCCGGATTTTTTGCAATGCACAATAGAATGCCGATAAGTGTGGAACTTGTCTGTGGGGCAAAAAAAAGTCACATTAATAGTATAGTATAGTAGATTAATTATCTGTTCATATTTACTGTATCTACGCCAGCCATCATCATATCTAATGCCATAACAATAGCCATTGTCTTATCGATACGCACCAATTTCTCCAATACACTCTTCTCTTTGCCCACCTCTGATGTCAGTCTGCCTTCGTGATCGTGTTCGATTCGCCGGAGTGCTTCATTTATATATTTTTTGCAAATATTTGTCAATGTATCTAGTGTATCCATCATTTCACGGAATTTCGGTGTCTTGACATATTTCCATAGCGATGGCATTATATCTAATTCATAGGCAAGATCGAAAACCTTTCGAATACTATTAATGATTGTTTTTGTTTCAGCAGTGTCACGATTTTTTCGTATCAGACCAAGTTGGGTATTTAGAGCGACTGCGGCCACGGACTCGAATGCCAAACGATTTATTTCATCTTCAAATGTATCGGGCATTTCATGTGTTGTGGGATCACGTATTTCACGTATTCTAAATATTAAATGTAAATATTAAAGCACTGGGTGAATGCGAGACGAATTGAAGACACAAACCTTTTCAAAAATTCATCATTTACTTCCGATAATGTTTTCAAATATAAACGTGCATTTTTGGGTTGCATCAGTACTGGATTTACCGCGGTGCGAACTTTGGCCCATTTTTCACCATTACTATATAATGATATATGCATTTTAATAGGACAGCAATTTATCTACATACATATGCATATAAGCGGTTGTCTTACGTTGCTAGAATTCCTTCAGTTCCGTTAAAGAAATCATGCCTATACACCTCACGATAATAGGTTTGTGTATCGAATGATCTACGGTGTGGCCAATGACCTTCATTATGAAAGATAATCTGATAATCTTCAGGATTCATACTGACTAGTGTTGTTGGATTGCCCAAAAATGCAGGCATTCGAAAAAGTGGACCATATTTGTGAAAATAATGCATTATCATGTCACTGGTCGATTTCCTATAATTGACGCCTAGTTCGGTGAAGAAGTTCACACTGTGAGCAATTGAGTATTCATTGTATTTGAATTGTACTAACCTCCTGGTATGGCAGATCGTATAAATTCAAATGTACTTGGACCTGGTATCGTTTCGTACGGTTTTGCATTTTCCAAATTTATAGCAGATGACGTATCGTTGCCTTTGTTCAACTGCGTCGTTGAAGAAAAATACACAAAGAATACAATTTCAAAGAAGAAAATGAATGAGAAATGAAATAACATATGTTTGCATATGAATATGATTACCTTGACCTCAGCTTGTGTGGAAAAATCATGTTGGAATGTTGCAATTAGTGCAAATTTCGATTTCAATGGGTTCAATGCATTTTGCAGACGCACACAATATTTTATATGATTTGACAAAAACATATCGCTTTCCTTTTATCGACTGGAGTCCAAAGAGTAGTGAGTTGAATTGAAATTGAAATTGAAATTTTCATGCGAATGCACGCACTGTTCACACAACCGTCTGTTTGCTAGAATATCAAGAACTTGTTTGCTTTCAGATTATACTAAACATATTTATCGTCACACATTAACGTTCCCCAATTCGAATGTATTCACTGATTAAATGCTATGCCAGTCGTCAGTACCTATGTATATACAATTTATTGGACAAAGTGAACGCGTCACGAAAACTTTTGTTGTTTGCTGTTAATCAAAAGCTTCTGAAATCATTATTATGAATATTTTAATAGTCTTTAAATATCGTATACTAACTAGATGCATACCATATGTTTAGAGTTTTTGATGTTTTTGTTTTCATCGTCTATTCGTAATAAACAAGTTGCGGTGGCGTCAGCACCAACAAAAATATATATATATATATATATATATACGTTTGTACCTGATTGTTTATTTAATAAATATTAGAGCACATAAGTAGTATGAGAATAAGTAAGAGGAGTGTCAGCCAAAAACAAAAAGCTCTGCTTTTATTGATCTCTATTAAAGAGCGTAGGTAGTAGTAATGCATAGTATGTTTTGGCGTATGTGTATGCATTCATATTTGTACGTGCATATGCTCATATGCTTATCTAAAAAGCTTATTTTTTGGTTAATTTAACTAATGTTGCCAATGACATAAACATTTATATAATATACTTGAAAATATAAGCTTTATTAATTAATCGAAAATTTAGAGTTACCATATTTTTTCAATTCTATATACGATAAGCACGTCGTACAAATTTATAGCAAAACTTGTTTTCTAAATAGTTTTTTTTAAGCAAATTTCTTATCATGTTATCGTGGCATATGTAGATAGTAAAGCCACATTAAAATAAAAAAGGTATTGTCGAGGAGACTAGATAATCATTTCACAAGTATTTATGTTTGATTTGATACCACAATGGGCCTATGATGACCTAAGTATGATGCCCTAAATATGCGAGTAAAATATATGACCAATCCCCTGTAATTCGACTGCTCCAATATTTCTCTCAAATATATTTACCTTCCATATCCATTCCTTATGGAGGCTGTAACGCGTGCCTTTTGTTTCCCAGCTAAGGTATCGCTCAGTCAGCCAGGGTCAATAAGAGGGCAGCGTAAAAACTCTTGTTGTAGGAGGAGGAGGATCGAATTACGCACGATTGCCTATTGGCAATCAATTCACCAACACTAAAAGAGTGTTCTTCTTCGGTACTTTGTTTAACTTTCTTATTTGCTATATTTTTCTTCGGTGGGTGCCGTAGCTCAGTGGTTAGTGTGTTGGCTTTCTGATCTCTAGGTAGTGGGTTCAATGCTCGGCTGAAGCATAACAAATTTAATATCGAAAAACATTTTTCTTTCGAACGGTACCCACCTGTCGGCAAGCAATTGGCAATTCTTCCGGCAGTAACAATTTGCCATGAAAAAGCTTCTAAAAGAACTCTGTGACAAAGCTCAAAAAAGTGATGTCTCAAGAGTTCTGCCGTTCGGAACCGGCTAAAGTAAGTATGTCCCTTCTAATACTGTCCAAAATTTAACACGCACAACATTAGTGGAAGAAAAGCTTGGCCAAAGAACCCTTCTGGGCTTTAAGTGACACATATTTTTTTATTATTTTTTTTTATTTTTCTTCTTTTTTATTTTCCCGTCTTCCCTTTTACAATTTTGAAGAATATAATTTAAATCTTACTTACTCTATGCCTTAATGCAATATCTAACCCTAGCTAACCTAACTTATATAATGACGATTGGCGAGTGCCACCACCTGGTCGCACATAACAAATCAGTCGTCTGGTAGATCTGCCTCATCAGAAGTCACCAAGCGACTGATAGTTGTGCAGGGTAGCCTGACACAGGGGTGGCGGATGGTTGCTGCTGGTATATGCGGTAGCGGATGGTTCCTGCATGTACCAGCAGCAACCAGCGGGTAGCGGATAGCGGATAGCGGGTAGCGGATGGTTGCTGCTGGTTGGTCAAAATGACCCCGGGCAGAGCTGAGGGCTCGCAGGCAACTACTTTAAGCGAGCGGTCGAATACTGATAGCCTCGGTTAAAGCAAGAATTATTTATAGCCGCCGAACGAATTAATACCAGCGCGACTATAATAGCCTAGACAGATGGCAGCCTAATTCCGGATTACCGAGTTAATTCGAATTAACTCGGGCATTAACTGCAGCTAATCCGCATTAACTCTATGAGTTAATTCTCAAAATAAAAAAAGGATTAGGGCAATTTGCGATGGCAACACTGCTGAAAATTGTCTATTGTGAATTTTTCTCGATCCATTTTACAAAATATTAGGTGTGTTCGCTATCAAAAAACTTTCAACAATTGTTAACAGTTTTCAACATGAAAAGCGTTGGCGAACAAATAAATCCAGCTGTCAATTATGAACTGTGAATGTCAATCTACAACTTTCTGATAGTTTTCAGTTCACGTACATCTTGTAGATTTTCTCATATCGAGAGTGATAGATGACAGAAATTGATAGTGATAGTAATGTAAGTGAGCAGACCTAATAAAACAGCAATCAGCCGTTTAGTTAATCCGCAATACTGTCGTCTGTCAGGTTAATATTTTATTCGAATTAAGTGCTCCGGTAATCCGTATTAACTCTGCCGTCTGTCTAGGCTATATATGAGTAATCGTTGAGATAGCAGAGCTACTCAAATGGGCCGATTCGAAAATTGAGCAAAATTAAAATATGATAAATATAAATTATCATTTTTGAAATTCCATTAAAAATATTTTTTGTATGGCTGTGAGATTAAACGTTTATTCAAAAATTTTGATTAATCAAAATATTCGATTAATCAATTATTCGATTAATCAAAAATTCGATTAATCAGAATTTCGATTAATCAAAATATTCAAATATCAATAATCAATTAAAATTTTTTTTTTTTAATTTTTATTCTTTCTTTGTTTTTGAAATTTTCTTTGGGAATATAAATTTAAAACGCATTCTCATATTCGTAACAACCTGTCTCTACTTTGTAGTAGAAAAAAATTATAAAAATTTTGAATATTTCATTCGTATAATTTTATTCTGATTAATCAAAATTCGGAATAATCGAATAATTTCAATTTTTGAGCATTTAAAATCATGATTATTCGAATAATTTCATATTTGATTAAACAAAATTTTGATTAATCGATTAATGATTAGATTTAGGTTTGACCATAAATGAATTATTTCTTTGTTATCGTTTTGGTGATTTTTTTTTTTTGGATACTCTCCAACCATACACATTCATCGTCATCGTGCTTGAGAGCACTGTCCAGCGTAGTTTTACTTACACAATTACATGCATTAATGCATGCACATATGTAAGTTCCTTAACAACAACAAAAACAACATTAACACTGAAACTCCTCAAACTAAAAATCACATTGAATGACACTCGAAATGAAAATTATACCACAACAAGGACATTGTGTTCCCTTTTAATGCTATCATAATCGCCTACCTAAGTGTACTTACATACATATATATACATACGTTGATATCGCTGCATGAGTATAAGTATATGTTGTGACAATCACGAACTAAAAATGACAATTTCTTTATGCTACTCATTGTATTCTGTGTGTTGTATGCTGGTGTAAGTATTATGATATTATATGAGTAGTATCGTATATACATATATATATATATATATATATACTTGCATCACTCCCTCATTGCCACTTGAAATATCAATGAGTATATATATGTTCATATGGCATAATGCTTTTCTACTATTTCTTCATTCACATACACGTTTGATGTGTGTTGTCAAAAAGGACATCTTCTTTGTGTTGTTTGCTTTGGCTCCGATGACTGTAAAGATTTTGTTATTTTTTTTTTTTTTGTTGGTATATGTGCTTTGACACTAAATCGCATGTTGAGTGTGTGTAATTTCTACTTCAATCAAAACACTTTATCTTGTTTATGCTTGTTGCAATTACATACGATATACGATATATAGTTGTTGTTGTATAGTTCTTCTTCAAGTGTCCCTTATACCTTTTTGTTTGTTTGTTTGTTTGTTGATATATTTTTTTTCGCTCTTCTCATGCAATATTCTTGTATAGCATTTTATTTATAAATATAATAAAGTCGAGTGGTTGAACAGGAATTTGCACTTGAGCGTGTGCATAAGTGTGTACTTGTATGAATTATTGTAGCTCTAGTGGATATGGAAATGTGTGTAAGTATGTGTCTGGGTGTATTGAATTTTTGTCCCATCAATTTGTGATGCATATGTTTGCACTCGTATAGAAATATGTCTCATAATTGAATAAATTGATCGCTTGATTATTTTTTTAAGCCTAAAAGTATGCAATGAATTTTTTAAATGATCGCTAGTATGATCATTTTGTTTACAATGCATATCAAACTGTGAGTGAAACTAATTTTTGTTATGACTTTTCAACTTTTTTTTGAAATTTATTTCATCTAACAACATTACCATATTTACGATCTATTATTCTGTTCCTTGCATCTTGCATGTACACTTACATAGAAATAAGCACATTGGTATACATAAATAATTCAAAAGTATATTCATTTGGCATCGAAAATAGACAAACTTTAGCATTCAATTGCATTTTCAATAGATTTGTTGTCTTTTTACTGCTACTTGTCTTATCTACTTTTACTCAACGTACCTCTCTCTAAGTACATTTTTGTTTGTCCAATATTACTTTATTTTCGTTCTTGTTGCATTATTAAAACTTTTTCATTTCCACACGAGTCCAGTTGAAATGTCAATTCTTGCATTTGTAGCATATAAACTTTCATTCAATATATCGTTCTCATACTCAATTCGTATTGGCATTCATACTTCTGTTGCTGGTTGCAATTGCTCCATTTAAATTGGCACAAAAGTGCAAATGTCCTTTCCATATTGCATTGCAACAATGTATTGTATGTGTGTTGATTGTACGATAGGTAATGGACTTGTATGTAACAGCAACTAGAAATGAAAAAAAGATAGAAAAGAGAAAAGTTTTCTCAAACAAAAAATAAAGAAATACGTACATATGCTAGAACGAAACAGACTAAGAGTAAGGTGGTGGTGAGTTGAAGAAGTTGACTTGGCGGAAGGTAAAATTGCACAAATAAATGTAATATGTATAAAACGAAAATGAAGTACAAAATGATAATGTAACTAGCACATTTATACATAGACAACTAAATTGTAGATGTACGTACATTTTGCTATTTTCATCGTTGCTACTTTTCAAAGGAAATTCATTGCATAAATGAATGAATGCGATAGCATTGAAGACAAACGAACCGAACGAGAAATGAATGAATGAATGAATGAATGAAATAAAAATAAGAATAAAATAAATGGAATTCATTATTTTGTTTGAAATGTTATGTTCGCAAAAAAGAGACATTTTCTTGTTGTTTGTTTTTTGTTATCTATGTTATTTGCCACCCCCCCCCTTTTCTAGTTATTGTACGAGCAGGTATATTTGCAAATTTAAAGTTTTCTTCAGTTCATAAAAAAATTGATTATTTAATTTAGTTTCAATGAGAAAATAATGTAAAAGGCAGAGATAGTTGTTGATTATTTTATTTGTTTAAAAATGTATTTAATATGAGACATCAGATCATTATCAAATTTCATTCTATATATCTGGCATATAAGAGATTTTTCATATTTTAAACGATATTTTCTATATCTTTAAATTATCAGCATCTATCATTCTTAACGAAATTTATGACTATTGCCCTCAATAACTCTCCATCGCTTTCATACTATAATTCACTGATTTTTTCAATATTTTTGTTCTTCATTTGATCAAGCAATATTTATTTGTGTTTTTTAGGTTCGATAATTCTTTTTTTAATGTTCAATGTTCATTAATTTGTAATAAGTAAAGATGTGAGTCTCTTTTTCTTTCCATTTGATAACAACACGTTACAAAAAGTATAATAGTTATACTATATAATAATAGAGAGAGAGAGAGAGAGAGAGAGAGATAATAATCTATATTACTTACTTATGTGGCCATAACAACCGAATATCGATTTAGGCCGAAAATACCATGCTTCGCCAGCCATCTCTGTTCTTCGCTAGCTGGCGCCAGTTAGAAATTCCAAGCGCCGTCAGGTTCTCCAGTACTTGGTCTTTCCACCTGAGGTTTGGTCTTCCTTTTCTGCGTCGTCCTCCAGCGGGTTCCGAATATAACACCTTCTTAGCTGGAGCGTGTTCTTCCATTCGCTCGACATGACCTAGCCAGCGCAGCCGCTGGATTTTGATGCACTTTACTATGTCAATATCGGCATACAGCTCGTACAGTTCATGGTTGTACCTTATTCGGTACTCGCCACCAACGCAAATAGGTCCAAAGTTCTGGGGTAGGACTTTTCTCTCGAAAACCCCAAGCATTCGCTCATTCGAGGTGGAAATTGGCCAGGCTTCAGAGCCATATGTTAGACAGGCATGATGAGAGACTTGTAGAGTGTAGTTTTCGTTCTTCGAGAGAGTGCTCGATTTCTCAATTGCTTACTCAGCCCAAAGTAACACCTGTTAGCAAGAGTTATCCTACGCATGATCTCCAAGCTGACGTCATTACTGCTGTTAATGCTGGTTCCAAGATAGACAAAGTCCCTTACTACTTCAAAAGCGTAGTTGTCAACAGTGACGTGCTGTCCAAGACGCCGGGACTCTTTGTTTGTTGACACTAGATACTTCGTCTTGCCCTCGTTCACCGTGAGACCCATCCGACGCGACTCTCTTTCCAACTCTGAGAATGCTGCACTGACTGCTCGCGTGTTCAAGCCGATTATGTCAATATCGTCGGCATACGCTAACAGCATGACACTTTTGTTGAAGATAGTGCCATTATGTCGTAGATCAGCAGCTCGTATTATTTTCTCCATAATAAGATTGAAGAAGTCGCACGATAACGAATCACCTTGTCTGAAACCCCGTTCGGTATTAAACGGTGCGGAGAGGTCCTTCCCAATTTTCACTGCACAACGGGAGGTATGCAGTGTCATTCTACAAAGTCGAATGAGCTTTGCAGGAATACCGAACTCAGACATTGTTACGTAGAGGTAATCTCTTACCGAACTGTCGAAAGCGGCTTTATAATCAACAAATAGGTGGTGTGTGTCGATCTGTTTTTCTTGGGTCTTCTCCAGTCTTCTCTGGGTCTTGGCAGTGTGAAAATCTGGTCGATGGTGGATTTACCAGGTCTGAAGCCACCCTGATACGGTCCAATCAGGTTGCTGAGCATAGGCTTCAACCTTTCACACAGTACGCTCGATAGAACCTTGTATGCGATACTCAGGAGACTTATTCCACTATATATACGAATATATTTCTCACCAAGACAGTCACACCTGAGACATTACGCAGAGTTATGGGGATCAGAGCCTACTTTTTGACAAAAAATTAATGATACAGATCTGAATAATACGAAGGCGGTACCAGAACTACTCGACCTAACAAAGAAAACACAACAAATTTGGGAAAATTCGATAGTATGAACTATCTAGCTCATTAAAATAGCCATCTACCTCAAATTCCACCTCTTCATTGTTTGCAAATCTTCTACCACCAAGCCATTTTTTCAAATTTGGAAATAGAAAATATTCCGAAGGAGCTAAATCTTGTGAATAACGTACGTGCTGAAGCAATTCGAATTTTAACTCAATGATTTTAGCCATCGCAAGAGCGGATGTGTGAACTGGTGTTTTCATTTTATTGTGGCACCCATCTTGCACACAGCTTTTTCATCTCCAAATATTCGGTCAATATACGATGTATAGCATTTTCTGAAATGCCTCTAATTTCACCTAGCTCACGTACCTGCAGCCGGCGATCATCCAATACCATTTTGTGGATTTTCTTAACCGTTTCTAGCGTGACCACCTCAATTGGTCGGCCACTACGGTGTTCGTCTTGGCAGCTCATACGATCTCGTTTAAACTCTGCCACCCAATATTTTATGATCGTAAACGAAGGAGCAGACTCTCCCAGAGTAGAACCTAGTTCGGCTTTAATATTCGTTGGACTGAGACCTTTCAAATGAAAGTATTGAATTACATAACGGTGACAAGGTTGCCAATTTTCACCAAAGTAATTATTTTTTCAAACTACTGCCGCCATCTATAGGTAGGATAGTTCTGGGACCGCCTTGTATATGCTTTCAACAAGATGATGCGCAAACCATACAATACAACCAGTTTGGCTCTATTGTAAGAGAAGTTCCCGGAGTATTTAATTTTTAGATTTCGTGATGTTAATCGACCTTTTAAAAAAATAAATAATATGTAGCACTTATAAGCCCCGAAGGGCTTTTTGGGCGAGAGTCTCTTCCAGTACTGTTGTGCGTGTTAAATTTTGCACAGTATTCAAAGGTACCTTCGCTTCATCGAAGCACAGCGATTAAGACGGCTTGGACACGTAACGAGAATGAATACAGCGAGGAAGCAAATGAAAATTGTGGAAGGCGTTCAACAATAGAGCAAGAGGAAGACCAAAATCAAGATGGACTGACGAACTACAAGACGACATGAAACAACTTGGCATAAGGAACTGGAGAGGGGTCGCTAATGACCGAGTTGTTTGGAGGTCTCACGTGCAGCAGGTCAACGGCCACAAGCAGCTCTAGCGCCAAATAATGATGATGATGATGATGATGATGATGATGATGATGATTACAAGGGACCTACTTATTTTAGCCGATTTCGAATGGCCGAAACCTTGTAACATCACTTTTTTTGAGCTTTTTCGTTCAGTTCGTTTTAGAAGCTTTTCCATGGCAAATTGTTATTGCCGGAAAAATTACCAATTGCTTGCCGATACGTGGGGATATCGTTCGAAAGAAAAATCTTTTCGATATTAAATTTATGCTTTAGCCGCGGATTGAACCCGGGGATTGTCGTCTTTCATTAGTCCGTAATTTACTTTCATAATTTCAAAAAATGAACAAATAATAATTGACCTAAAATTTAAATCACACAATCTCATTTCTTCAATATTTTATTTCGATATAAAGTAAATATATGCAAAAACTACCTACATATTATGTAGTACCACACATAATATCATCAATAATTCATTTTCAATTTCTGCTACCCTCACCCTCCCTCCCTCCACACAACCATACACACATTTTCCATACCTACGATTTTCGTATTGTTGGACTATTTTGTATGTGTCGATTTTCGCTTTCTATTTTCAATATTCAATTCAATTGATTAAAACGCAATTCGATTAGTAATGCTTTGATATAATAAATTAAATTTATTTACGCGCTCGCACGCTATTAACACCACATAAGCAGTGCTGCTGCTGCTGCTGCTGCGCCGAATACAATCTAAACAATCCATCCATCTATTCATTCTCAATTCAACCATTTACTCTACATTCGTAGTCTACATTCGTAGGATGGAGAGGGATGATGTATTTGCTGCATCCTGTGGTGCGTACTCAGTGCCAAATGGAAGACCAAATAGTGGAGTGGGATGAGTGCGAAGGTTACGCAATTGCAAAATTGCTGGGGAATTCCTTTCAGCGAACGCGGAAGAAAAAGTCACAACGAATGAATGAAGGAAATTTTAAAACGCGGAATCAATTTCCGCAAAGATGATAAACGAAGTAATGAAAAAAACTCAAACCAAACCAGGAAAATCCTATAAGAACAAGAATATTGTAATATAGAAGGCAAATAGAATGTGTTTGTGAGAGTAGGGTATTGCTGCATGAATATGGTGTGGTAATATGTCCTGTGTATGCTTATTTTTTTCTCTTCTATTATTCCTTGCCAATGTTAAGTATTCATTGTACAAGTAATTTTATTTGTACAAACTTACACACACACACAAACACACACAAATACGTACATACAATGTGTTTTGCTTAAAATAACAAAATTACAATGAGCAGCTATGTATAGCAGCCAGCAGTCGATGATGAAAAAAAAAAATCCTCATGCCAGAATGTAATGTAATGTAAAAACAAAAAAAAAAAAAACAAACGAAAAAATGGGAAACAGAGAGCAAAACAATTTTGTTTGCTAGTGTTTGTGTGTGAGTGGATGCGTTGTGCTTGCTGTTTGTTAGTGACAACCATTAATCATGTCCTGTCACTGAAATGTATGCATGATGGCAATGTGCGCACACACATACACGAGTTCGCATATACTTGCATGTACTTACCCATTGCCACCATGCCCATCACATAGATATCGTCACACAATTGTAATCATACAATCGTCATGGACAGGGAGCATAGTGAAAGGAAGAGGGAAGCATTTCTGCTTTCTTTTCTCTCTCTTATGTTGAATTAATTTTTTTTTGTTTCTTCTCAACCACTGTTGTTGTTATTGTAATTGTTGTTTTTGGCTGAGTGAGCTTCTACGAATTACGAATGAATGAATTGTTATGCAGTGTATGCATACTTTAGGGTCATACTTAACTATCACAATTCGAAATAATAAAATATTAAAATTAAAAAGTGCTCCACCCCTCTGACCAATAGTTGGTAGATTCACGAGATTATGGATCGAAATACGATATTCAAAAATTGTGTATACTCAAGATATTACAATTTTTACATTAATATCATTCAAACAAAATAATAGAGAAAGAAAATTGATGTATACTATAGATTTCAAAGAATCTTGACTGAACTTTGGACAATGTTGGGAGATCCATTCCAGCTTTTACAATATGTAGCATCATTTTTTCTGAAATTAATCTCAGGCTCTGTTTGACGAAGCAAGTATTTTCAATTACTTCCAGACAAAGAGAACAGAACTTGTTCACTCCTCTTGGGAGCATAGGGCCTCAACAAGGCTCTTCCATCGTACTCGGTTCTGTGCTGTTATTTTTGCGACGTCCCATGTTGTGTTGACATCGGCTAGCTCGCGCAATATCGATCTACTCCAAGTATTTTTTGGTCGACCTCAACCTCTGCTCTCTTGCGGGTTCCAGTCTAATGTCATGCTTGTAATAGTTTTCTAAGCGTGTGACCCATCCATCGCCACTTTCTGTTTTTGATTTGCAACAGGATGGGTTCTTCATTCGTTAGTCTCCACAGCGCGTCGTTGCTGGTGGTGTTCGGCTAGAATATTCTACAGATGATACGGAGGTATGTGTTGATGAAAGTTGGTAGCTTTTGTGTGATGGTGTTTGAGATCAGCCATGTTTCACTTCCGTACAACAATACTGACTTCACACATGCGCTGAATATTCGCAGTTTTGTGCGCCTGGAGATTCGCGAGCTCGACCACACTGCATGCAGTCGCCAGAACGCCGCCCTAGCTTTGTTTGACCTGTAGTTGACATCTTCATTTCTGCCGTAATAATGCTGCTAAGGTAACAGAAGCCTTTAACAAATTCCACCGGGCATCCGTAGATCATTATATGGCACGAGTTTTTGTGGTTAACTCTTATGGCCTTGGTCTTTGCGATGTTGATCTCCAATGTAATAGTGCGTGCTAGCGGGACTAAGCTGTCCGCCTTCGCTTGCATGTCGATGAGTTTGTGTAAGAAGAGGCAGATGTCGTAGGCGAAGTCCAAATTCTCCAGGTGCCTGCTAAAACACCATTCGATGCCTCTACTGTGCAAGGTAAATTGGCACATGACGTCCTTCAGGACGATGGCGAAGAGAAGGGGCGACAGGGGCGATAGGGGCAACCTCTCCTTATGCGCGCATTGGTGGAGAATGGATTGCTGATGTTACCGTTATGAAGCTCAGCCAGTTCGGAATTTTCGTAAAGGGCTTATATTGCATAGAACATCAATTTAGGGCAAAACATGGGACAGAGGAACTAATGGGGGTTGGTCATACATTACGCCTCTTTAAGGATGATTACTGCCATGGTAGCGGTGAAAGCAAATTTTATAGAACAAAATTAAATATTGTAGGGGAACCCCTCTAAGGAGTTAGGGTAGAAGTTAAGTATAATGTTGATGATAAAAAAGAAATAGAAATCCGTGATACAATTTTCTTCCCTCGGTGCAATTCTAGTTATTTTAATTAATATTTCAACTGATTGAGTCAAATAAAGCCTGCATTTGGATTCAGCGATGGCAAATATGTATAGAAATGTCTATGTCGGTTGCTAAATAGTTTATTTTGTGTGGCTCTGTAATTAACACTAATAAATATCAATCCTGTTTTTAGTCGTTTGCTTCGAATTTCATAAAAAATTGAGATTTGCCGAATTTCTGTCAGTTGTATTTGACATTTAATTGGAATAGGGCCATATGTGCCCAAAGCGAAGGGTCTTGATTTTAACATTTTAACATTTAGCGCTTTGATGAATTAAAAATGAAGAAAATAAGAATACGAATAAGAAGGTGTACACTTTTCCTCACAGAGTTGAGGACTAGTCTAATGTAGATAATTTTACAGCAGATATTTACATAGAATGAAACTATTTTATGGACAAAGATGAAATATTAATTTTCCTAACATTTTCATTTTATAATTATTTTTAAAGACTATTTTTTCATCTTCTTTCGTTTCTTTTTAATTTTCAGTTATTTCCTTTTAGTTGGTTGTTAATTTTTGTCAAAATATATATTCACTCACACTGATAATGTCTTCATATGCATAGATCTATTAGAGTGCATAAGTTCATCTGTTCATTTGTGAGAAAGTCATGTCCAGTGGGCGTTACAATAGCAAATCTATACTACGCCCACAATTCGTAAGAAGCACGTATGCATGATCTAACTACAGAGCTTATAGCAAATTGCCAAACTCAATGTTGCAATGAAAATTGTAATGTTTGATATTGGTAACACCTTCAGTAGGATGAAACAATGCTATGACACGTGACACGAAAAGTCATTTAGTGCAGTAAGTACATTACAGACACACACACACACACATGCATAAGCATACACAATCATAACATATTCCACAACTAGAAATTCTCATTATCCTTGGAGTACTTCATGTACGACGTTACCTTTTTTGCATACATACATACACACTATATTTGTATGTGTGTTTAGATGAATGCGTACATATGTGAATGGAATGATGATGCCAATGAAGCCAACGACACAACTTCAATCGAATACATGTCAAATGTAAAACTGAGAATATATCGAAAAGTGCGTATGCCATAGCAAAGATCATGAAATGTATGTACTATGTATAGTAGAGGCGTTAGCTTATGGGCCGAACAATAGCGCGGTCAATTCAAGAAGGGCAAGAACAGTAACAGAAACAGCAATCAAATTGACAAGTAAGCAAGCAAGTAAGTCAGCAATAAATATGTGCATGACTGTATTTAATGGCAGAAAACTAATAAGTAATGTTGTTGTGGTTGTTGTTGTTGTTATTGTTGTAGGGTGATGTGTTTAAGATTGAAATTATATTTTCGTATAAGAGCAATTTTCCATCCCATAATGATAGTTTTGAGTATGCCTACATGAATGCTATTCGATAACCGTTTTCACTTTGGTCAAATTGATGTGAAACATGTGAAAACATGCAAGCATATGTCATAAAATATCCAATTGAATGACTAGCGCACACATACTGATGCACAGAGGCATCTAACATATAATACTTTGCAAAATGTGATGTCCACACAACCGACTACTTGTATGGCTTTAGCACATTGCTATGCCCGTAGTTGCTATTTCGCATACACATAGTGAGTGTGTGTGTGTGTGTATAGTGCACTTATATTCTTGTATTGGTTCAAGCACCTCTGTGCACATCAAAGACACACAAATAGGAAACATCGATTATATTTTGTTTGAATTTTGACTTTCATTTGCAATTTGTTTCACACGAATACATTTACATTTGCTCATAATTCTAGAAACAGTTGGCAATTGCATTTTCTTGCAATTTCCAATGGTCTAATTTTGTGGCTGATGGAGGAGAGTGGGTGTAAATTTGATAGTGACATGACAATTTACCTATTCGACTTGTAGAATATATTGCTTTTTTAGTGTTAGATTGTTCTTGTTATTACTGTCAAAATTATGAACAAATTTATTGTGTTTCACTCAAATAGCATATTGCAAGAGAAATATGAATCCAATTTTAATACAAACACATTGCATTCTGATGCCAATTTTATGCTCGTGATATCTTTCTTTACGAAGAGAGTGTTTAAAATTTATTAAAACTTGGAGTTATCTCTCTTCTGGGACCATCCTTAGGAAGGAATTTAAACTGGGACCCCAACAATACCATCAATAGAATCCGAAAGAGGCTAAAAGGCATTTGGCAAATTATGCATCTATGACTCAGTATCGTAAACTGTAGGTACACTAAGGTGGATCACACCCCATACAAAAAAAAAAAAAAGTTTCAAAATTTCAACCCTAGCTTGAAAAATTATATTGAAACGTTCTCGGGACGAAAAAAATTGTTTTCTTAACCCTTCTATAATCGCCAAAATGGTTTTTTATTATTATAGCTCAGTTCTAACAGTGGTTACTGCACTGGCTTTCTGATATGTAGGTCGTGGGTTCAATCCCCATCTGACGCACAACTTTAATGTTGAAAAGATTTTTCTTTCGAACGGCACCCAACTGTCGGCAAGCAATTGACAATTCTTCCGGCAGTAATATTTTGGCATGAAAACGATTACGTTAGAGCTCCTTGACAAATCTCAGAAAAAGTGATGTCACAAAGGTTCTGCCATTCCGAGCCGGCTAATATAAATATGTCGCGTCTATTACTGGAACACAGCAATGGAAGAGAAGCTTCACCAATTGCCCTCAATGGTCTATAAGTGCTACATATTTATTATTTGTTGCTTTAATTCCAAGTGAAATATCAGTATCAGTGTCGTAGCCAAGATTTTAACATGGAGGGGGTCTGATGAAAAAGTAATATAAGAATATATTTTTAATGAATTCTTTTTAATATTATTATTTTTCTTCTTTAACAAGTCCATCGGTGAACGGAGGAGATCTATCCCCCTTGACCCCCCTGGTTACGACACTGGTCAGTATATACAGTTATAATGGTCACCATAGTTACTATGTCTAGTGAAAATATCAAAATGTTTATCTTTTAATAAGGAGGTAATACAAAAACCAAAATCGTGGCATATTTTTAGGCTTTTGCTCTGATATCAGCATACGAAAAAATTATGTGACATTGTGGAGTATTTAATTACAATTCTAAAAGTATGCTATAGGGTAAACTTTTACGCTGCTTCCAGAATGCCACTTAGAAGTAGCTGTTACAAAAAATTATAACAAAATTTTAGTTAAAAAATTTTATGTAAGCGAATTTCCATTACAGTGTAAATTGTACATAAATCTCAAAAATATTTATAAAAATTATTGGGGAAAAAATTAGCTGAAATTGTAAAATATTTAAAACAAGCGCCATATCACACGATATTAACCAATACTGTGAAATAACTACAATACTTAGTGTTGTCATTATCTTTGCCAAGCATCCAACCTAGCATTCAACACAGCATCCAGTTTAGCAGCCATCGTAATACAGCCAACTAGTCAGTTAGTCAGTCGTCGAGCAATCAGCTGGTCTTCCAGCTTAAGCGAACAAATGCATGTTGAGAAAATTTTTAATATTCATCCAGAATGCTGTTGCTGTGGATTGTGCCGGATGATGCTGTGGTTGATTGTTGGCTACATACTTGTATACCGCTATATGTATTGCTGTTACTGTTGCTATTGCTGTGTTGGGTTTTCACAGATAAGAGAATTGTCCTGTCAACTGGAATGATATATGCGAGAGTGAATTTAAATTGGGCTACTTGTTGTTGCGTTTTCGTTTTCGTCGTTGTCGTCGTCGTCGTCGTCTGAATTTTCTATGACTTGTTGTTGTTGTTGCAGTGCTTTTACCACTTAAGCTTAACATTTTCATATATGCTTGAGTATATGTATATAAATATTTTTTTTTTTTTTTTACTCACATATTTTTCCTTCTCAATTTTTCCCTCAAAATGTCAGCGAACATTTTGATATGATGATCATGATGCTGATGCTATAAGGGGCGCCAGAGACCAGAGTAGGGTAAGCTGATTGTTGCTGCTGCTGCTGCTGCTGAGGCTAAGGATGAGAAATTGATATGAGAATATAAAATAAGGTGTTGTTGTTGTTGTTACGTTCACTGTTCTACTATTCCTTTGGCTGCTTTTTATGTGAAATTCAAGAATTTTAATACAGCAGATAGAAACAAAACAGAAACAAGTTGAGTTGGGAGATTCTCATAATGCATAGCACAAAAAAAAAAAAAATGAAAGAAAATATATGAAAAACTACTCATAGAGTATGAGGTATCGCTTGAAAAGTTGTATATATTTTTTTAAAATTTATTTCTTGGCACTTCAACGCTTTCAACTCTTTTCTTCTCAAAATTTGCATATTTGCGGTTTGCTGGTGTATATACATGTGTGTACGTGTGTGCTGAATAAATAAATTGATGGTGAAAATATGAAATAATGCAACACTCATATTAAAAGATATATGATGTTGCCAACAATAACATCAAAGGCTACACTATACTAGGTAGTCTAGGTAAGAAGATGTAATAAAACATTAAAAAAGTCGAAAAAAAATAAAAATTGTATAAATCCCTTCATCGTTCGTTCATTCGTTTGTTAAATTATTAACACGTTTGCTTTTATGTCAAATTTGTCACACAGAACAAGCAAATGCTGAAATTTACTGCTGATGCAGCAGCCATAATGACGACGACAACACCGATGACGTTGATAATATTGTGAACAGCAAATATTGCAATTGTCAATTGAAAAGTATAGCAAAACGACAATGATGATGATGATGATGATGATGATGATGATGATGATGATGGAAGCAAATAAATTCAACCACCATTAATGTAAAGTAATAACAATCATCATCGGAACAATGAGATGAGTAATCCTTAGAGCAGCAAACAAATAATTGACATCATCTAACAATTGCGCAGCATGGCGGCAACATCGATTGGAGTGAATTACTCATTATTATGGGTCATTGATAGTTAAAATATGGCTACAAATTGTATGTATGTATAGCAATAGTGCCCGTAGTAATGGTTGACGCCTACAATAGAGCCATCATATAATATTCTATTACATACTCGTATATATTTGAAGTACAATATATTGACAATCAAACCACCATACAAATCGAAATTTGGCGACAAAAATGTGTGAAGAAATGTTTCAAACAAATACGATGAATTACATAAAGATTCGCAATGATGAAAGGCCATGGGTAGCAACACTTAGCTAGTTGTTTGGTTGGTTGGTTGGCTGCTGGCTTGCTTAGCTACAAATTTGGCCATTTGACTCAAAAATAAGTGATGGGGCAGAACTTATGTGAGAGTAAAGAAAAAAATAAATAAAATATGTTTTGCCAGCAGAAAAAAATGCCATTAAAAAGATGATGATGATGATGATAATGATGATGATGTGAAGGATATTGTCTGGTGAAATCGTACAATTTCCTTTGTCTCCTTTTTTTTTTCATCGTATTACTTATTACTTTTTCTTATTGTATTATTGCAATGGCATAAAACAACAACAACAACAACAACAACAACAACAAAATGGCGTTAACAAAATGCTTAGTAAACTAATTTGCCAACAAATTAATGACAACGTATTTATATTTATTTATTTTGCCAAGTAATCATTTCATTGTCGAGAAATTTATGAATGTGTATATTTATGTCTTGTACATTAGGGCACTATACGAAAAAATATAAACGATAGTTGCTATTTTCTGCAATTAAAAATGTATATTAATTTTTTTTTTGTATTAATTTTTGACCTTTGAAGGACAAACGATCCAAAACCTTGAAATGATCGTAATTATAAATTTGTAAAAAATATTTAAAGGTTTTATTTTGTTTTAAAATAGCGATGAGACCCCTTAATGTATATACTTACAATACTGTACCAAAGGCGCCTTATTGGTCAACAAAGTAATCGTATAAGGAACCTCTTTGTTCATCTTGGTCTACATATACATGTAAGTTATAGAAATGTTTTCACATATCTGTGGTATGTGTGTCGCAATTAAATTATTGCACGATATTTTGCGATTTTACATTTTTTTCGCTAATCTTTACTTTTTTATTGTTAGTTTTTTTATATTTATTTTATTATTATATATTTGCTACATACACAGAAAATACAGCATTTTTATTAGTTTCCGCATACCGGAAACTGATATCTGTTATTAATAAATAAAAACTATATGTGCTGATAGTGTGATTTTTAGATGGGAGTTTATAGCTAAATTCATATCTGTAAACAATTTTATATAAATTATTGCAAATAGAAGCAATTTTCATATTGCAAATGTAGAGATTATGGTGGCTTAGGCTAAATATAAATTTGATGTGAAAAAAAAACTACAAAATCAAAAGTTTCGTTTCGATTTATGAAGTTTTAGAACTGTGCTCAACTTTTTCATCTTTCTCTTATTACTTAACCATAATATTCCAACTCTAGAGCGGTAAAATGTAAGGTTGACCAACATTAAGTAGCCCTCCAGCATACTTACTCCATATACTCACTTCTTATAGGAGGCTTCGGTACAAGAATTGGGGATTTCTTATATTAAAATTGCTTCCACCGCTCCTAGAAGCCGCCCTGGAAGTATTAAATGTATGACCAAATCTTATTATTATTTTGTCTGCAACATTTTTCCAAAACATACTTAGGCTCTATCTCTACTTCTTTGGGAATCATCTTCAAAAGAGAGCGTGACGTTGGAGCAAGGACAAAATCTTTGTTCATCAAGTGGAACACGCGAAACAAGACTGAAGTCTGTTAGAGTATATGAACCCTACGGTTGATACCTCTGAGCGCCAACCACAAGTGTTACGGGCACTGTGACCATACGAAGTCTTTTGTACCAAAGCCCGTTTACGACACTAGAATCTCCTCTACATTTTTAATGAAAGATAGAATTGATCTTGTCGAACTTTTGATGATTGACGCTGGTGTTGGGAAACTTAGCTGCAAGTGTTTGTGGCAAAAGATGTGGATCAATGTTTCATCCTCCTCCAGACAGAGCCTATACTCTGTGTCAGAGGATAATCACATTTTGAGGAGGTGGTCCCTCAATCAGTTATGTCCTGAGAGATAGCCGTTTACTAAGCGGAGATTTGTTCTGCTAAGGCTAATTCTGTTAAAAGCTGTATTAAAGTTGATGAGAGTTTACGCTTGGCAGAGACCAGTCGAATTTGTTCATTGTATTTGGTACACATTTGTCGTGGTAATGTTTTTCTGACATAGCTTTGGCCGATGCTCAGCTTATACCGCAGCAAGGTTCTGGGCCTATCAGTGGAGAAGACGAGCCAGCTCTCGCTAGTTCTTATGCCACTTCATTGCCTTCAATTCCGTTGTGCCCCGGCATCTAGCGTAATGTGACCTTATTTTGCATTCGATGACTAGACTGGAAGAGAACTCCCATAAGGAGAGAGATTTCATGGCAGCTTGACTGTTTGGCTGTAAGTAGAAGTCACCCTTGATAGAGCCAGATTACCAAGGGAAGCCTAGCTTAAAACAGAAAGGTGGCAGGTCATGCATCTATCGGCATATGCTGTTTCACCTTAAATTTGGAGCATTTTTTAGAGAGCTTGCATTTCTCCGCTCGACTTTGAGAATATTCCCCTATGAAATTGAGTTTTTTTTTTTCGTAAAATATGCTCCCAGCACTCCAAGAATGCCCCAAGTGGAATGAAATATATGACCGCGTGTCATTTATTTTTTTTTTCATCACAATATTTTCCCCAAATATACTTACCATCTCTCTCTATCCACCTCTTAAAGGGGCTGCCATACAAAATAAACGCGAGATATAAGAAAATCCATAAATAATTTCATATTTGACCAGGAATTGCATTCACTACCATTAGTTTTATCTCTTCAATAATTTTTTCATACATATTTATCTTCTATCAGCACCGCCATCAGAAGGTTGCCACACTTAAAAGTACCAGAAAATCGACAAATAACACCATAGCTGCTCAGGAATCGCCTCTAGGATGAAATATAAGTATAAATATAGATTAAATATATAATCGACCTCAGTTCATTTTACTTCTTCAATATTATTCTCTAACATAGTTAGCCTCTTCAGTGGGATGCCACACAAAATGATCTTAAATGACCCCTATTTGATAACATTCACCCATAAGTTAAATTTTCAATATATTCAATTACCGTGACCATATATTTATTCTCACGTCAATTAATACATATGCTATGTATATGTCAGTAACCAACATTAATGCACTGCATTAACCCCATAACATACTACTTGATTTGCACAATTTATATTAGTCGATCGTCATAACATAACTTAAGTTCTTGTGCGTATTTATAAATAATCCTTGATTCAATTTCATAACGTATGTGGCTAGTAATCAATCAAAATTAGGCAATATACGAAAATAATGTGAATTTTTTTTTCGCACTACGAATCAATCAAAATATGAAAAGAACAACAAAATCAAAAAGAGAAAAAAAAATAAATACTCCTTGATAAAATAATTTGTTGAAATTTCAATTCAAGTCAGATAGTTTGTATGCATGTACATACATATCAACGACCAAATTCATTTTATTGTCACCATTCAGATTCAGCTTTTAATAGATTCACCCGCATTTTTACTATTATATTCATATGTACCTCTACTATATTACGATATATATATTTTTTTTTGTTAAGAATGAAGGGGAAAATGCCACATATGTCTATAGTAAATGTGCTTTTGAACTCTCCTTGCCTTATCAACACCATTATTATCATCATCACATCAACATCATCATCATCATTGTCATCATTGACAATGACATCATTAACATCATCATTGACAAATATTAAAATATATGTATAATAATATAAAATACAACATCATGGCCTTACAGACACTCGCATACGAATATGCACTTTCATATGAAGGTATTATACTATAGACGCTAGTACTAGTAGCTGGAATATGTAGTAGAGCAGTAATGGTGGTGACGACATATGAACTTGGCATCATTTCCACAAGCTGTCGATGTCATTATAACTCAATTTCTCATAATTCACCTTTTAAGTCATAGTCATTGCTGGCATGGTACGTAGTATGAGTGTAATGGTGGTGATATTCACAATTGCTATTGCTAGCGTGGATAGGTGTGGATAGATGGTATTAATATGCAATAAAAGTATTTCTTTGTAATCCATTTTCTTAATACACTCGTAGTTATTAGAGTAATAGTTGCTTTCTCTTGATGACTTCTTGTTGTTATTGTTGCTACCGCTGCACTTGTTATTACAATATTTTATTGACATATGTATGAATGTCCAATTCATATGTTCCTCATGTTTTAGTTGCTGTCGCTAAGTCTTTTTCACCAAAAAATTTCAATTTTTTTCCCTAAATTTTTTCGCCTGAAAGTAATCAATATTATCGCTTTGACCCTGCACCCAAACAAATGTTGCAATCTCCCTTCAATGTGATTTGGATATTTTAATTTCATATTTTTGTCAACACCCGTTAAATAATAGAGACCTATTAGGCATTTGCTTATACATAGTTAGAAGGGATGAATGCCGTTGTGGATGAATAACTACAACAAAATCACAATATTTAGTTGGCTGGTGGTGTTGGTGGTGGTGGTGATGGTGGTGGTGGTGGGTGTAAGAAAGAAAGCATTTTATGACAACATTTTGATGATGTTGCGACATATTGCATTTTCAAGATTTATCACTATGTACGTACGAGTATGTGTAACTGGTTTTGATGTCACTGTTGAGCTCAATTAAAGACAATTTTTGTCTTTTCTGTATAGGCTTACATTTATTCGTACTTATTTCTTTGATGGCATTCAGTTAATAAAGGTAAAGCATATTTTTGTGATAGGCGGTACACTTTGTACAGTGATTTGATTTAATATAATGATGGGAAAAAATTAAAAATAGAATTTTGTATGAGAGGTAGGTGTGAATTATCTTACTTAACCAGTTATTAGCAAATTTAATCATATGTGTCGAGTTTCAATTTGATAATTTTTTATATTTTCATCCGAAAAGTATAAAAAAATACATACGGAAACACAATTTTGTATAGTTGTTGTTGTTGTTGTTGTTGTTGTTCTTGTGACAGGAGTTGGTTTTCCTCTTCTTGTGAAGAGAAAATTCTTTCCAATCTTGGAAATAATTTTGGTAAAGAATTTTTAGTTTTTTCTGTCATCATCTGTTTCTTATGGTCGTTTCGCCGGACTTTCGTCAAGTTAGGCGACCTCGAGCATAAATGGGGGAAATCGAGGGGTCCTTCACGGCAGCGCCCCTTATCGTGGTAAGGCCACAGTTACTCCCCGAGTCGGCCAGGTATCAGAGAGAGAAACTCCGTTCGCGATGCACATTTTTCAGTTCCCTGCACCATCCAGCCATCAGCACGGTTCCAAGAACACATTGGCTTGGGCATTGTTTGTCTGTTTTTGGACCGCGACTGGTATTTTGTTTCCCAGTTACACTGTATGTGCTGAGCCTTCCCCTATCCGACACGTGGGGATGGGAGTCAGACAACTCCACACGGACGATTAGACCTATATTCTGTTATATTTATTTAGTGGTAAGCTTGATAGCATAATATTTTTTGGCTCAAAAATTTTGTTTCTCTGCTAGGCCTAGTCTTTATCCGATGCAGAATATTTTTTAATATATCTGTTATGTGATTTGACCAAAAAGTGCGAAAATAACTAATCAACAACACAGCTTTATAAGAGTGGTATGCAAGGTTTGCATCCGATTTTGCCTATTTATGGGCTCTTCCGTTTGTGGATGAAAATATATATTATCATGTACCATGTTTCAGGTCGTTAACTCTACAAGTTCGTCAGTTATCGTCCGAATACTTCATGGTTCTGATGTGAATAATATATGGAGGACTGACTAAAGTTGGCTTTTGTAATTGGCAACGCGTAATACATTTTTGACAAAAATGTGTGGCTTCTGTTTGTTTTCAAAAATAAAAAATATAAAATTTGATAGGAAGGGTCTTCAGCAATAACGAGCTAATTAGTGCAGTTAATCTTGATGTAGCAATATTTAAAAAAGAATGCAATTTTAAGGATTGTTTTAGAAAGTGGATTTATCAGCTTCAAAAATATATAGAAATTAAAGGAAATTATATTGAAAAAAAAAAAAAAAAAATTATGAAAATGATGAACGATATGAAATTGGAATTATTTTTGTCGATTTTATTTTGTTAATCACCCCTATATCATTTTTTTAAAATGTTAATATAGTATATTAACAAAAAGTGGGTAAAAATAATATGATCTTAATTAAGCATATCAAACCTGTTTCCAATTATTTTTTATTGTATTCTTGTTGATCAATGATCTATTCATTACTATGAAAGAGAGTAATTATTGCATGTACATTTTCTTTTCATAATCTTGCATACTTTTAGGATGAAAAATAAAATGTTTCGTGATCATTTTTTAATTGAATTGAATTGAACTTAATAGAAACCAAAAGAGATGTACATACATATAATCGAAAGTGAACAATAACAATGAAAAAAACTCGGTTTCTTCCACATTGGTTACCTGGTATCTATCTGTATTAGATCCATTTTCAAATTGAATGTTTTTTTTTCTCCAGATGCAAGTCTTCAAATTTTCTTCTTTCAATATTGGCATGAAAAATGAGTTCTCTAGATTTTTTAGAATTTCTTTAACATATCCTTCAATTATATGAATTTGATTTTCTTTAAGATTTTCTCTACGTTATGAATCACTGTGTGCCTGGTGGCTTTTCTTACATCTAATATTAACACACCATCTATCACTTTGCAATATTACAGCTATGTACTATATATAAGAATAATCATTTCTCATCTACATATGAAACATATGAAGAGCAGAGATTATACATAAACAATATATGATGCAAAGCACACGCATTGTTTTGATTTACTTAATGCCATAATTAAAATAAAAATTGTAATAAAAAGGATATACGAGTATATGATTATGATGCTTCATATGTAATATGGTACATATACACATACAAGCAGTTGTAATAAAAATGTCAAAACCACGTGCCATTTGCCTTATCTATATGAGCGTATCACTATTATGGCAACAATATCTACTTATGTATACATACTTACCATAGATACATGTTTATATACATTTGAATGTAGCTATGTGCATATATGTACATATATATGACTGTATGGCGTCAGTGTCAATTCAATTTTATTTCATTGTGTGTCATAACAATAAAATAAAATTAAAATAACATAAAAAGGAAATTGTTTGCGAAAAAAACGAGCAGCAGCAGCAATAGCAACACAAGGCAAAAAAGAACAAAACGTCAACAAAGATCAAATTTTGTGAGATACTCTTGATATTGGTAGTTGAAGAAAAAAAAAAAAAAAAAAAACACTAAAAACAGATACTACCACTATAAGTAGTATATGGTGCTTCCTTTCCTTTCAATGCCTCCATTTTAGCACTGTTTTGGCAGCAAATCAACATTGCGTAAAATTTCGTTCATCATTGCTATTGTTATGATTCCTATAACATTTCGTCACTCACTTTGTTGTGTGTGTTATATGGATATGTGTACATATGTAAAATTGTGAGATTTTGATCATATAAATATCTATACACTCACACACAGACACATATTTTTGAATGGATATCCCCAGCATAGTATTCTTATTTAGGCGATATGCGATATGTGACGTAAAAGTGCTGTGGTGGGTGGGTGATGGTAGATGATGGAATGTGCTAAAGTGTTGTTGGATAGATAAAATGTAAAACGAATATTCCAACATACAAAACTTCACTACAACGGAAACGGAAACACATCAGCGTAACGGAAGTCAAAAAGTCACATAACAATGATATTTAAAAAACAACTTGACTTCCTTATCCTTTCGTTGTTTGTATGTGTATTTACATGTATCTCATTTTCATTTTTTTTTTGTTATTATTTTTGTAATTTTTTTCATCATATGTGTGTTCTGTTTTTTTTTTTTTTTTTTTTTTTGCTTGAAACATTTCATTTTTTAGAGTGTACGATTTGCCGGAGTGAGCAAATGTGTAAGAGGAAATAACATTTCGTTGCTACTGTGGTTGCTGTAAAATACAAAAAAATTTATAAAATAAGAAAAACGTAACATTTATGACGCGCAAAAGTATCATTATAATGCTGATGATGCTGATGATGATGATGATGCGACTGTGTCGCGTCGCGTCACATCGTCGTTCACTGTTGTCAGAAAGAATTCATTTGGAAAATTAATAAAGGGGTATAAAGCAATAGCGGTGGTGTATTGTTATTATAATGTGATGAAATGAAAAAAAAAAACAAAAAAAAAACAACAAATACAACAATACTTGTAAAACAAAACATTTAAAATTCTTATTGTTTATGTTGCATTGTTGTTTAAATATTTCAGTTAACCTTTAATATTCTTTATTCGATGATTGGCGAGATCGTTTATGACCATCATTATGTCCATAAAATCATTTAGAACAGGCTCAGAATTACTGGAATTTATATGTACCTACGTATTATATAGGCAGATGATGGAGTTGTTGAAATATCATGACATATTTCTATAAAACAGGGTGATTTTTTAAGAGTCTTCGCATTGGATTAAAAAAAAAACACACATAAAATTTAGAGAAATGTATGAAATCTTTATTTGAGTCGATAGAGCGATCTATACATTCTGTCAAATAAGTACCCGGAAACCGGAAAACCTCATTTTTAATTTTCCCTCTGAGAATATTTCAAAAATTTTCCCAGGTTGGCACAACTGTCAGCCACTATTCTGTGAATTTTTATTGCTATGTGTCATTTAGTTTGGTTACTGCGTCATTAGGAACAAGTCAACCTTTTGTGTGCGTTGCGATTTTTACTATGGATAAAAATATTTTTTAGTGTTAGCGATACTAAAATTTTGTGTTTCAAACGAAATTTCTTGTGCCAAAACGTTGGAAATGTTGAAAAAAACATTTGGTGATTCAACCATGTCGAAAAAAAATTTCACACAAACTCTTAAAAATTAAAAAATTAAAATGAGAATTTCCGGGTACTTATTTGACAGAATGTATAATTCAATGTTTAAAGATGATTTCATGTAAAAGTTGACCGTGGCTGCGTTTAAAATGATGCATACGTTGGGTCCAATTTTGGCATACTCTCTCCAACATATCGGCCGGTATCTCATGAATAAATTCTTCAATATTGGCTTGCAGTGCGTTAACCGTTGAGGGCTTGTCGCGATAGACCAGAGCTTTAACAGAGCTCCACAAAAAATCGTCTAAAAGTGTTAAATCGCATGATCTAGGCGCCCAATTGATCAGCCCCAAACGTGAAATAAATTGTTCACCGAACTCGCCTCTCAATTGAGCTATTGTTTCGCGTGCTGTGGGGCATGTGGCATCGTCTTGTTGAAACCACATGTCAGCCAAGTCCAGTTCTTCCATTTTGGGCAAAAAAAAAAAGTTCGAAATCATCGCACAGTAACGCTCGCCATTCACAGTAACATACCTGCCTTCGTCGTCTTTGGAAAACTACGGTCCAATGATGCCACCGGCCCATAATCCACACCAAACAGTGCATTTTTCGGGATGCATTGGCAATTCTTACGATGCTTCTGGCTGCTCTTCACACCAAATATGGCAATTTTGATTGTTCACGTATTCATGTCCAATAATGTAAATTTGGTGCGAAATTTAGTCACAAGATTCCGAATACCCGCCTCAGAAGGTCGCCCAAAACTGATCATAAAATGAATGAATGAATGAACCGGCCATTTATTTTGATAATAAAATTCACTAATCTGCAAGCGTTGTTCGTTTGTAAGTCGATTCATGGTTAAATTATAAACCAAACTGAACATGTTTGACAGTAACATGTTACACGAAAACAGCTGAGCTGTCAAAAACAATGTTGCCAAAAAGAAAGTTTCTAAAAAATCACCCTGTACATAAAAATGTCATAGAAATTGTCTTAAGTGACAAATCAAACTTCTTTGAATACAAAGTATTTGATTTAATTTCGCCAAGAAGGTTTTTGCAAATAGTTAGACAAATTATCCCCTGTTAGAGCTCGTAAAAATTCAATTACTATGGAATAGTTTATTGAAAGAATTACAAATTTGATGGAAATATCATGTACAAGATCCTCTATATTAGCACAGAATGATGCTTTTGTTATGCAATCATAATGGAATGAATGTTCAATGTCCCATTTCTTCTGTGGCATAAAGCGAACCGAAGAGATGCATTAAAGTTGACCAGCATCGAGGAAAACGGACATTCGCCCATACGAGCATTTGAATGACACACACATGAATGGTGTAAAGACTAAACACAAAATGATTAATTGCCATGAGTTTTGATCGTCAACATCAATGGCCAACATAAGGAGGTAGGAAATGCAACTAAGGCAGGACAGTCAAGTCAGGCGTAGGCAGATTCAATGACTTTGTCTTCCGGAGGTTAAGTAAGGGGTCGTTGGTTGGCCGTTTTCCTTGTGTGTTAGGAATATCATAGTTTCACATTTCACATTGAGCGATAGTAACTTATATGTACTAAAGATTCCTTTTTGGGGTTATCTACTATATGTATTGTAAGCTGTTTATATACAATGAAAATGCCAAATGTGTGTGTGTGTGTGTGTGTGTGCATAGACAATAGAATGAGTAACAGCAATGTTAAAGCTATTTCTATTTGATTAAACAAGCATTCAATGTGAAACTCTTAGCCTGAGAATAGCAATAGTAGCGATAGCAGCAAAGTATTCCAAGTAGAATTGACGAAAACACCCACATGCTGTCGCCATCCGCTACCATGCTGCCCCACTATGTGTTTGTGGGTGACCATTTCAAATTGGTTAAAATGCAGCAGAGCAAATGTACATGAAAATGGCCAAAGGCTAACAATCCTCCAACCAGCAGATAAACGAACGAAGGAACGTAAAACCAAATAGACCAGATAGATGACGTCAAGCAAGCAAGGAAGCAAACGGGTGGACAGAATGTTGGCGGTTGGACAGGCAAAACAGGCAAAGATAGCAAGCGAACGAATGGACAAAATATGTACAACATGATGATGACGACAACAATGTCGTACATAGATGATGTCTATGCGTCCCAAATGTCATTTAAGCTCGAATGGGAAGAAGCACAATAAGAAGAAGCATAATATTGCATGTACATCTCTCTCTGTGTGTGTGTGTGTGTGTGTGTGTGTGTGTGTGTGTGTGTGTGTGTTGGTTCGTTGGTTTGCTGGTGTGAATGAATTTATCCTTAAAATCCTCTAATGAGAAGGGTTGAAATTACTGCCTGTGTTATGTGTGTGTGTGTGTAGCGCTAATGTTAATGCATGTCCGACTCTGAATGAGTTCGACTGTGTCGTGGATCATGTGATAACGAATGACCAAGGACTACAAAGGATAATATGTATAGCACACACACACGCACACGAACATCTACAAACATCTAAACGCAAATTGTATGAATAAGAAGCGAGCAGATCATTTAAACACTCAGAAATAGGAGTGTACAATAACTAACATACATAGTATACAGTGACATCCAAATGGTTTGTTTATATATTTTTGTTGTGTTCTATCTCTTTTTCCTTGGCTCTTTTGGTCGGATGTGTTGTTGCGTTTTGTTTTTTTTTGCAAAGGATTATAAATGAAAATACAATGACAATGTATGTATGTAGTATTCACATTGACCAGAAGTGATAGGATAAAAGGATAATGCGGGTGGGATTAAAATTTTTTTAAATAGCGATGCAAAAAATAGAAGAGCTTTAGATCGAAATGATATTGGAGTGGAGTAAATAGAACAAAAAAAAACAAAAAGTAAGCTCAATTTAAATTTAATTTTTTTTTTACTTCACATTTTATATATTGGGATTAGTAATATTTCGAAAATATGAGCATCTCTGGCTACAGATGAGTAGGTTTTTTTTTATTTTGGTGAGCTTTATTTTGGTAGAAAAGGATTTGCTTTTAGATTTTAGTTTCATGATTTTTATTTAATTTTTTTTTTTTTTGTTCAACAATATAGGAAACCCTTATTACGATGGAATTATTAACGTACAATTTACGTACTATTTTGGGTTTAGGGAAAAAGTATCGGACCACTCTTTTGTCAGTTGGCACACAAGCAACTATTACAAAAAATTATGAAAAACGCCTATAACGACGGAGTTATTAAGCTCACTTCATTGCTCGCAAAGTACATCAAAAAATAAAATAAATATGTGGCACTTAAAGCCCCAAAGGGCTCATCGGCCGAGATTCTCTTCCATTACTGTTGTGCGTCTTAAATTTGGACCAGTATTAGAAGGGACCTACTTATTTTAGCCGGTTCCGAACGGCAGAACACTTGTGACATCACTTTTTCTGAGCTTTGTCACAGAATTCTTTTAGAAGCTTTTTCATGGCAAGTTGTTACTGTCGGAAGAATTGCCAATTGCTTGCCGACAGGTGGGTACCATTCGAAAGAAAAATCTTATTGATATTAAATTTGTTATGCATCAGCCGGGGATTGAACCACGACCTAGAGATCAGAAGGCGAACACACTAACCACTGAGCTACGGCACCCACAGTACATACAAGTACTATTTTCGGTTGAGGGAAAAAATATCGGACTTCTAGTTGTCACACAAGAAGAGACAAAAGATTGTTCAATTAATGGAAGAAAATTGGACAAGGAATTAATAAATAAGCTATGCTTTAGCAAGAGATGTCAGCTTTGGTATATAGACGAGCTCAAGGTAGAAGGAGGACAAACTGGAGTTGGAGATTTATTAAGGGAAATTTCAAAAGTCAATTTATTATTATTATTATCAGACCCTTATGCACTGCGACCAGACTTGATCTATTATGCAGTCTTTGGGTAACCCTAAATTTTCAGATTGTTTATAAATTTCAGCACTTTGTTGGGTTCATTATTCTACAATTTATATGGAGGCACTGTACGATCACCAAAGTAATTTAGTCTTTGTCTGCCAAAAGCTTGACATTTACAGAGAATGTGCTCCGAGTTTTCGATGTCTAAGTTACAGAATCTACAGACATCAGTGTCAGATAGATCTAATTTCTTTAAGTGGTATCTGAGGCTGCAGTGGACTTTAAAATAACCACAAAGGATACGTAGGTCAACTCTACCAAACGTGAGTATCTTTTTAGATATCCCTTTTTTTGGGATTAGGAACTGTTTTGCTTGATGTTACCCTGTACTATTGAGTCAGTGTTCTGCAAATTTCTTTTCCTCCCATTTTCTGATAACCTCCTTGGCATGGCATCTAACCAAACCACAGAAGGGTTCAAAGCCGATCAGTGTCCATTTTGGCTAGTTTATCAGCTATTTTGTTCACCTCGTGTCCTTAATGGCCAGGTATCCACCTTAATACTACAGTATTCATGTGCCCTAGCTCATTTAGAAGGCTAAGACATTCATCTACTAATTTAGAGGTGATTGTGAAAGATTGAAGAGCTTTTAAAGCTGCTTGGATATCTGCATATATATCAATGTGGGATCCTTGCATCTTTCTTCGAACCATAAAATTATCACGAAGAGCATTAAAGAAATGAACAAGCCATTGGCCTAGATAAAGGCAGAGTTTAAAGGTTCCTAATTGTTTCTGAACCTCTGTGTAGGCTAATCGAAGCGAAGAGCACATGAATGAAAAAATCAAAAAATTGGCTGAGTCCAAATTTTCGGAGTAGCACATTAACAACAGTATAGGGCAAATAGAAGCAGAGACGTTTCTTAACCCTGACAGAGGGCTATCTCAGGAAATGTTTTTGCAAGCTCACATGCTATTTATTTTCAAAAAATTGGGAGCGGAAGACAAAGAGGTCTGAAAAATTTTGAGAATTAATGTTGAATTTGTAATACGTACAAAATACATTTTATGTGAATGTCTCACTTAGGCGACCACTCAACCGAGAGTCATATCCGTATATGTTGCGTACGGTTAGGGCTAACTCGAATCGTTTTTGAAATATCTCGTCGGCAAGAGATAATGAAAAAATAGTTCATTTATAGTAACTCATTTAAAACAAAATCATGATCAAAGCGGGGTTGAGGAGCACGGACAATGCAATAGACAGTACTCACTACGCGGAAGGTGAGGCTTTGTGTTTGATGGGACTGGAAGGAAATCGCATAGATATCATCGGTTAATTAAATGTTTGTTCTTGCAATTTACAGAGTACAACAAAGTTATAGAAGTGCGCATCTAAGGTAAATTGGACAAAATTGATCAATAGAGCAAGGGTTGTATTTCAACACGATAATGTAAGACCGCACATTATTTTGATGACTCGGCAAGAATTGAATGAATACGATTTAAAATCTTGTTTGTATTGTTTGGATTGAAAGAGTGCGATCGGAAAGGTTTGTACATCCAGCTTATAGTCTTGCATTTGTGCCATTCGAATATCTTGTTGATATTAAGATAGTTTCGAATGAGATCTGTGAAAATTGCTTGAAACGATGGATATAATAGTATATTTATGTAAATCACAGATGGTGATCGAATATAAAATTTGAAAAAAAAAAAAAAAAATCCCCAAACCCCAATAAAAAAATGTAGATTATAATAAAAATATGAAATAGTTCATATTTTTATATATATAAATATATATATTTTTGTTTCATTACGTAAGAAATTAACCTTCTTTCAAGTTTATTATTATTTTTCTTTTCCCTTTATCATTTCAAAATTAAATGTTCCAGCAGTAATACATACAGCTAATGCAAAACAACAACAACAAGTAGCATAACTAAGAAAGAAGAAACAAAAAATAAAATTATATTTTATACATGACATTTTCACCTTCATAAACAATGCGAACATGAGAGACGTTTTAATGAAAAAAATGTCGCTCATAAACTTGAGGAAATTCTCACTCAAATAGGCCCACACACAGAAATATCTATCTAATATACATACATACATATGTACATACACCTCCCCAACAACAACAACAACAACAACAACAACAACAATAGCAATAGTAATAATAAGAACATAACATATTAATGCCCATACTACCTATTATACTACATATATATCGTAGTATCCATAAAGCAAGCTTTCATGCTGCTTCTATACGCATCGTATATAGCATAGCGTATAAGCAGACAAATCGCTGGGAAAAATACGCAATTTAAATGCATAACACACACAGGACATGCCTAATGCCAATAATAGAAAAGGAAATCCCATCACAAATCCTAGCAAACATGCATGCATACGCATATGGGCATATTCCAATGAAAATATTATAAGGTACGAGTATTACAAAAAAAACAAAAAAATAAATATCCCCATATTACCAACGTACAACGACTACGACGACCTTTACTCAAACAAAAGTTGGAGACATTTTGTAGCAGATTAAGTTCTATTCGCACATGGATGCGTTGAAATACGAGAAGCCTACATGCATGTGTGTGTACATATATATATGCTACATGCTGCATACATACGTTCATAATAATAATTGGGACATCCTGCAAGCATATAAAGTAGATATAAAGTAGCTAGAAAAGCATCAACATATGAGGAGAAGAAGGTGAGTCACAGTGGATGGAGTACGACGACAACTGTACACAAAAATATCACATAAAATATTCAACATTCAGTCTAAGAAGCAACGGCGTACGTACATAATCGGCAAAGATGAAGACGCACAGTGATTTGATCTGATACAATTACGATGCAAATTTAGAATCTGCTTAGTATTTCTGAATCGAAGAATGAATAGGATGAAGTCAGATTTTAGTACTACTTACTTACTTATGTGTGGCCATTACAACCGAAAAACGATTTAGGCCGAATCTAGCATGCTTTGCCAGCCAGCTCTTTCCTTCCCTAGCTGGCGCCAGTTAGAAATTCCAAGCTCTGACAAGTTCTCCAGTACTTGATCTTTCCACTGGAGGTTAGGTCTTCCTCTTCTGATACGTCCTCCAGCGGGTTCCGAATATAACACCTTCTTAACCGGAGCATGTTCTTCCATTTACTCGACATGACCTAACCAGCACAGCTGTTGAATTTTAAAGCGCTTTACTATGTCGGTGTCGGCATACAGCTCATACAGCTCATGGTTGTACCTTATTCGATACTCGCCACCAACGCAAATAGGTACAAATAGGTCTTGCGTAGGACTTTTCTCTCGAAAACTCTGAGCTTTCTCTCATCTGAGGTGGAAATTGTCCAAGCTGCGACGCCATATGTAAGGACATCCATGTTGGGAGACTTGTGGAGGCTTCACCACTCAGCTCTTCCTTCGCTAGCTGGCGCCAGTTAGAAATTCCAAGCGCTGACAAGTTCTCCAGTACTTGATCTTTCGCCCGGAGGTTAGATCTTCCTCTTCTGATACGACCACCAGCGGGTCTCAAATATGGCACCTTCTTAGTCGGAGCGTGTTTTTCCATTCGCTCGACATCACCTAGCCAGCACAGCAGTTGAATTTTAATGCCCTTTACTATGTCGGTGTCGGCATACAGCTCATACAGCTCATGGTTGTACCTTATTCGATACTCGCCACCAACGTAAATCGATTCAAAGATCTTGCGTAGGACTCTTCTCTCGAAAACTCTGAACGTTCTCTCGTCTGAGGTGTAAATTGTCCAAGCTTCGGCACCATATTTAAGGACAGCCATGTTGTGAGACTTGTAGAGTGCGGTTTTCGTTTCTCAAGAGAGGGCCCGACTTCTAAATTGCTTACTTAGCCCAAAATAGCACCTGTTTGCAAGAGTGTTCCTTCGCAATATCTCCAGGCTGACGTCATTACTGCTGTTAATACTGGTTCCAAGATAGATAAAGTCCTTCATTACTTCAAAAGCGTAGCTATCAATAGTGACGTGCTGTCGAAGACGCCGGGATTCTTTGTTTATTGATAATAGGTAGTTCGTCTTGCCCTTGTTCACCGTGAGACCCATTCGACGCGACTCTCTTTCCAACTCTGAGAATGCTGCACTGACTGCTCACTTGTTCATGTCGATTATGTCAATATCGTTGGCATACGCTAACAGCATAATACTTTTGTTGAAGATAGTGCCATTATGTCGTAGATCAGCAACTCGTATTACTTTCTTCATAATAAGATTGAAGAAGTCGCACGATAACGAATCACCTTGTCTGAAACCCCGTTGACAGTTGGACAGTACTAGAAGGGACCTACTTATTTTAGCCGGTTCCGAACGGCAGAACTCTTTCGACATCACTTTTTCTGAGCTCTGTCACAGTGTTCTTTTAGAAGCTTTTCCAAATTTTTCCGGCAAATTGTCACTGCCGGAAGAATTGCCAATTGTTTGCCGTCAGATGGTTATCGTTCGAAAGAAAAATCTTTTCGATATTAAATTTGTTATGCTTCAGTCGGGGATTAAACCCAAGATCTACAGATCAGAAGGCCAACACACTAATCACTGAGCCACAGCACTTCAGTACTTAGTTAGTATTTTGCTTAAAATAGAAATGTTGATCATATTTGTGATGTTTTAGTTTATAAACTATATTTTTTTTCGAATTTTGCTTAATTGGAGAATTGTTTTATCTATGAAAAATGTTGAAAAACAAATTTTTTTTGTTCTTCATCTGTGGCATGAACCATTGTGCGACGACAATGTCTATGATATGTAAGGTAAAAGAACAAAAACCGTACAGAAAATATAAAAGGTCTCCTAGATTACAATGCTAGCAACAACAGTAACATTTCTTGAGTATGTGACACACACCACACACGAATTATTATATTTTCATACTTCTTTTTTATTTGTTTGTGTCGCACATAGCTTATGATTTCTGAAATATGACATTAAAGAACGTTCTTCAACGACACAGAGAGAGTGAGAGAGAGAGAGAGAGAAAGAGATAGAGAGAGCAAGAGTAATATGGAAAGAATATTGCTAGAAATGTAACTAGGCATGTTGCTATTACCAATGTACAAATACATAGCGATACATGAGTATATAAGTATGTTTGGATATTAATAAATTCCTATAAATATGACACAGTCTGATTTCTTTATGAGCATTCGTATAGAGTCCTACACAAATATATACTCGTAAATATATACGATATGTTGCACGCAATTTGAAGTTTCATTTTCATTTTTTGGTTGCTCTTCTTGGTATTAGTATTGTTTTTGTTACTTTAACTAATACATATTACTTATTAAAATACTATAATAATATTATGCAATAGAAACAATATAAGTTGTCGTAATGGAATATTTTGTGCTATATAGTAGCAAATTACATATACATATGTGTTGCTTTGTCAGTTGTAAAGTTATATGAAGTTCAAATAAACTTTTTTCATTTCTGCTCTTCACTTTATGTTTTTTAACGATGAGAAAATTATTAGGAAACAAATAATCAAAATACAATAAATATGATGAACTCTAATAACTTTGATTTGTATTAAGGCGCTAAGTTGATTTACTATACTTCTCAGTCTGTTAACTATTTGATAAATGAAACACCTACATTTGAGAAAATTCAATAAGCAACAAATTTAAAAGTTATAGTATGATACTTTACTACAGAATCGGGTTAATTCATCTCTCTACATGATAATTAGGGTAGGAGATCATTTAGCGGCCTTTGATATGGTACGGTACATTTTAAGGTAATACCGTTTTTTTTTTTGTTTGGTAAAAAACGTTTTGTTTCGCAACATCATCTAATGTTTCTCCAATGTTTCAATCTCTTTCAAATTGTTAAATTTGTCAAGGCCCTCAAAACTCGAACCAAGCTTTTTTCTACCGAGACATATTTGATGAGGTCATTTAGTCAATCGTTAATTGTTTAAAGTTAAAACTTTTTTAGCAAGAGTTTAATTTTAGAGCGTAAAAAAAAAATGTTGCATCAAAATCATAAGCCAAATAAACAGTGAATAGCATTCGATCGCATGGGTTCTCCAAGATGAGCTAAGACCGACAGATATTGGGCATGTCGTAAACGTGTCTTTTGGTCTTTGCAGAATAATCAAGTCTGAATTTGTTTGTCGGAAGTCTTCGAAGAAATAAGGAAAACAGCATAAAATCATAAGCTAAAAAAACAGTGAACAGCATTCGATCGCATGGGTTCTCCAAGATGAGCTAAAACCAACAGATATTGGCCATAGAACAAACGTGCCTTTTGGGCTTTCTAGAATGGTAAATTCTTAATTTGTTTGTCGGAAGTCTTCGGTTCATTCTCCATCATGACAATGCAAGGTCTCTCTCTCTCTTGATGGCTCATCCGCTGTACAGTTCTGATTTGATAACCTGTGATTTCTTTTTGTTCTCACATTTGAAGAACAAACCGACTAGTCAACGGCGGTTGATTCAAAAACTACATTTTGGAGATGCCATTTTTAAAAAGTTGTACAAATTAGGAATGTTTTACTTTTTTTTAATTAGCCTATTTAATAGCAAAGACTTTAAGCCTAATATTACCTAGATCGGTTGAAAATTGAATTTTTAATGATTTTTTTTTAAACGTATATTAATTGTCTTTCGAACGAGGTACGTGATCGTTGATCGCACTTAACAGTTTAGCAAAAACATTTTTTGAACGAAGTGATAACAAAAAATAAGCACAAAATTACTGTTATCTCGAAAACTTGAACATACAAAAAATTGAAAAAATGTGTATTGAGCTTAGGTGGTCAATACTAATTACCCCTATACCTGAATTTCTTGGTATTTTTTTTTTTGCCGTAAAGTAGTGAAGGCTAATGATTTTTTGTATTTAAAAATTTTCAATAACTCTATATAGAATACTTCATGTTGAAGCTTAAAATATTTTAATTCTGTAAGACATTTCTTTGGGGTGACGTAGCTCAGTGGTTAGTGCGTTGGCCTTCTGATCAGTATGTCGTATGTTAAATCCTTGGCTGAAGCACAATTTTCATATCGAAAAGATTTTTGCTTTCGAACGATACAATTTAGCAGTAACAATTTTCCACTTTTTAATTTGTGCATGTGGCAAGGCTCAGAAAATGTTATGTCACAATGGTTCTGCCGTTCGGAATCGGCTATTATTAGTAGATCTCTTCTAATACTGTCCAAAATTTAACACGTACAACAGTACTGGAAGAGAAGCTTGGCCAAAAGCCCGAGTCTTCGGGACTTATAAGTGCTACATATTTATTAATTTTTTTTTTTTAATACATAGTGTTTATTTTATAAATATTTTTATATACACAATTTTTTTATTTATCGTTGATTATTTTAACAATCGCAAATCGACTGTGTATGGTGTGTAACAAGAGCTAAAAATATGTTAAAAAAAAAAAAAAAGAATTATCAAAAAACCAATCCAATGAAGTCTACTTTATCAATGTATCAGCAAAAAGCCATTTGTCAATTGCTTACAGCAACAATATACAATATTACCAGCAGCATAATATCGAAAACCAAAATAAACACAATATTATAGGCAATTGTGTGTGTGAGTTTATATACTCGTGTAGATTGTGTGGTAATATTCTCTGATATCATTCCACTAGAAATACATCCTTATGCTTTAATGGGATTATACGCGATTAATGCATTGACATGTAACGATTTTCAATTGAATTTATGTTCAAGTATTATGTATTATTACAAGTATGTAGTATGGTTGATGCTATTTTAGTGTTGGTGTCGTTAGTCAGTGTTTGTAGTGAAAATTTAATACAATACGAGTACAATATGAAAATAGAAGCAACCAATATAGCACTGCCAAAAAATAATATGATAATGGCAAAACAATATGCAAAATATCATTTAAAAATGAACACATAAAGAGTAAATATTGAAATTATGCTTTTCAATGAAAACAATCACAATAGGTAAATATCTACAATACACATCTGTGTGTGTGTGTGTATGAACACAGAGAGAGAGAGAGAGAGAGAGAGAACTACTAGAATACTGCCAACACTGCTGAACGATAGACGAACTGAAATATCCTGCTTTAGAATTATTGTAGTGCACAAAAGAACCTCACAAGCTGTGATTAACACATGTTAAATCTAGTAGTGGTGGTGGTGGTGCAATATAGTCCATAAATGGCATACTTATACATGTATAAGTCTACATGCATATATGGAATGAACAATAGGACACCAGCAGTGACAAATATGATTCTACATCCTAGAATGTTGTTGTTGTTGTGCAACTTTAATTTCTACTTTACATTCATACATATAAAAACATATTATATGAATCATGTAGCATAATAATAACCCAGCAAATCAAAATTTCCGACAAATCGAAATCACACTAATCGTTACAAAGGAAACCTCTATGATTTACTTAATTCAGTTAGTTAACATAGATGTATGAAATGCATTAATATCGGGAATATCGAAGCTTAGATAACAAGTTACATAACTGGTTAAAGTACCACCTCCAAAAAATGGGATTATCCTCTGACACGGAGTGTAGACTCTGTCTGGAGGAAGATGAAATATCGATCCACATATTGCCCAGCTTTTTCCGGGCTTCGTCTCAAACACTTTTAGCTGAGTTTTCCAACACCAGCTTCAATCATCAAAAGTTCGACAAGATCAATTCTATCTTTTATTAAAAAGGTAGAGGAGATTCTAGTGTCGTAGACGGGCATGGGTACAAAAGACCTCGTATGGTCGCAGTGCCCGTAACAATTGTGGTTGGCCCTCAGAGGTATCAGCCGTAGGGCTCATATTCTACAACAAGGATTTTGTCTTTGCTCCAACGTCACTCTCTCTTTTGATTGATTGATTGATGTGTCAATCTGTCCTGAGAAATAGATATAGGAATAGTAGATTTGTTCTGCTAAGGCTAATTCTGGCAAAAGCTTTATCAAAGCTGATAAGGGGTTTTGATTGGCGGATACCTATGGAACTTATCGATAGTATTTGTATTTTCGTAGTAAAGTTTTTCGATCATAACTTTGGCCGATGCCCAGCTTACACCGCAGATGATTTCTGGAGCTGTCAGTGGAGAAAACCGAGCCAGCTTTCGCTAGATCATCCGCCACTTCATTGCCCTTAATTCCGTTGTGCCTCGACACTCAACATAATGTGACCTTATATTGCATAGAAAGTTCTTGTAGGTTAAGGAAACATTCGGTGACTAGACTGGAAGAGAACTCGCATGAGGAGAGAGACTTGATGACAGCCTGGCTGTCAGAGTAGTCTGGAAGTAGAAATCACCTTTGGTAGAGCCAGATTACCAAGGGAAGCATAGCTTAAAACAGAAGGGCGGCAGGTATTTTGAGTTCGCATATTAAAAACCATACACTCCACGGCCATGCATCTATCGGCATATGTTGTTTCACCTTAGATTTAGGGTCTTTTTTAGAGAGTTTGCATCTCTCAGCTCGACTACCATTTGCCAGCACTCAAGCATAGACGATTCTATGCTAGAGCCTGTTACTAGCCGCCCCCACGGAGAGTGTGTAGTCGCACTATCATAGTGCACACAGTTTGGGCACGTACAGTAATGTATTACATGTAAATCCCCCTGTGTACCTATCGTCTGACGGCCAGATAGACACATACTTTCGAAAAAAAAAAAAAATAAATAAATAATATACTTTTGTATTGGAGGTAGGAGTGGTTTTGATCCAATATCACCAATTTTCTGACATATTTGAATGTTAATCAAAATAAGCTTCAGTCCTATAGATTTATGTGTTCGTGCGCAATGCACAGACGTGAATATAATTTTGACTATCTGATTTTCATCCGATTCCATCCATAAATATATTAATTTTCAAACGCAATTGTACTTGTCGAGTTTCAGCTTGATAGCTTTAGTTTATCGTCCACAAAGTGCGAAAAGGCATTTTCGATGCATACATTTATATGGGAAGTAGGTGTAATTTTTTTCCGATTCAAAACATTTTCGAAAATATCTCTTAATTAGTAAAAATAATTATGTGGACCAAGTTTCGCTTTACTAACTTAATATTTTCGTGCGAAAAGTGTTAAAAGTTACATTCGAGCACATACTTTTCTATGGGAGTTGGGTGTGATTTTCATCAGATTTCACCTATTTTCCCAATATATTGATTTTGTGATTAGATTAACTTCATACACCATGTTCTAGTTGAAATTTTTATATTTTCTTGAGTAAAGTGTAAAAAAAACACATTAAATAACATACTTTTGTATGGGAAGTAGGTGTGATTTTCATCCGATTATGTTCATTTTCTAACATAGTCATTCTGTACTTAGAATATCGTTATCTACCCAAGTTTAGTTCAATAACTTAATATTTTCATGCTTAAAATGTGAGAATACACATTCAGCAACTTACTTTTGTATAAAATAAATTATTTAAAAAATAAATTTTTTATGCAAATAGTTCGAAACTTTTGGTTTTCTGGGAAGTAAATAAAAAAATAATAACGACAACAACAACAACAGCTAAAAACAGCAACAACAAAAACAATAAGAGATATATCCAAGGGGAAAACACCCTTTTGTTTTGATAATTTTGTACTTTGACTTTGTCAATTGAGCGTACGTAAGCATGGGCGATTTTCTCGTGTGCCTCTCGCTACTTGTTTTGCTTGCCAGCAATAACATGAACGCCTTTTAGCAGTTTAGCTTGTGTAATCCTAAAGAAGCGGACCGTGCATACTGTGCAGCAGCGGCAGCAGCAGCAGCAGCAGACACCACTACGATGTGCTCATATTGCCATACCACCACTATGACTTACCATATACCTCGGCCAAATTCCATCTGACTGACTGACTACCGATTGTTGCTGATGATTAAGTCGTAATTAGATTTAAGGATATGGCACCAGTGGTGCACAGAGTTGATGATGAATTTCTTTTTACGTTCGATATGGTCCACCATCACAACCATCAGCACCACCACCACCACCACCACCACCACCATTTCATGCTATTGTTTTTGTTATTACTCATATATGTATATAAGTATTGCTATCAACATTTTATTGTACATACATATTTGATGAATCTTTGGTGTATTTTTGGTTCTTTGCTTTTCCGTAACAAATGTTAAGGGAGTCTGTTGTTTGTTGTTTGTTGACGTTATCGCTGTTGTCGTGGCTGTGTGGTGTGGCAGCTAAATGAGCAATTGCTATTATATAAGTACATACTCATATTTGGATCATACATATACATACATACATACATATATGCAATTATGCATGTGTCGACTGCTGTTGCATATTGACTCAAATTGCATAAGTAGAGACAAAATCAAAAGAAGAAGGGTTTCTAGTTTTGATAATAGTATTTTCTCTCGATTCAATACGCTTTGTATGGTCCCTTCTGAGGTTTGATTATGTGTGTGTGTACGTAATATTATATTATATTACTCGTTTACCCCTATGGATTTCCTGGTATGTGAGTTGCTTCAAGGGGGTCCCAGCAGCATGGTACATTCAATCGCTGGTTTATTGTTTGGCCAATTTTACATTCTCGTATACGAAACATACTCGTAGAATGCGAAGAATTTAATCAGCATAATGGTGTATTCACATTGGGGACATTGCCGCCGTCGTTGCACTAATCTCTGCTGATTTCTTGAACTCACTACTTACTTGCGTAAGCATACGACGCGGCGTTCTCATCTTATTATTACTTTTTCGTTTGGTTAATACTACAATATAACAGGTATAGTGAACGGCCGGAATGTCACAGGATTTATTAGCAATCATTAATCTTATTTCATGTGGGCTTTCATATCGGTAGCCATATCAACTTTAGCAGCACCACCAATGCCAATGTAAGCTTATATCACGGTAGTTGGTATATTGCTATCGACATCACCACTCTGGTGTTGTATTGTATTTTTGTTGTTGTTGTTGCAGTTGCTTAGGCCAAAGGTTACTTTCTATGGCGCTTATTAAATAATTGTTTTTCCTTTTTTTTTTTTTGTTCACTACTTTGATTTTATTAATTTATTAAATTTCTCCCTTCCACTCAGTCGATCTCTTTCTACCTATACACTGATATTTTCTTGAACTTTTCATTATCTATTCTTTTGTTCTCAGATAAGCGTACTAATCGATTTTATGAGATTTAATATGTAATTTGATTGACTCTGACAATAGACAGTGATGCAGTCTTATGCAATGTTTTGCATTAGCGCTAGTGCTGCCAATACTGATGGCCTTCCTGTCTAATGGAATTGGCATCTATTGGTATTGGTTGGTGGTTGAATGTACATATATGCTTGATGGTACTTGCATCACAAGTCCATGCAATGTAGTTTTTCTATTGAAAATGCAAAAATTTTTTGTCATTAATCATATAATGAAAGTAATTGCAAATATGGAAGGATACACATATCTAATGGATTAGAAAAAAAAAAACAAATGGATATAATCAAATTGATATAGTCATATCATTGCAGAGCAGAGCAGAACAGAACATTTCCTCATAAAGGCATTGAAACAGAAAGAGAAACTCAATACGAGAAATACATTTAGTTGAACGTTCTTGTAACTTTTGGAAGCCTTTAGAAAAATACAATTTGTCCAACCCCTCTAAGCAAGAGTTTATTTAAGCCATGGTATCTTGAATTGACTCAAATCTTTTTCCTCGAAACCATCTTTTCAAATTCGTTGATATACTATTCACAATAATCTGATGAATACAAAGGATGTGGAACACATTCGCTTCATATTTCATCAATTTTTGCAAAAAAACCAAAAAATCAGTTGAAATAGTCATTCAGATAAAAAAGAATCGCCTCTAGAAATGTTAAACTGTACCGCCGACCACAGTTTATTTTTCCTCTCCAATATTTCCCTCAAATATACTTACCTTCTATATATGTATGTCTCCTCCGGAGTCTCAACTCTATGGGGTTAGGATAGCAATAAAAATATTCGGGAGCTATATTATAATATAGCTCCCGAATTAATAGGAATTGGTCATATATCTCTAGGACAATCCATGTGGATTATTCATTATTGGATTATTTCAGATGTTTTTAAATTAATTTTGAAAAAAAAAAAAATTCCCAAGGGATATACATCGGAGGTAGTAAGTATGTCCCGGAAATAATATTTGGTAGTAACAAAAACCAGTGGGGAGAACTCATAATTGTAAATCCTTTATGGTCATCTTGGAAATAGTAATAGCGAATTTGTTAAAATTCCCAATTTTGCAAGGAAGTCCTCTAAAGCATGGAATTTGAAATGGGGATTAGAACATTAAATGGGCGTTGGCTTTACATTTCAACTCGACTTAATGAGGAAATGCAGCGTAACTGAATTAAATCCACCATGGATTCCCGGATTCAGCAATACCATAGAAATGATATTTATCTTGTGCGGTGGATAATATATTTTTGTGTTTTCGTGTGCCTATATGAATGTTGAAAGAATTGTTTCATAAGTCGGCAGTTTTGCTCGGTCATTACGATACTTGTTATCATTCCCCAAATTTAAAGATGCACTCGCTTGGCTTTTATGCTAAATGAGAAAACAAGACTTTTTTGAAGCCTTTCGAATATGAAATTGTAAGTGATGTGAAGACGCCCAGAAGGGCAAAAAATGTATGGTGAAACGTAGTCAAAAAACAAATCATTGAACTTCAGAAATAAAGTAGAATTGTACAATTAGAACAATAAGTTTAAATCTGTTGAAGGATGGTATGCATTTCGATTGCAATAGGTTAGGTTAGGTTAGGTTAGGTTTGAAAGGCGTGTGTGAACATATAATCACACTTCCACTCGGAGGCATCTATTGCCCATTGTGATTGCCCTTGATTGTCGAAAGAGGCACGCCTACCCAAAGTAACCAGTGTTCATGTGTCATCCTTCTTGAACCATTTGGTTCTCCAGTTGAAGTTAAGAAGCTCTTTTAAGTCCACTTTCGCAAGTTCGTCCAGTCCTGTAAAGAACGAGACTCCAAACATTGAAGTCGTTTTGTCTGTAGTTCTGGACGGAGATGTAAATAGTGGTTTATTGATTCTTCTACCTCTTCATCTCCTTAACCCCTACACAGTCCGCTCGTCGGTATACGTCAACTATGAATCATTGGCGCGATGGCACAATTCCCAGTGAGCAACCCAGTAAGAATTCCAACTGCAGGCTTCACTAAAGACAGAAGTATCCTCGTCCTTCTCATGTCTAGCCTAGGCCACAAGGTCCTGGATACCTCATCAGATGAATTAGAAACCTTTACAGTCCATTCTTGTGGACTACTTCCCCGTGTTGAAAGGCAATTTGTATATATTTGTTTATAAGTTATTGTTGCTGTGCTCAGATACTTCCAATAAATAAAAAAGTAGATATAAATTATAATTTGGCATTATTCGATACAAAGATTTTAACCCGAGGCTCTTTTCTAGTAATATTGTGTATACGTTAAATTTGCACAGCATTTGAAGGAACCCACTTATATTAGGTGATTTTGTATAACATAACTTTTGTGATTTAAAATTTTTTTAAATTTAAACACTTTTTAATTTTATTTTTGTTATCACGAAAACTTGTGTGCCAGAAGTTTTGAAGCCACTGAGTAATTATTTTATTTTCTGTCATAATACAAATCGGATTTTTTCTATATCGATATACATATAATTCACCAATTCTGTTTTAATTTTCATGTTAAGTTTCATTTTTAATTTAAAAATAAAATATTTATAAAAATAATTTATTTTTGTGTTTTTTTTGTTTGTTTCCTGCATTCTTTTATTTTATTTCCAGTACGCGCCTGGTACAGTTTACAGTTGTAATAATAACAACAACAACAACAACAACAACAACAGAATGTGGCCAACGAAAACAATTCATTTTGATAATTTCGCATTTGGAAAAATGCCAAAGTTAATGTGAAATTCATGATTACAAAAGCGTATCATGACGTGTGCACGCATCCAGTAAAATACATATACTCGTACTCGTCCATATATACTTACACAGTCACGCATGCACATATACAGGGTTAGGCGATTGATGTGTTACCAACTACACACACAGGTAGTATATCTGTCAAACCGATATTGGCAACTACTTGATTTTCATACCAATAACAGCTGTTTATATTGTTTACAAATTACCACAAGCATTTGCGTCTAAGTTTTATAGAACAAAAGTTATTCGAAATGGAATTCAAACATAATAGTGTGATTGTGTTATATTTGGCTGAAAAATCACAACCAGCTCAAACACCTAAAAGTGAATAAAATCATTGTGTATCGTACCATAAATCGGTGGTGGAAGAAAAAAAAAAAAAACAGCAACATCACCTGAAATGATTCGGAAAGTGAAGACACGACTTGAATGAAATCTACGTCGTAGTCGTAATCAAATGGCCAAAGAACTGAAAATATCCCAACGAAGTCAGCTCAAGCTAAAACCTTACAAGTTCCAAAAGACACACGATCTTACACAAAAGCAACAAAAAAAATTTTGACTCGAAAGAGCAAAGGAGCTGTTACGATTGCACGAATGTGGCGAATTTCCAAACATTATGTTCTCCGATGAGAAAATTTTCCCTTTTAAGCAGTTCATAAACTCTCAAAATGATCGTGTTTACTTAACTAAACGCACTTCCGAGAGTTTGAGGCTACGAATGGCCAGCCGAAGTAATTTTCCATCTCAAGTATTGGCACGCGCAGCTGTGACCGCCGATGGACGTTTTCTCTAATCGTTTTCATCGAGTTTGGTGCCGAAGTCAATTCGACTTATTATCGGGAAAATGTTTTGGACGTTGCTTTAGAGCCGTCGGCATGCAAATATTTCGATCGTAGACAATGGAATGGTTAAAAAAATCATGTTCCACATTTCATTTCGTACAATGACTTTCGAATTCCCTATTCGAAACTAAAAAAATCTCCTTACAGTCGGCTGGGGCCGACCAAACTATACCCTGCATATGTAGATTTGTATATAAAAAGTTTACTCGAATATCCAACTTTTCTTTTATTTCCACTTTTCGAGAAACAATTTTTGCATATACTACTAATTTACACCCGAAATATGGTTGACTTTGACGAAGTAAAAGGATTTTAAGAAAATTCCGAGGCTTAGTATGGGAGCTATATAAAAAGTGGGCGTGGCTTACCACTTTCTAGTAAATCCAATTAATTTTTCAATGTTAATCCACACCTTAAATTTGGTGTCCTACGTTGAATAGTTTCTAAGTTATGGTGGTTAACATTTTTGTTTAATTTCCTCAACTTTGTATGGGAGCCCCAATAAGAAGTGGGCGTGGTACGCAGATTTTTCGCCAGATTATTTCCGACTACGATATTAATTTAAGTGTCAATTATGGTTATTGTAGACATAAGATTGCCGAAGTTACAGCTGTTTCAATTTAAAATTTATATGGGTGCTACGATAAACACTGGGCGTGGTGCGCCCATTTTCTGTGAGCCTAGTTGCTCGTACAATACTAATCCATACCCTAAGTCTCGTTGTCCTAGGCTAAATGGTTTGTAAGCTATGGAGCTTAAAATTTTAGTTTAATTCACTCGACTTTGTATGGGAGACCCATGAAGGAGTGGGCGTGGCACTGATTTTCTGCCAAATTTTTGCCGACTACGATATTAATTTAAGTGTCAATTATGGTTATTCTAGACAGAAGATTGCCGAAGTTACAGCTGTTTCAATTTAAAATTTGTATGGGGGCTACGATAAACACTGGGCGTGGTGCGCCCATTTTCTGTGAGCCTAGTTAATCGTACAATACTAATCCACACCTTAAATCTCGTTACTCTACGCTGAATAGTTTGCAAGTTATAACCGGTAACATTTTTTTTAATTTCCGCAACTTCGTATGGGAGACCCAAAAAGGAGTGGGCGTGGCACATTGATTTTCTGCCATATTATTTCTGACTGCAGTGTTAATCTAAGTGTCAATTATGGTTATTCTAGACAGAAGATTGTAGAAGTTACAGCAGTTTCAATTTAAAAGAAGTACAGACACTTTGTATGGGAGCTACGCTAGAAAGTAGGCGTGGCTCACCCACTTTTGGCGAGGTTATATAGTAGTATAATATAACTCTATGTGCAAAATATTGTTGTCCCAAGTGGTATATTATGTGAGTTATAGCAAGTTAAAGATTTTGAAAATTTCGAGGTTAGTCGCTTTGAATGCTTGGTGTGGGCGTGGTTATTGACCGATCATGCCCAATATCAATCCCCTCCGTACCCTTGGATCATAGATTACTTATGCCAAATTTCATCGAAATAGCTGAATATTTACTCAAGTTATCGTGCGAACCAGCCAGGTGACGGACGGACGGACGGACGGACGGACGGACATCGTTAAATCGAAAATTTAATTGACGCTGATCACGAATATATATCCATGTCTATATCTCCGGAGATTCCTTCAAGTGGACACAAACATCTGACCGAAATGAATATACCATGCATATTGCATTATGCAGGGTATAAAAATATGGCAGTATGGATGCTCTGAAGATAGCCATTGTTCGGGAATGTGCCAAAATACAGGAAGATCACATTCGTGAAGCATGCCACTCATCTTGTAACCGTTTGAAGGCCATAGTCAAGGCAAAAGGTAGCCACATCGTGCTAGAGTGAATGGATTTTCACACAAAAAAGATATGGTCACTTGAATAGGTAACACTTCAATCGCCTAACCCTGTATATATGTAAAGCTATGTGTACAAGTGGGTATATATTATATGCATATGCATATAGTTACACCCACTGTTGTTGTTGTTGTTGTTGCTGTTGCTGTTGAGTGTAAAAAGCGCGTGTAATTGCAAATTCATTGGAATTTTTTATTTCCTCAAACCAGTCATCGTCCATACCTCTCATTTGATTCTTCAATCAGCTTCTATATCACCTTACTAGGCCTTTATTTTATTTACTATATACTTACATTTTTAATGTGATTTGGGTGCATGTTTTCGTCTCCTCTTTCATTTTATATATACTCGCCTGTTGTAAAACACGATTTTATTGTAATTCAATAATTTATTTTATTTTAAACACGAAACTTATGTACCCATCCTAGCTATGAGATTAATATGTATGTAGAAGGCTAGAAGGTGAGGCATGTTATTTATAATGAAAATTAAACAAAATGGTGAATTTAAAAAATTTAATTTTTATATTTTACTCTATTTTTTTGTAAATAATTAATGTAAAAGATTAAAATTAATTGTTTGGAGAAAATATCCAAAGGATATCATGCTTTTCTTTATTCACCCCTTTTATGAGGCAACGTGAATTATTATATATAAAAATACCACGCTATATTTTAATAATTTATTACAATTTGAAGCAATCTAAAGTTTGAGCAGCTAATGTCAAAAGTTAATTGAGTACATTTCAGTAGTTGTCATAATATGAACTCATTCATAATAAATGTTTGGTATCGTTCTAGTAAGACAGAAAAAAAAAGAGTTACAATAATAATACTATAGTTCTTGACCTCTTCAAACACTCAATTGCGCACGTTAAAATATTTGTTTGTTAATACTTGAGAGATAATTGTTCAATTATATTTACCTTTTGACAAGAGCTCTCTTTAAAAAGGTTAAACTATGTACATACCCTTTAAAATCGATAGACTCATGCATAGATATACAGTAAATTCTGGTTAAATAATTTCACCTTAAATGGCCACGGTTAATGCGATCGAATTTTTTCTATAAAATCTCAATGAATTTTAATAAATTTTTTATTTACTGGCTTATATCGATATTGTTCCCAAGCTCTATGCTATCCGGAGGCATTTAGGAATTATATTTTAAATGTTTTAATGTATTAAAATGAACATTACATAAGAATTGCTTCCAAATATTGACATTTTAAACCGAGTCATTTATTCAGGGGTGCTTGCGGTAGCTCAGTGGTTAGTGTGTTGGCCTTTTGATCTGTAGGTCGTGGGTTCAATCCCCGGCTAAAGTATAACAAATTTAATATCGAAACGATTTTTCTTTCGAACGGTACCCACCTGTGGGCAAGCAAGTTGCAATTCTTCCGGCAGTAACAATTTGCCATGGAAAAGCTTCTAAAAGAATTCTGTATCAAAGCTCAGAAAAAGTGATATCGCAAGAGTTCTGCCGTTCAGAAGCGGCTAAAATAAGTAGGTCCCTTCTAATACTGTCACAAATTTAACACGCACAACAGTAATGAAAGAGAGACTCAGCCAAAGAGCGCTTCGGGGTTTATAAGTTCCACATAACATAATGTAACGAGTATCGATGGTTGTTTACTCATCACTATTGTGACTGACACTATTGTGAATGACACGAATATTGGCACCATCGAAACGAATGTCAACAAAAAAAGAAATAGGCGATAACCAGAACACGCCAACGAGAAAGAAAGAGATGAATCTCGACTACGAGAAAGGCAGATTTTGGAGTGTTGCCAACAGAGTATAAATAGAGCCATTGTTGACAAATGCAAATCAATCAAATCCCGAACGTGATTGCGCAAACATCGATACAGTGTCAGAGGCAAAAGTAATTTCAAGTAAATTAAAAAGTAACAATAACAACAATCTTTATTCAGCGTTTACTGTATGCTTACGAAAGTAGATTTAATAAATAACAACAAAATGTATGTCATCGAAAGTATTGTCCATTTCACGTTGAAAAAATGACACTTAACTGATTTTCTTGGCATTTCTAGCGAAATGGATGTCGTCCATCGGAATAAATAGTAATCGCATGAACGAACCAATGTCTCATAAATAGGGCGGATTTATACTTCCAATTTAAGCGCTTTCAAATCATATTTGAATGATGTTGGTAACTCGTAATTCTTTTAAATATTCGGAGCCTGTTAAATTCTGACATTGATTCCGAAAGTTCAACTTACGTCTGATATGAGTTCTTAGCGCCACCTCTTGAGTCTTGAAATCAACAAAAATGTTTGTTCAAAAAAGATAGTTATGGAATCAAAACTATGTCTTGTCTGTCATTCAAAAATGTACTTCTTGCCTGTCAGAGCGTAAGCTTGAAATAATTCAACTCTAAATTTTGATTTCATCGGAAAGTGAAATGTGGTTGTTTCCAAATGTGAAAGCAGCATCGAAGCAAAAATATATTATGAACCATCAATACATCTTATTTATAATGTTGTTGTAATTATCGATATCAAATATATCGCATATTGCTAATAAACACATGACAAGATAATTGCAATTATTGCAATGAATCCAAGAGAACTCAAAGAACCACACCAATATTATTATCAGCATTGTTGTACATAATAACAATTATTATTGTTATTATTATGATTATGATGATGATTATTATTATTATTATCATTATTAACACCAACCCCTAAGTGCTGTTTGCCATTCAAATGCATATTAATAGCAAACAACCAAAATGTATCACATGTAGATATGTATGTAGGTGACCATAGAGGGAGATTATTGCAAAACGAAGAAAATAATACGAATGTTAGCTTATAGCAAGTATTACATATAGTATATAGTACATAGTTCAAATTAGTTGAGAGTTGTCTTGGGTGCAGCAGCGGTAACAGCAGCAGCAGTCATAGTAAAAATAATAACAGCGCCAGCTGTCAAAATTCACATGTCACTTAAGCTAACGTTATTATTGTTAGTTATATTCATATGTACCATGTTAAATTACTTGTGAACGTATATACGAATGATTATGGTAATGCACTTAACCATGCATGCATGCGTGCTTCCATTATACGTTTAAGTGCATATGATACAGACGTGTGTGTGTGTGTTTCTCTCTTTTGTTGCGTTTGTTAATAACAAATTGGAGCACAAAGCTATTGAATATTGAATTGAATGAAATTTGTAAAGAATTGCATGCATTTCTTACAAATTTGCAACAAATAGAAAAAAAACAATAACAAAATATGAATGACATTTAAAAGAATTGCACTGGCGGCGGGGAATGTTGATAGAATGCTATCACTTTCATATATTGCAATGAAGGGAATAAGCAAAGGAAGGGGATAAAATAAAATAGAAAAATTTATAAAATCATAAAAAAACTGAAATTATGAAATTAAATCAATTATTTCAAGCAACAAACAACTTTTTATTGTAATCAGGTAGTAGATAGTGGTGGCGATTGAACAAGTTAAGCAAGTAGGTGGAGAATTTTATGAAATTGGTTAATAAATAATTATAGTCCGTAGAATTGCATTCATATATAATATATTTATTAGCTGTAATATTAGCTAACAATACCATTAGGAATTTTTTTTTCAATAGATATTTTTACCCCTTTGGTTTTTGAGAATTAGTAATTAAATAAAGGAAAATACAAAAATGAAGTAAAGGAATTGATTTTTTATCCTCAATAAAATTCTTCAATATAATTAAATAAATATAAATTTCAATTAAAATTCGTAAATTCTTTTTTTTATAACCGAGTTTTATTTTTGTGTCAAAGAACTTGGTTGATCTTTCAACAAATGAATTTAATCAAATTGTGCAATGAATAGTTAATATATAACTACTTGAGAGCTCAGTAGGCTAAATATTGCTTAATTTTTTTTTACTGCTGGGTTCTCATGCGTTCAATCATATAATTTTTTTTCGTATAACAATTACGATAACAATTATTGTTTATTACTCGTACATGTAACTATGCTGCAATTACTAATTGCTGTTGCAATTGCAATTATATTATATTCGTTTTTACGTATTTTAAAAATAAGTTTTCATGCTTAGAGCCAATTAGTGTTGAATTGTTTTGCTTTCTTAATATTTTTCTTGATTTGTTATTATATTTCTGTATTATTTCCTAATAACTAATTTTTTATTCTTCTACTAATTGACTTTGTAAGTTACTTATTTGAACATTTTCAAAATTGAAAAGGTTAAATATGAGTTAATTTAGTTTAAGCTAAATGAAATTGGGTATAAATGTCAAAAGAAACAAGTATAAGAATATAGCCGTCATAGTCAATATAATATAATTTGTTTCGACTTTTTTAACAAATTCAAAATACTAAAATTAAAACAATAGATATTGGGAGTATAAATAAGTTCATGCGGTTTATATTACAAAATTTAAATTTTTTGTGAAAAATTGGTTATTCAATGTTCAAAGTATTGTCGATTGCTAGCCACTATTTTTTCCAATCTTTCTGGCAGCATACGACTTCCGCGTCGTAAAAAGTCGACATGTTTTGAGGCGATCCATGAATCGACTCAATTTTTGGCTTCTTCGTAAGAATGGAAGCGCTGTTCTTCCAGGCCGTGTGAAATCGATCGGCACAAATGATAATCGGAAGCAAGCAATGTTTGGGCTATACGGCTGGTGAGATAGGACTTCCCATGTTAGCGTTTCTAAGTACATTTTAATGGGCTCCGCAACATGTGGCCGATCATTTAGCATGTTGCAAAATAATTTTGCCGTATTGCGGTCGTTTTTCTCGCAATGATCTGCTCAAACGCATCAATTTTCATCGATACTGGTTTCCGATTTCAACAGCTCATAATACATCATACTCAACTGGTTCCACCAAATACACAGCACGATTTTCTCGCCATGCATATTCGTCTTAGCCCTCAATGATGATGCATGACAGGGGTATCTATACGTTGCTCGACGTTTTGGATTACAGAATTAGGCTCACTTTCCACAGCCAGTCACAATTTGATACAAAAACGGCGTTCGACGTCGCTTGGCTTTAGTTCCTAAGGGGCCCAATTTTCTACCTTGCGTTGAAACGATGACAAATGCTTGGTTGAGGGACTCCATGTATTTTTGCGCACTCATCTTGCGTTTGTGATGGATCTTCATTCAGCCTTGCCTCCAATTCTTCATCTTAAAACTTTGGTGGCACTCCGGGTCGTTCTCCTTCGTTTTTCAAATTAAAATTGCCACTTTTAAATCGAGCAAATCACTTCTGACACTTTCGTTCAGCTAAAGCATGGTCACCATAAACTTCCACAAAAATACGATGGCTTTCGGCAATCTCCTTCTTCATATTGAAATAATGAAGTAAAACTCCCCACATAAACGCATTACTCGGTACAAAAGTTGACATTTTCGGAGCACACAGAAACTTTGTTGTTCACAGCAAAATGACAGATACTGGAAAAGAAATACTAATGATGACGGTGTTGCCAGATGAAATAATGTTATGTTATAGTCCCATTATATATCCAAGTTTTGAGCAATTATATAAAAATACTGAAATTTAAATATTTAAATTTTAAATTTATTGTTAAATCAACAAAAAATCTTACAAATGTCCAGGAATCGCCTCTGTAGGCATTAAATGTATGAATTCTGCTGTATGGCCCCATTATTTATTCTGTCACAACATATTCCGCTAACATACTAATCTCCCATCTCTAAACCTTAAGGGTTCTCCGTTACAAAATTAATATTTTTTTTTAAAGAAATTCAATAAAATTTTAATTTTAAAAACATTTTTGTAAATTGTCCTGTTTATGAATAACGTATTGAAACAAAAAAAAATAAAATCTAGAACAAGAAGGTAAAACCGTTACAATTATCAACCCTTTGTTTCATTTAAACATCCCCAAAAAATTCCATCATTGCTGCCATTCGACCAGTATCCACCTCATGCATTTGATCATATTCATATACTTGTGCATACTTGTACGAGTACATCACATCACACATGGACGACATCATCAACATCAACATCATCATAACATAATGTAATGTGTATTGTATGTATGTATGTATGTACCTATTATAGGACAAGTAACAAGTAAGTAACATAAACGCATCCATCATATTAAATGTTTTATTACACATTGTCTATGTCTCGTCTGTTCTACATACATACGAACATACATACACTCTTTCTCTTGCTCATTCCATCAGTATGATGAGCATATCATACTACATAGGACTCGTACACATAAATCCCATCACAGTAATTAAATCACTGAATATGTGAAAATTATATAATTACAGTGTAGTCGAGTTACGCGCAGGTCCATAAACATATTAAAAATAATTTACTTAATGTCAGACTACCAAATGATGGCAGCAAGGATATTGGGGAGTTATTGTGTGTGTGTGTGTGTGTGTGTGTGCTCGCGTAAGAACGAAAGAGACAGCGATACAGTTGATGTTGTTGATGTTGATACGATAGACATCATTTTTCATATAATTTTTGTTATGCTACAGGATGTTGCAAGGATGTTGTCTATAAATGTTTGCTACGTGAGATGTACACATCAAGTTTACTACTATATATGTATATGCAATGAACGCGAGTGTGTGTGTGTGTGTGTGTGTGTGTGTGTAATTCATTACGTTTCCTCAATTAAGGGCGCACAATCTAATATTCACACTCACATTCATACATAGACAAATATGTATAGAGACTTAGCGAAGCACTTATAACCCTTTTATTTATGAAATTATGAGTGAAGTATGTACTACCGAAAAAAGGGGATGGCATAGAAGTATGTACACTACTAGATGTGCATAAGAATATTGACCCAAAGGATTTAATCAAATAACATTAATTAGCGATTTGGGATATAATTTATGTTCTTCAGGCGATTAATTGATTAGATTTATTTTTTTTTTCACTTAGTTGACAAGAACTGGACTTGAACTATAGTAGTGTAGTACACAATATCAATCAATGTTGCAAAGAATCTCTGATTTTTTAATAAGTTGAAGAAAGTATTAAAGATGAAAATCTTGTTTAGAAAAAAAAAAAAAAAAAATCTCAAAGCGTTTGCCGCCACAATCACTTGCCATCATGGCAAGTTTACATCATAAAGAGCTACTGCCACCAACAGCAAGGCAAGCAACCAACCATTGTCAGAGATTAAATAAATTTCAAATCTCTTCAGCCATCTCATTGCAATATTACAAGTTTTTAATCTCAACTCAACGTAAATTACACTTCTTTGTTACACACTCGTATCGTATCGCATTCATTGTATGTAAGTACACATGTATGTACATCATTGAAACCATGATCATCCGTCTTGTTCGATCAATTGCGCATGTGTGCAGGTTCCATCTTTTATTCTTATTATTTTTATTATTTTTGTTGTTGTTTTTATTACTTTTATATCAACTATATATCTCTTTTTTTTGTTGTTGTCTGAAATTTAGTTGCATTATGTGTGTACGCCATGATCGTTTAACGATCAACAGCGGATTATATTTTATTTATGGATCGCACAGAACTTAACTCCAATAAATGTCCGACAAAAATGTGGAGCATGTGTTTCTTGGCAATTTTTGTCGTAAATTTTTATGTTGCTACATACATCTGTACATTTCGATGTATGTAGTTAGTTGCCATTATTTCTCCTTGCGCACGATCGAAGTGTATGATTATAGTCATGAAGATGATGATGATGATGATGGTGATCGTTCAACTTTTTTTTTTTGACTTTTTTATTTTTATTGTTGTAGTTTAGTAAAGTCGCTGATATTTTGCTCTGTTCTTTTTTATTTGTGGATATTTTCAGTTTTATACTTCTTTTTTTTTCTTTTGTGTGTATGTGACAGATTTCTTTCTTTACGAACTGGTTCGCACTTTACTATTATATGATATGATTGTGATTGTTTTTATTTTTTGTTTTGTTTTTTGCTTCCGTTTTTAATTCAATCATTTCAAATACTTTTTCATATATAAATAACTGCAAGTATATGTAATGAAGGAGAGAGAGAGAGAGACAGGAAAAAGTGGAGAACATGATGTGTTGACTTGTTTTAAAATTGTCATACATATAATGTTGATATTATGTTGCTCTTAACCCTCGCGAATTTGTAGAGAGAATTTTTGTCGAAGAGTTATATTCATATCTATGTCGCACCTTGAATAAAAACGAATGGAGCAGAGTATACCACCTTGATCAAAAAGTTCCCGGAATAACCACCATGCGGCGCTCCCATTATTTCAATATGAATTCTGTTAGGTTGGTACATCTGTTGTTGATATTCCCTTTAAATCTCAGCATCATAACTTGAGATTTGCGAAAGTTACGTAGTCAAGAGTACATCTCAACTTAACTTAACTTAACAAAAAACAACAGAATTCAAATTGGAACGATAAGAGCGTCACACACTGGTTATTCCGGGAACATTTTGATCAATGTGTTATGCGTACGTATATAATGTTTTAATGAGCTTATTATAGGAACGTCCAATTTTCATGAATATTAGAAAATCGAATGAAATTCAAGCCCGTAAATGTGTTTTTATACTTTGCGCATGATAATATAATGCGATCAACCTAAAATTTGGTAAATATGATTATATTTATCAATAAATAAACATATTCGAAAATGAGCGTAATCGAATGGAAATCATGCCTACCTCCCATACAAAAGTATGCTTCCGTATGTATTTTTTCATACATTCAGCACGATAATATAAAGCTATTAAGCTAAAACTCGGTACATATGGTTCTAATGATCAACGAATATACCAATTTAAGATTGGATGAAATCGAATGAAATCCACACCCACTTGCCATATAAAAGTATGTTTTCGAATATATTTTCTCACACTTGGAGCACGAAAATTTAAAGCTAACAAGCTGAAACTTAGTATGTGTGATGATATTTACCAAATAATTGACAGACTTCAAAATAGATGTAATTGAATGGAAATCATGCCTACCTCCCATATAAAAGTATGCTTCCGTATATATTTTTGCATACATTGAACACGATACTAAGCTATAAAGCTATTAAGCTAAAACTTGGTACATATAGTTATAATGATCAACGAATATACCAGTTTGAGATTGGATGAAATCGAATGAAATCCACGCCCACTTGCCATATAAAAAGTATGCTTCCGTATGTATGTTTCAAACTTTGCGCAGTGAAAATTTAAAGCTATCACGCTGAAACTTGGTACTTATGATTATAATTATGAATAAATAGCTCAGTTTAAAAATGGATAGTGTCAGATAGAAACCACGCCTACCTCTCATACAAAAGTATTGTTTCGTATGTATATTAACTCATTTTGCGCATGAAATTATAACGCTATCAAGCTTGACTCTGGTATATATGATATTATGTACCAAGAAATAGACGTGACTAATAGACGGGCGTAATCGGATACCAACCACGCCTAACTCCTATATAAACGTATACTTTAGAGTAGACGTTTAGAGAAAGTAAAAAATAAATAAATGACCACGATTACCTTTCTAGGGTTAAACATCATATTAACATCATATTATCATTATACTTTTATACATGGTGTGATACATGTGATATGAAGTACTGATAATGTGAAATTCTGATAGTAATTTTATTTGTAAATGGTTGGAATTGCAATAGATGATATTTGATTTTTTTGCTATAAAATTGTATTACTAGTACATTTTGGTTGATAATATTATTCTATTTAAATATATTAGACGAGCTTTTGCTAGTAGTTACCATGTATCAGTGATACACTATATACGATATATAGCACAACCTTGATCATGATCCCATCCTTTTTGGTATACTTTTGACTTCTTTCATTTTATTGCCGACAATGCATATAGTTGTCATCATTGATGTCCAACATTTCGTCATATTATCATCGCTGCATTATTGTCAACAGCATTGTATCGAGACATATATCTTGTATACATGTATACAAGAGATGAAGAAGGAAATGGGTTGCACGTACAAAAAAAAAAAAAAAAAAAAAAAAAATACAACTTCCTTTATGGGCAATCGTCAGTCAGTCAGTCAGTCAGATAATTGTTAGTCTTCAATAACTATGCACATATACTCTTACATACTCGTACAAGTATATAGTAGTAGTAATCACTTGTATAGTCGGCAATGATCTAAAATGTTTATTATTATGATTATTTGTAATTTTTTGTTATGAGTATTGCTGTTTTAATTTTTGTTGAATAAAAAAAAAAAAAAATCAAATCAAACCAAGGCAACTTGTGAATACGAGTATGGTGGGTGATGTTGCTTGCCAGTTAGTAAACGAAACGAGAGAAAAAAAAAAAAATTAAGTTAAGGGCTAAGAAAAGCAAAAATATTAATATGTAATGCCACCGTATAAAATTCACATAAATGCGCTGATGTTTTTTTCTTGCTGCTCTGATTCTGTCTGTTTTTGAGTGTGCGACAAAATGTTGCTACATTTTCGTACGATATCTACTAGTTGCAATTGGCGGATATTTCAAAGCGATTTTGTAAGAATTTTATTTCTTATGCTGTGCTGAGTTTTTTACTAACCTTCTTTATTCTTATGTATTTTCTGATGATCTTTTCTGATGAGATTTTTTTTTTTTTTTGGGGTTTTGCTCTCTTAATCCATAGCCTTTATGTGGAAATGAATTTTAAATCTCACCAATTGTTTGGGTTAATTTTATTCGTTAGGTTCCATGATTAATATAATTCTTGGCGGTTTAATTATAAACACTTTTGAAGTATATTGAAAGTTCTGTGTAGTTCGATAGGAGGGAACAATTCGCGTGGCATCACAATTTGACTTCTTTGGCATAACTGACATCACACAAAGGATGTTAGTCTCTGACACAATTAAACTCAGAAGACTGTACTGATTCTGGTCAATATTTATTGGTCAATTAATTAATTGATTAATATCGTCCGGAAAGGCCATATGAGTTGGGTTCAAAATAACCCATTAATTGGTGTTTATTCGTTAAGAGTCTATATCGAAAGTTATCCAAATTTAATATACACATTTTGATCGAATTGTATTATCAATATGTTGTTTGGATCTCAATTGATCCTTTTGATATAATTTTCCAAGATCTTTTAGCACATTTCTGTTAATAATTCAGTTATGACTTCATTAAAGTTGATTTTTGAATGCTCAGAAGTGAGATTATTGTTCAAACTGTTCAGTTGCTCAATGTCAAAAATTTGAAATTACACGTCCCGATCATTTCTGAGTTCGGTATTCCTGTAAAGCTCATTCAACTATCTTGGAACCAGCATTAATAGCAGTAATGACGTCAGCTTGGAGATATTGCGAAGGATCATTCTTGCTAACAGTTGCTACTTTGGGCTGAGTAAGCAATTGAGAAGTCGAGCCCTCTCTCGAAGAAGGATAATTACACTCTACAAGTCTCTCATCATGCCTGTCCTTACATATGGTGCTGAAGCCTGGACAATTTTCACCTCGGATGAGCGAATGCTTGGAGTTTTTGAGAGAAAAGTCCTACGCTAGATCTTTGGACCTATTTGTGTTGGTGGCGAGTACCGAATAAGGTGCAACCATGACGAGCTGTACGAGCTGTATGCCGATATTGACACAGTAAAGTGCATCAAAATCCAGGGGCTGAGCTGGTTAGGTCATGTCGAGCGAATGAAAGAACACGCTCCATCTAAGAAGGTGTTATATCCGGAAGCCGCTGGAGGACGACGCAGAAGAGGAAGACCTAACCTCCGGTCGAAAGACCAAGTATTAGAGAACCTGAAGGCGCTTAGAATTTCTAACTGGCGCCAGCTAGTGAAGAACAGAGATGGCTGGCGAAGCATGCTAGATTCGGCCTAAATCGATATTCCGTTGTTATGGCCACATATAAGTAAGTTACTTACTTACTTATGTGGCCATAACAACCGAAGGTGGTCTGGTGGTGTTTTCGCAAGGTAACGTGTCTAACTGCCTTAACCAGGTGGGGCTAGCGCAATCCTTGTTGAACTCATCGCAAGTCAACTCACTGGCTGTCATGTAGTTTGATCTGAGCGCTATGTGATGATACCTTTATTTGTTAATGAGGGGTAGTCATATAGCTTGCTCTGCTTACTCTGTGATGGCGCTTTCATTATTATTAATGGGGGCCCTCCATGTGGCGACCACCGGGCAACGTCTTCCTGGCACCCGCTGGGAGGCGGCTGAAGTGAGTGGCGAAAATCTCCTCGGTTAGAGGTTGTGCGTTGGGTTTGGGACCCGCCACATAAAAAACCCCCCCAATGAAAAAAACAAATATGCCTCGGATAAGGACTACCGCTTTTGTTGATGACCCCCGCAAACGAAAAAAGGACCACGATTTACGGATATGCACCTGGAATGTCCGATCCCTTTATAGGGAGGGTGCCTCTATCCTATAAGTAAGTAAGTAAGTGTAATATTTGACGCTGCCTTATGAAACCTTATATTTTGGAGATTTATACCTTCAATTTTAGATTAGAGATTGGCAGTATAGCTACAGCTACATTGTGTTTCTCGAAAAAAACTATGTGGCTGTGGCACCACCAGCCCAAAATCCACACCATAGAGCTACTTTTACAGGATGCATTGTACTTTTCGGAGACATTTGTGGGATTTCACTTCTCTAGATGTGTCAATTCTATTTATTAACGTACATGCCGAACGAGAAATTAATTACAATGCCGCAATTAGCATCGGTTTAATCGGCAATTAGCACATTTATAAGTTTTTATAAATTCAACGCATTGAAATTTTACTTTTAAAACTTTGAAATGGATAATTCGTTTCATATGTGCCATAATGAAATAGCATAATAACAACAATAACAACAAAAATGTTTGTAAATTTATAGGTTGGTTCTCTATGTATGTATGTCTCTAATGGAGAGGGCGGCCACACTAATCTAACCTAACCTTTATGTATGTCTATCTGTATGTCAGTCATTTATTTAGTTAATCAAATGCATTTGTAAAATAAGTTATGGCCAAACTAATTGCATTATCGATATTATTACATGAATTTCTAATGATGCAATTTTGTTTATATCATACAAATGCCTGTATATGTTGGTGCATGCATGTGGCCATGCCACTAACACCACTAAGACCGCAGGATGAGGGTAGTATGGACAATATTATTACAATTAAATATTATTGAGAAAAGTTTTGCATCTCTCTCTCCCTCTCTCTCTCTCTCTCTCGCTCTCTATCTCTTTCAGTTAGATAATTTTCATGAATGTTTGATTTATAAAATTACAAAATAATTGGATTTTATGTTATAACTAACCGACTATATGGTAATCAAATATCATCATACAATAATATGTCTATATGTCTATATATTATGCATATGCAACTGTGTATGTATGTATTTTCCATTGATATTAAATATACTACAAATATTGGCCATATCAAATAATCATTTTCTCCTCCAACTAAATGATAAAATAGTAAAACAAAAACAACAAAAAAAATTGTAATTTGGTAGTATAAATTACACTCATTCATTCATTTGCTCAGTCAGTCATTCATATACATTTCCATATATTGTCATATTAGTTGTTGTTGTTGTTGTTGTTATTGGTTGTTTAATTATATTCAATTGTTAGTGCAATGCTGCAATGCTGCAATTTTGCATTTATTATCAAATGTTCATCTCTCATGCTCTTACACTCTCTTGTGGTTATGTCAAATGTGTCAAATATATTAATACATATATTTTACGAGTAACGACTAGGTAAGTATATACTACATATTTCATTTCATTTGGTCTATGAAATGTAATTATTCTCTTATTGTACATATTTCACATGTACACACTATATATGGACGTGTATTGTCAGCCACGCCTACATATCAATAAATATGCATATGTAGACTTAATTTTCGCTTACTGATTCTTGTTGCTCTCTTATATATGTATGAGTATACGATTCTCAGCCTAATCGAATACTCGTATAGTTTGGCTATAATTGAGTTTTGGTTTAATTATAGAACGCCTCTTTTTTTTTGTGCCGAGTCGAATCCAGAGATTTTAGCAACCAACACCACTGTCTGTCTGTTTGTCTCTTTGACTCACTCTTGTATTTGAAATAAGCAATTATTATTGTTAATATTATAATTGTATCGATAGATAGTAATTGTTATAATCTATATTTACATTTACACACACACACACACACACACACACACAGTCTCTAGTTCTCACACACCGCTCGCCTTTGTCTCATACTCCTTCTGTGTCAGCTTCTTGCCACAGCATTATCATGTCTCATTTACCAAAACGTCGTCCCACTTCATATTTTGTATCCTTTATTCTTCTGCCACATTATCGTGATGCTATTTATGTATTGATATTGTATCCTCTGGCAGCATACAGCTATTCTCGTACGTACGTACATACATACACACATACTTATATTACGTACATGCAATTTCGTAAGCTATGGAAATTTGTCTAAAAGCAATTATGAGTTTGTCATTTATGTTACGTTGAAAATTTGTACAAAATTGTTGTTGCTGTTGTTGTTGTTGTTGTTGTTGTTGCTGTTGTGATTTTGTTGTATTGTGGAATTTATTTTTGACATTGGCAGGCAGATTGGCAGTCAGGCAATTAGGCTGGCAATTTTGAGATTACGAATGTTTTTTTTTGTTTTTTTGTTTTTGCTATTATTATGTGTACTCGTATTGTTGTTAAATTATCTCTCATGATTCACGTTTTGCAAAAGTATAAACACACACACACACACACAGATGCACACTTGTTTACGAAATACCTTCGAGCTACAAATTAATTCGTTTTCGATATGATTTTTCAACTCTTTCATTTCGATATTTGCAATTTCTGTCTCATTTAGACTGTGTAATAAATATGTAGAGTTGCCAGATTGAAATTTTCATATGCATAATTATTTTAAAAATATTTTGGAAATTTTCAGACAATTTCTGCATATGAAAACTAGGAGTTTTCTGAAGTAGTCAAGAAGAAGACACAAAGATTCTATTTCTAGTCAAGTCATAAATATTGGTACATAACTGAACGCATTCATCTTGACTGGGATTTGACATTTGACATTTATACTTCATTGCCACGTCAAAAGTTTTTGGCATCAATTGTTTACAATCATGGAATGAGGCAACATCGAAAATCATATTGTTGTAGTTGGCCTACTAAAATGCAACATGGGTAAAGGCGATATCTTTCGGACGTTGTGGCCGCTTGAAATCACTCGCAATTTTATGTATCGTGTTGAGAAATTGTTTGAGGATACTGGTGGAGTACGAGACCGTCAAAGATTCGGCCTTCTACACACTGTGAGAACTATGAAAGCGATCAAAGCCGTGAAGAAACGAATCGACCAAAAAACCGCTGAGAAAACAGAAAATTGTGGGAGATGCAAATTTCGCAAAAATCCATGTCCATGAAGATTTGGGACTCGGCCCGTACAAGCGACACACTGGACACCTGATCACGGCAGCATTGGAGGGAAAACGATAGCAAAAATCGAAAGCGTTACGCTGTCGGTACGCTCACAGACAAATTCTGTTTACTGACGAGAACATCTTCACCGTAGAAGAATCGTCCAATAAAGTGAACGATCGTGTGTACGCTCGCTCATCCAGAGCAGCATCCCAACTCATCCTTAGGATCCAAAGAGGCCTCTGCTCCAGCTCACAACGTAAAAACGACTCAACTGTAGCTGAAAAAAAACATTCCGGACTTCATATCAATGCATGATTGGCCAGCTGGTAGTCCAGACCTCAACCCGTTGGATTAAAAGTTGTGGTCCGTATTAGAGGGCATAGCTTGGTCTACTCGACACCCAAATATTGAGTCGTTGAAGCGAGCCTTGTCTGTACAGTGGACAATTTCCCCATGCATGAAGTTCGTCTCGCGATCAATGAGTGGCCAGATCGTCTCAACTCGTGCTGGAAGGCAAATGGAAGTCATTTGCAATAAGTTGTTCTAAGATTTGTAACCATTGAATAACCCAATAAAAAGAAAAAAAAAGTTTTGAATTCGTTTTCATTTGGCGTCGATTTTTCTGTGTACCAACATATATGACTTGACTAGGTACAAAGAAAATAAATGCTTACGGATTTCCGTTAAAAATACCCTTTGTTTTATTGACGATGATTATTTGTGAAATATTTCGGCTTTAGCGATAATCAATTGTGGGCTGTACTATTTTGAGAAACTTGGATCTTGTTCTCGGGCTTATATTCCAGTGCTATTTCGTGTATTTGTGGACGGTTTTAAGGGAAACATATTTCAATTAGCTGCTTCTGAGTGATAGAGTTCATGTGACATCATTTGTTTTTTGTGATAATCATGTATGAGCTTGACTATTTTGAAAGTCTTCGTCTGTCATGTTGTTGAGCTTTTTTTTCCAGTAATCTCCGTAGTGCGTGTTTGTGGACAGTTTCAGATGGAGCCTACGTTTAGTAGGCGATTACGAATGACAAAGACCTTTTGACATCACTTTCTTTATCATCCATTATTTGCTGTGGTTTCAGTAATCGAGAGGGTTTAAGGTGGGTAGGTGATTAGCCTACCACACCCGATTCTGGTGCGGTGGCTGCAAGCTAATCCTCCAGACGTAAGTCCAGTATACCAGTAGCTACAGCATTTCCTCTATGCAGAGTATTAATATAATAAAGGCGGTATAATTAATTATACCGCCTTTGCTCGATCGTCAGAGCCTCGTTCGTTTTAAACGGGGGATACCACGTGAAGGTGAGGTTAACAATTGGGAGGGATAGGCTATATGTTCGCATCACCAACCCTATTTGGCCATTTTAGATGCAGTTTAATGGGACCCCCCTTTCTTTATGACTTCACCTTATTTGCAGGCGTAGCTATTGGGTGCCGTAGCTCAGTGGTTAGTGTGTTCGCCTTCTGATCTGTAGATCGTGGCACCTGTCGGCAAGCAATTGGCAATTCTTCCTACAGTAACAACTTGCCATGAAAAAGCTTCTAAAAAGAACTCTGTGACAAAGCTCAGAAAAAGTGATGTCACAAGTGTTCTGCCGTTCGGAACCGGCTAAAATAAGTAGATCCCTTCTAATACTGTCCAAAATTTAACACGCACAACAGTAATGGAAGAGAAGCTCGGCCAATGAGCCCTTTGGGGCTTTAAGTGCCACATATTTATTTTTTTTTTTTAGCTATTTTGAGAACCTTGGACGTTGTTGTCGTGCTTATTTTCCAGTAGTTGTATAAAATACGCGTTTTTGTACGGTTTTAGGTAGGACACACTAATCTTAGGCGATTTCGAACGACTAAAAGTTCGTGACTTTATTTTTTTTTAGCGACAATCATTTGCAAGCTTTACTATTTTAGGAATCTTGGACTTTGTGATCTAGTTTCATTCCCAGTAGTTTTCGTAGTGCGTGTATTTTGGACAGTTTTAAAGGAGAGATACCTCTATTAGCCCTTTCTGGACAACAGAGCCCTTGTGACATCACATTTGGGGCATGATCACAAAACTGTTTAGGTGGCATGTTGTCATGATCGAAAGAACTAACAGTTGAATGCCGATAGATGATCTTGGTTTGCGATTGTTTGGCTTTTCTCATGTACAAAAGACCAATTAACTGAGGCACAAATAGAAAATAGAAGCTCAGAAACTTTAAATACACTTTCGGTGTAAAGCAAAGTTTCTTCGAACTTTTGAGCGATGATTAAGGATTTTTCATGCAATTGGCCTGCTTGGATTGACGATTTCTTGATGCATCAACTTCTGATTAGTGCTTAGCTTCGTTTGATCTCAGGAATTAGTAGCATATTGTCGAAGAGGTCGGTTTTCGATTGTCGTGGATGCTAGCGTATACTGTTTTTAATATACTGAGATCTGCTGAATTTGTAAAAGTCTTAACTAATCAACACCTTTTCATGTTGTCGTACTGGAACTTTGTGTCTATGATGTTTGAGGGACTGAAGTCTCATTGCTCTTGCTTTCTGGAACGCAATGTTGTGATGTTGGACAAACAAATGCTTCATACCTTACTTATTTTAATGAGAGCCGAAAAGTCTTGAGTAGAATTTAGTGCTATTTAGTAATCGATTTTATATTGAATATCTAAATATTTGTCTTATCTTCTGGATAGTTTTTTCCAAAACCATAGAGATTTCTCACATGAAAATTGTAATAATATCGATAAATGTGGGGCGAATGGATGAATGTGTATGTATTTGCAAGTGAATACATTTGATTTGATGTGCTTGTCACGTTCATTAATACTTACTGCTGCATAGCATAAGATTTTTCAACTACTTGTATGTTGAACTGGCTTCTCATATTTTAGCTTTCATGTATGTATGTGTGTATGCAACTGTATGTAGATAGAATAACCGCAAATGCTAATAATTTTGCCAATGTTTTTACCTATAAATTTTCGCCATTCATGCACTCTAACATCCCAATCGTTATTCCATACCATTCCACATAGTATAGCATATCTTCTTTGCAATTGCTTAGTATGCATACATATGGAAGCACATAAGTTACAAACATAGGTATGATACGTAGGAGCATATATGAATGTATATATGTTTTAATACACGTCTGATGTGTACGCGAGCGTATTTTTCGATTTCAATTTTCACCACCAAAAACCAACAACAAAAAGTAACACTTTCAGCTGATGCTTCATATGCTCATGCTTCTATGTAACATCTATTGCCGCAATAATCTTGTGGATTTAAAGTAAGACATTACAGAAAAAAAAAATTCAAATAAAAATAAAAAGGAAATTGAAAAACAAAAAGAAGGAAAAGTTAAAAATTTTTCTAGAAAATGCAAGAGAAATATGAAAATAGATAAACAACTTCTAGCAAAGGGTGAATGAATGTATGCATGTCTTTATGCATAAATTCGACGAGTGTGTGAGTTCTAAAGGGTGTTCCAGTAGAGGTCGGTTATGCTTAAAATTGTTAAGAAAGTTCATCGTGCACTTCTACCATTTCATGGTCAGTTTGGGCGGCCTACTGAGGCGGCTATTCGGAATCTTGTGACTAAATTTCACTCCAGATTTACATTATTGGACATTAAACAACCAACACGCATACGTAGAGTGCGGACAGAGGAAAATATCGCAGCTGTATCCGCCAGTGTTGTTGATGACCGTGAATTATCGATTCAGGCATTGGTCGCAGCAATTGGACCGCTGTTACTCCACTACGTGGAAAATTTTGCTGATGGTTTTGGATGTAAAACTTTTAAAATTCATCTGATCCAAGAATTGAAGCCACACGATCTACTACAACGGCTAACTTTTGGTGAATGGGCGCTGGCAAAGTTGGATGAAGATCCACGGAAAATTGTGTTCAGCGACGAAGCTCATTTCTGGTTGAATGGATACGTGAACAATACCAGAATCATTGCAAGAATTGCCAATGCATCCCGAAAAATGCACTGTTTGCTGTGGATTATAGGCTGGTGGCATCATTGGACCGTAGTTTTTCAAAGACGACGAAGGCAGGAACGTTACTGTGAATGGCGAGCTCTACCGTGCGATGATTACAAACGTTTTTTTTTTCTCCAAAATGGAGGAGCCGGACTTGACTGATATGTAGTTTCAAGAAGAAGGTGCCACATGCCACACAGCACGCGAAACAATGGCCCAATTGAGAGGCGAGTTCGATGAACAGTTTATTTCACGTTTGGGACCGGTCAATTGGCCGCCTAAATCGTTCGATTTAACGCCTTTTAGACTACTTTTTGTGGGGCTATATTAAGTCTCATGTTTATAGCGAGAAATCCGCAATGGTTGATGCACTGAAAGCCAATATTGAAGAATTTATTCGTAAGATACCGGCCGATATGTTGGAGAGACTATGCCAAAATTGGAACCAGCATATGAACCATTTGAGGCGCAGTCGCGGTCAACATTTACATGAAATCATCTTTAAACATTGAATTATATAGATCGTTTTATCGACTCAAATGAAGATTTCATACATTTCTCTAAATTTTATGTGTTTTTTTTTTCTTTTTAATCAAATCCGAAGGCTATTAAAAAATCACCTACTTTTTTTCGCCCATTGGCATACTATGTAACGCCAACTTTTCGCTTTCTGCCGTCGGAATAGTGGTTCATAGATTCATTAACATTTTTCCTTACCCTTAAAATACTTAGCTTACTCTTCCTAATGGTTAAATTTCGTAGTTTAGAAACTATTGTGCCATCAATACTTAATGATACTGTAAGTTTAGATCGGGTTATATATGGGTTTTCATGGAATAATGTCTTTAAGTCCCTGAATTTGAATCTTTCCATTAGTGAAGCATTTTAAAAATCACTGATATTTAATGAGAAACCCTTTCTCTGTGCACCAGAGTTCTTGTCATTGTACTTATACGTACATTCTACCTCATTATCCTTGCAACAATATAGCACATATCCATACATATATATATGGTACATACATATGTGGCGTGTGTGTTGAGATACTCACAATTTAAGTGGCATCTCAAGGATGCTCTCTCGTTGCCATTGCTCCGGATGATATTACTTCCTGCTGCTGCTGCAGCTGCTGCTGTTCTTGAGTGTCAGGTGAGGTTTTAGCTGGTCTATTTTTGAATATCTGATTGTTCTTGTTACTACGAGTATTATTGCTGCTGTGCTCATCTATTTCTTGGTATGCATAAAGTGTTTGCAAAGAAATTTGTTGCGGTTTACATATGAAGATATGACTCCATATGCATGCGTCTGTATATCATATGTACGTGTATGTGTTTGTGTGTGTGTGTGTGTGTGTATGTGTGTGCTTATTTTATTACTTATGCGCGTGAGTTTGTAAGTAGGTAGATATCTATGCATAAGAAAGCTCGTAGATTTTCAATTTTCATCGCTACTGTCAAGAGATGTGATGTGAACAGCAGTCGAAGTAGCGGTATGCTCTGGGCTGATTAGATAGAATTGCTAGTTGCATGCATATGCATAGAAGGATGAGTAGAAAAATAGTAAAAGCACATAGCAAAACACGGAAATGTATGCTATGCAATGTGGAATGAACACTTTTCAAATATTAAAGTGTCCTTTGGCTGATAATGGATATGAACGGAGTGTATTTTTGCATCATTAATTAGATTACTTTTTTTTCTTCTTCTTACTTTTAGATTTGTAATTGTGTTTTGTTTCACTTTTCTCAGGTTTTCTAAACATTTCAAAAAGATACCTATATTATCTAATAGCCTATATAGTCCTTTGAATATCATTATACAATTCAATGTATATGCCTTTTAACTCAAACATTCACATGCCATTCAGCTGTGTGGAGAAATATAAAAGGACACTTTTTTTTTTGTACATTTTCTAATTAACCTTATCTTCAATTACAAAATGAAATTTACTTACCTAAACAACAAGAACGGAGAATTGTTTTGAAAAATCATTAATCTTGTTAGCAAAAAAACACATAAGAGGCATACTATAAGAATGAAAAGAACTGTTTTTTAAATGGTTTTAAAATCAACCCAAAAATCATTCAAGTAAAAAGTCAGTATTCTACAATTTAAATATACAAAAAAAAAAAAAATCAGAATAAATGAAAATAACGGAAATGATAAGAGAACGATGACGACGGCGATGGCGGTATGCGAAGTCAATGGAAAAAATAAGGTAATACGTTAAACTAGAAATACACAAAAAAAAAAGAAGCAAAAATAATTAAAATGTCTTTAATCATTACGGTGCAAAACGTTATTTCCTCTCTTTGCACTCGCACCCTCCATCTCCATCCATCCTTCATCCTTCATCCACTTCACATTATATCGTCAAATGTACATTTTGTCATTGGTCGTTACTGATTTCATCATTAGTTAAGAAGACGAAACAGTTGAATATACGCGGGACAGAGAAGAAAATCTGAATAAAAAAAAAAAATTGAATTATCACAATCAAATGATCGAAAATAAAAATTGGAAATTTGCTTTGTTTTTTCGTCATACTTTTATTCGAATGCAGATGCAAAAAGAAAATTGATCGTTATATTCAAATTTTTGGTAATTTGGTGCAAGGCTAATCGCTATATAAAGTTACCAGTTTGATCTCCGATTTAACCAACTACTTACTTACGTATGTGGCCATTACAACCGAAAATCGATTCAGATCGAATCTAGCATGCTTCGCCAACCAACTCTTTTCTTTGCTAACTGAAGCCAGTTGGAGATTCCAAGCGCTGACATCTTTTCCAGTACTTGATCTTATCACCGGAGGTTAGGTCTGCCTCTTCTGTGTCGTCCATCAGCGGATTCCGAATATAACAGTTTTTTAGTCGGAGTGTTTTCTTCCATTCATTCGACATGACCTAGCTCGGTGCAGCCGCTGAATTTTAATGCGCTTTACTATGTCGGTGTCGGCACATAGCTCATACAGCTCATGGTTATACCTTATTCGATACTCGCCACCAACGCAAATAGGTTCAAAAGATCTTACGTAGGACTCGGAGTTTTCGAGAGAAAAACATCTGAGCATTCTCCCATCTGAGGTGGCAATTGTCGAAGCTTTGGTGCCATATGTAATGACAGTCATGATAAGAGACTTGAAGAGTATGGTTTTCGTTTCTCGACAGGCTCGACTTCTCAACTGCTTACATATTCCAAAGTAGCACCAGTTAGCAAGAGTGATCCTGCGCAATATCAGGCTCCAGGCTGACGTCATTACTGGCATTAATGCTAGCTCCAAGATAGAAAAAGTCCTTCGCTACTTCAAAAGGGTAGTTATCAACAATTAAACGGCATGGAGGAGTGTATTTCAAACGTCCAAAGGTGTGGGCTAACTCCATTGATCTCAGTTTGTAGACATGTGCCCAACGGAGGAGTTTTATTCAAGAGATACGAGATTTTTCAAAAATAAATTGGTCCCAAAAAGAGAGAAAATCATTATACCCAAAACTCTGTGTTCTTGTTTGGTGCTGAACTGAAAAATTCGGACTATCGAAGCTGGTATTGAACTGAGCCCTTTTTACAGTCCGTACTCAGACCCATAGATATCAATGAAAATGTTCTATTTAGAAGAAACTTCCCAGTGAGTCTATTCAATGTAAGATTTGTGATCATGATGGGTTTATATATTTTTTTCAGAGTTTTGTTACAAATTGCCGCCGGGAATGTTCTTCTTCCCTTCAGTGTTCAGTCGAATCTCAAATTTTGAACTCTCCTGCGGCCATCAACTTTAAGAATAATGGGGTTTTTATCTGGTGATCATACCAGCGGTCTTATTTGATGCTTAGAACGGTTGAATTGGTTAAAGTTATCGAAGAATCCATATAAATGAAGATAGAACTACATACAAACTGCTGCCTGTCTTAAACAAATTTTGGACGCTGTGTATTTTTTCTACCTTTTTCCATTTAATTAACATTAAATATTTTTTTAAAATAATATTAGTATTTAGCCTGGTAATATAAGGAGAAATGACATTGGAAGAGATGGCAAACACGACACTACAAATTGCAAAGCGACGGAAGTGTTTCGTTGGCGTAATGGTGTATGGGATGCGTTTGATGGTCTTTTATCGGCATTGACTGACTTTATAATAAAGGTAGCGAACAAAAGACACAGAAGAAGTAGTAGAAGAAGAAGAAGAAGAAATTATACAAAGATAACAACAACAACAACAACATACAAGTATACAAAAACAAGTATAATTAATGATTTTTATGCTCTTATCTATACGCATTTCAATGCCACCATCAGCATTGTTTCGAATTGAGAAGCTTTTAATAAGGAAATTAGTTTGAGAACATTTACATTTGTTGCCTTTCAGTGTTGTTGTGTATATACATTTTTTCCTGCTGCACTTTTTTCATACCCATGACATTTACTGTTGTGCCAGTATACTGGCAACTGATATATGTGTAGATTGTCATTAACTGTTTTTGCTTGAGCTTTTTAAGATTTTCATGCTATTTACCAATACCGCCGATAAAAGCATTCCTTGCTGCTTCGAGTATTATGTAACGATATTAATTTATATACATTCAAATCTATTGAATTTCCTATTAAGAATTCTTTCGGTTTTTGTGTGTAAGATGTAAGTGAGCCTCATCCAATATTTTGGAAACGCATTCGACAATACAAAATCAAATCGTGAAACATAATCTACATAAACAAAATATTACTCAGAACGTGTAACGTGTTCCTTCCTTCTGCTTTTATGTGTTGATTGCTAACTTTGGTTCATGCTTCTGTTGAAAGGCAACAACAAAATAGAGATGTGGAGTATGGAGTAGTAATAATACAAGTTCCAATAAGCAGCAAAAAAAAAAAGGACATTATTGTGCCATTGTTGTTTGTTGCTACTATTGTGTTTGATTACGCATTTTAACTTTTTTGTAGCTTTTTTCTTTGTAATCCTGTATATTTTTGTGTATATATGTGTGTGTGTGTGTGTGTGTGTGTGTGTTTGTATAGATATAGTCACTATACATATATGCTATAATATTACTTTATAACAAAACTGGTACGTATTATTAGTGTGTGTGTGTGTGTGTGTGTGTCTGAGAGAAGGATCTATTTGTAAATGTAATCTTAGACAATCAGTACAAAATGGTAATAAATCAGGATTATGCGAATGTGGCAGGATGCGTGTGATTTTGTAACTTATCCTATTTTCTATTTTCATTTGTTTGATTCATTTTGTTCACAATACACAGTGGCTGCTGGTGTTGTTGATTCTTTGATTGGTGTGAGTTGTTTTTATTTTTAATTTTTTTTCCCCTTTTTTGGCTCATTTCGTTATTTTTATTGTGCTTCTCTCTTGGCGATTGTTGTTAGTCGTCTTTTGTTGTTGTTGTTGTTGTTTCCTTTTCGTTTGTTTGTTGTTTTTGTGTGTTGCAAATGAAAATTCAAATGTATTTGTATGAGAGTGCGTTGGAATTAAGTACGCGCCTTTATCGTTTCGCAATATAAGCGCGTGTGTGTGTGTATGTTATCAGTAAATGCAACGAAAGGATATTTCGACATATGTACATACATACATTCTGTTGGTGGTAGAAAAGTGTGACTTGGAAATGATTTATGGTTTTGTGAAGATTTGAATAATTTGTGATATAGAAAATGTAAAAGTACATAAAATTCATAGCAGGCGAGAGAGAAAAAATAGCAAAGAAATAAGAGGGTGAAACTGAAATATCATAGAATAATTGTAGAGAGAATATGAAGTGGCAAAGAGAAGTAAAATTAGCAATATGATTTGATTGGCTTTTTTTTTTTTTTTTTCTAATTTCGAATTCATAATAACGTATTCCATTGTGATGAGTTTGCTCCTAACGTCATAACTCAGATATTAGTGCTTTGGACTTCTATATACTTGATTAGTCAATTCTTTTTCAAGACTTTCATTCAACATAAAAGAACGATAAATGTTGCCCATATGTCGGCAATTTAATAAAAATTCGTGTGTCAGTATACATTTGCTAAAAGAAAAAAGAAAAAAAACTACCAACGAAAGAGCTCTGGGACAATTTTGATAACAATTGATGTCACAAGAGATCTGCCATTCTAATTCTAGGCTCCAAAAATTTTCTCTGTATATTTCTTTACCAATTTCAATAATTTTATTTGTAAAACGAATCGATTTTGAGAAATTTCTGCAAAGACTTTTTATCTCCGAACTTAATTATATCATAATCATTCATATTTTCTAATGGATCATCCACTCATTCAAGCATTAGAATATAGAAGTTTGGCACGACTTAACACTTTAATTGCATTAGTCGTATGAATAAAAATGTCAGAAGGTCAATATATCGAGAAGCCACATAAGATGCGAATTGTCGAATCTGTTTTCTAATAATCACAGGAAATTTATTTAAAAATGTGATTGATGACAATCATTTTAAGAGCTGAGTATAAATTCCACTATTCGCCAGCATTTTTCTAGTATAAAGACCTGAAAACCCCCTTCGTGAAGGACGAAATCACAGAGAAAGCAACTATAATCACACCGAAATGAGCTCTCCACTAATCTGATGACATCATCGCGAATCTTTTCAAGGCTGAAAAGGAAAACACCGCTACAGCTTGTGCCATAGCTCCCACAACATTAAAATAATTTGTCAGAGAAGGATGTTCCACATGTTGTTATCTGCCATAACTTTCCTTAGTTTAAGGAAAATTTTTGTAAAATGTCGATTTTTGTATTTAGACAGCATACAAATTTATTAAATATATATAGAAAAATATTTTTTTCTAGTAATTCTTTCATAAATATCAAATTATAAATCACTGCTATGCATACCTTTAGTGAATCGGGAAATTGCAAATTGTGGCCTCGATACCAGCATAAGATAATCCGCCATTTGGATCAGATTTAGGAAAACGTGCAGATATCCTCATCTTAGCTATCGGTTATACGCGCTTTAATTTATCGAGATTACCGCCGGCGTTTTTTTTTATGTCAAATTGTACCAGCCGTTTTTGGGGCGCTCTTCTTTCTTTCTTCTATACGGTTCTGGGCAAAGTAATTGCAAAATTTATTGGATAAATTTTTACTTTTTTAGAGTCACAAAAAACTCTAACTTTAGTACGAAATATTTCAGAATTCAGATTAATAAAATCCAGCGGCTGCCTTACAATCACATGTGCAAAATCTGGACAATTTCTACAAAATTTGAAATTTGAAATTGAAACAAATATTATATTTGCAGCAAGCAAACAATTGGCAATTCTTCCGCCAGTAACAATTTGCCATGAAAAACTTTTAAAACAACTCTGTGACAAAACTCAGAAAAAGTGACGTCACAATAGTTCTGCTTTTCGGAACCGGCTAAAATAAGTAGGTCCCTTCTAATACGGTTTCAAAATTAACACGCACAGCAGTACTGAAAGAGAAGCTCGGCAACATATTTAATTTCTATTCTACTTATTACATTTACAGAAAATGTTATGATTGATAAAAGCAGAAATGCAGCCAGTTGAACAACAAAAACAGTTGAAAAATGTGATTTAATCATTATTATTATTGTTAATGGGGGATGTAGCACAGCGACCTATAAGATCTATCGTGCCCCCTTCATTTTTATTCAAAGTATTTCTTTGAGTCCAACATCCTCTATGAAATGAAGTATTGCGCCTATATACCCGAGTCTGATTATCCCATCTGTTAGTAGATGTTCATTCACTTAGGTGTTTCTTTCGTTTTTGCATTAGTGCGGGGCACATCTCCAGCACGTGTTTCAATGTTTCATGGTCCTCCCCGCAAAACCTACAAATTTCATTAGAGTAAATTCCCAGTTTTGTCAGGTGATAGTTCAGCCTACAATGTTCTGTCAGAATTCCTGTATTAATTCTTAAGTTAAGTTCTTGTTTAACTTCATACAATCTTCAAATCTATTTAGGTTATATGTTCCTTGTGACTTTGACTTTGATTGTAGTAACCCCGGTAAATTGTCTCAATATTGTTTGCTTTGTATATCTTTTGCTTCCCTAGAGATTTTGGAGAAGTTACCCTTTCCCAATCCCAAAACGGGGTTGCTGCTACCTTTTTAGCGAGTTCATCTGCCTTTTCTTTTCCTATAATTCCCACGTAACCTGGAACCCATAGTATCCACATCTGATTGCTTTCACCCAAAATGTTCAGTTTCTCAAGACACTCCATCACCAGATACGATGTAATTTGATGTGCATTAAGTTCCTTGATTGCCGCCTGGTTGTCAGTGAGGATAGTTATTCTTCTGTTTCGATAGTTACGTGAGAGATTAAAATAGACGCACCTGTCAATAGTGTAGATTTCCGCTTGAAAGATGATCATTTTTTTTTGCCTAGAGCTTCCGAGTATCTTGCCCCCGGCCCAAATACTCCCACTCTGGCTCCTTCTTCTGTGAGTGAGCCATCTGTGTACCATACGTTTTAGATATGCCGTCCCAGCTCTTTTTATTACTGAGTTCAGTTTTAAATCTTTTTATCGAACTGATTTCAGGTAGCCGTTTGACAAGAATATCAAACTTTCTATGGGCAAGGTGCCCTCCTATTTTGTTATTGCCTTTAGACATTCTTAGAATCGCCCTCCCTGCCTGGGACTGGATATAAATATGAAGGGGTGTGAATTCCAAGAGAATTTCCAAAGATGCCATGGGACATGTCCACATTGCTTCTGTGATGTATATGTACACACGCTAATCTTTGTATCCTGCTAAGTGTGTTGGTGATCATTTGCTGCATTTAAATTAAATTTAATTAAATTCGCAAAGAAATTTTGTAAGATTTCAACTAATAATGATCTACGATCAGAAATAAATCATTAGGAACAAGCAATTTGCAAAATATGCTTTATACTTAAACATTTTTGTTCAGTACAATCCTCCACCCTGCGCTTCGCTACCATTTGATGTTGTCAAATCATCTCATAATGCCATATTTTCATGCTAACAAATTAATTTCAACTGAAGAGGAACAAAATGCTGATAATTGCCAATGGTTGCCAACAACAATAACAACAACAGAATTCATCTTTTTTTGTTTTTTTTAAAATATTAGCTTTTCTATGTTTTTTTATTGCATATTTTCAAATGAACACATGAACACAGAAATTTACTCAACAACAAGACAAAAATCGACTTACTAGCTGATTTGGCGCTTTATATGCATATGCATATGTATGTGTACTATAACTACAAAGGTAGAGATATATGCCGAGTGCATATATTTCCACTGAATTACGCATCAGTTATTAATGTAGTTGTTGTTGTTGTTGTTGTTGATGTGAGTGTTGTTGGTGCGGCTAGTACAAGTTGCTAGTGCAACGTGGCGGCAGGCACTCTAATTGCAATTGCGATAAATCTTGTCAATTAAATTATTATTTCAGCAGAAATGTGGCAGAAAAATTATAAACAAGCAACAAAACTACGAATAAATAATGAAACTCTTTCTTTGCCATCATCAACACCACCACCACCACCACCACCAGCACCACTACCGACACTTTAGCAACAGCAGCGCAACGTATGAGATGTCTAACTCATAATGCGTTAGGGTGTGCGTGTGTTCGTGTGAATATCAAAACGTATTGTGCTTTTGATGCTGTTATACTCATTTTTACTTTTACTTCCTTTTCTTCTTCTTCTTCTTCTTCTTCTTCTGGTATGTACTTCTTCCACCATCTATAATTATCGAATAGTTTATCACCTTGGCGACTGCAACAGTTGCCCAGTGAATACTGTGTTGTGCCACTGCTATTGTTGTTAATATTATAAATATTGTTGTTTGTATTTGGTACTAAAACATTTGCTACTTTCTGCAACCGCTCTTGGTACTATTGCCACATGTTGCCACATACATACATACACATATGTATAATTAAAATGTCTGCACTTATGTGTATAGTTGCTAGCCATCCAACCAACCGTTCAACATCAAGTGCCATTTCGTATTTGGCATTTTATAATGTTATACATAAGGTTGTTGTTGTTGTTGTTGTTGTTGTTGTTGTTTGTGTTGCTGCTGTTGTGTTAATTGCAGCGGAATATTTGAAGCATATTAGTTGCGCTACGATTGGTGCTCATCAATTTGTTGAAACGGTTGGACGGTCGGTCGGTTGGTCGATCGGTCGAATGGTTGGTTCGTTGGTTGGTAAGTTGCTTGCTTGAAGTATCCCTTTGTGGGAATAAATGTGAAGTTTCGCAAAGATGCCAGCAATGTTGCCATATTTGTATGATTAAAAATTTGTTGGTTTTCACATATTAATACGTAGATATATTAGGGTGTATCGGATGTGACAGTAGTTATTTGATTCAAAGACGATTTTTTTTTTTTGGGAATAAAATTGCTACCCATCCATAGATAGATGGAGTTGAGCGGGAAAAATAATATCAAAATACCCGAATTTCATAGAAATCAAAAATTTTTGTCATGAAACGTGAATTGATTTCATTTCAATCACAGACCTCAGCATTCTAAGGCAACTATTTGCACAGCAAATTCAATTCGATTCAAGATTATGCGGCTGCCTCGCTTTGAGAGGACATACTTAGGCCAGAAATGCCCATTGTAATACCACCGAGCTTCTCTTCCAATACTATTGTGCGTGCTAAATTTGGACAGCACAAGAAGGGGCCTACTTATATTAACCGGTTCCGACCGGAAGAATCCTTGTGACATCACTTTAACTTAGTTTTGTCACAGAGCTATTTTAGAGCTCTTTAAAGCAAATAGTTATTGCCGGAAAAATTTTCCAATTCTTGCCGGCAGGTGGGTACCGTTCGAAAGAAAAATCTTTTTGTTATTAAATTTTGTTACGCTTCAGCCGGGGATTGAACCCACGACCTACAGATCAGAAGGCCAACGTACTAACCATTGAGCTACGGCACCCACATCACTTATTGTTACTCTTTTAAACCTCAACCCTTAAGCCGCAGTGATTTTAATGAAACCAAATGAATTGCAAATATTTGGGTGTGAGAGCTCATTTATCCGCAAACATGATAATGATATCTGCTACTAGTGTTGAGGAATGAGGGTGGATGTCTGAATCCTCGTTTTCAGACATGTCAACGACTCTTAGCCCATATTGTGCAGATACACGAGATTCATCAGCTATCATATCGATTCAATTCGAGGGTAATTGTTTGTTCTCCAGAAACGTACACTTTGCAGCTCAAAGACTGTAGCGCACATTACTTCTAGGTGTACCGTGGACTTCGTGGACTTCGACTTTTGTTTTTCAAGTTTATATCATCCATAAATCAAAATCTAGCCGCTGCTTTGGCTGGGTCATGTCGAGTGAATGGAAGAAGACGCTCCAGCGAAGAGGGTATTTAATTCGGCACCCGCTGGAGGACGCAGAAGAAGAGGAAGATCAAACCTCCGTTGGAAGGGACCAAATGTTGGGTAACCTGACTGCGCTTGGAATATCCAATTGGCGCCAGCAAGCGAAGAACAGAGAAGACTGGCGCCGCATTATATGTCCGGCCTAAATCGATTATCGTTTGTTATGGCCACTTGAGAAGAAGAAGAATATCATCCATAAATATTGTTACGTTTTTATTCTGTGAATGTTTAATTCTACTTGAATTACCTTGTTCGATCACTGGATTCTGTTAATGATAACTGCAACACTTATTTTATACAACTATATACAGCAACAATTTATTTAATAATCTCTATTTACAATCAACACTGTTTACAATCAACTATTTACTATAACACTTAAATGTACTTGCAACTTTTGCCTCTGTATCAATGTTTTTGCAATCACGTTCGGAATTAGATTGATTTTCCTTCTCAACACTGGCTCTATTTATACTCTGTTGGCAACACCCCAGAATCTTTCTTTATCGAGATTCTTCTCTTCCTTTCTGGTTGGCTTGTTCTGGTTATCGTTTATTTCTTTTTGTTGACATTCGTTTCGATGCTGCCAATAGTGTCAGTCACAATAGTGATGAGTAACCAACTATCGATACTCGTTACAATATTATATTTCCTTTTTGGAATGGAGAAAGGCCCCCCAACATAGCCTAAGGTGTCGAGGAAGAAGATCTCGCTCTATTTCGCTCTTAGAAATTTTGAATTGACACCAATATAAGACAATCAATTAATGCCAAATCTTTTTGTCACTTTTTCGACATTATTGGAAACGAAATTGAAATAATGTCGAACAAAAAATTTAAAGAACTAAGCTTTCGAGTGTATTAGAAAAATTTTCCAATAATATTGAAAATTTTAACACTCTCATTAACACATAGTTTTTGGGCAATCGCAAAAAATGCCGTTATAGCGAAATGCCATAGAAAGTGTGGCCGTAAACTGAGTTATGGATATATAAATCGTTTGATAGCTTATATAAGCTAATTTTCAAGTATTCAGATTTAAATAATTAAATAATTAAACGTCTTGAGCCTTTTTTTTTTTTGCATATTATTTTAATGGATTTCTACATAGATCGTTTAAATACACCCTAATTCAAAAAAAAAAAAAAAAAAAAAACAAATATCAACGCCATTTTCAATGCAACTTCTCTGTTCATTCATACTTAAAAATCAAACAGATTGTATGAGAATGTGAACTCTCTGTGCAATAATTTTGTAAAATGCTTGATTATTATTGATTTCATAATATTCGCTAAAATCGTTGGGCGCCCTTAAGCAAGAAAAGACTGTTACGCGCACAGCACACAACCAGTGAAAAATCCATAAATTTCCACCTTGTCAACTTTTGATATTAATAAATTACTAAAGTGCATAATTAATTAATCCGAAAGACTACGATGACGATGACGATACGCTGGCGGTCGCATGGTTAGGTAAGCTGGCGCAAGCAGGCAAACTAACTGGCAGATTTTCTTAGCAGTCAGTCGGTCAGTTTAGCTGACTAAGTTGCTGGTTGTTGTTGTTGTCGTCGTTGTTGTTGTTGTTGTTGTTGTTGGAGGAGGCGCAAGCATGCTTGCACACATTTAGTGGCAATAGTACTAAATGCCACTCACAAAGCAACGGCAGCGGCAACAGAAATAGTACACACTCTGTTGCATAGTTGCTATTTTTGCTACTGTTGCTGCTGCAACTATTGCAGTAATAGTTTATACGATTGTGGCAAATGAAGCGTGCAACACATGTAAACGATAATATAGACACACACACACACACACACACACATGGTGTGGGATTATGTACCTCTGGCCATATTCTTGTTGCTACTATACATGATTTGATTTTATTTTAGCTTACAATAGCCGTTGGTGATTGTTGTTGTTGTTGTTGTTGTTGTTGTAATTTTGAAATCCTTGGCGTCTCATTTGCCAAGTATGTGATGTTGATATTAGGCGCTTTTACTATTTTATACTCATTTCTGGCGCCTATGAATGTATTGTTGTTTATTTTGTTGCTTTTATTTTTCATTTGTGTGACATGCATGCATCATATAGCAATTGCTATCATATCTCTTTAGCATTACGTATTTCTTGAATTTTTCTATATACGTGATGATGTGATATCTTAATCCAGCTGTTTGGTAGCAAAGCTCACAAAGGCAGACCAGATAAGTCGAAAATTTGTATGTCGCAAAATAAAAAAAAAAGAAAATATCACATGTGTTCTGTCTTTTGGAATTGCAAATAAAAGTAAACGCTTCTATTATTGGAAGTTACTCTCGGCCGAGTCTCTGATTTCATTGACATAATTTTCGATGCTGGGATGTGGATGATATTTTTAAGGGAGGATAGTTTGATGTGTTTATTTACCCGACAGTGGAACAATTTCCGCACACATTTTGACTGACATATATGTTGTTGATGATAGCGACCCTTTCATCCAACAAATCGTAAATAATCGCCAATTCTCAAAGGTGCGACCTCTTATAATACAAATAAAAGCCAGGGTGGCCATTTAACTGCATCGTCTGCGTCTTGATGCAATTTTCGATCATTTCCAAAGCAAAATTTCTTAACTTCGTTCTAAAAATACTGCAAGTACACACTCAGCATGTGAATACACGCACACATGCTGTTACCACGCTGTTTGAGGTTAACACTCAACTTGCAATTGAACTTGTACTCATACACTCTTTTAGGGGACATCCATTGCATACGAGTATACAATACATAATATAAATATGTAACTACATATTCATACTTCGTGCATGCTTATGTTGTACTCACGCACGATATTTTAATGCGATAATTTGAACAGAAATTTGTGGTTAAACTGACTAATTAAGCAGGTGGCAATCAAAGGACCATACATACAACCATATCAATACACTTTATGTGTGTGACCAGTAAGGAATTCAATACTAAACCACAGGTGATGAATTATACATTTACATATATAAATATGTACAAATCTATGTTACATATGACCATAATGATATTGAACATTTTGCATGTCATTGCTTTACTCATTCTTTTGATTGTTGATCATACTTGTATTGCTTACACTTTGAAGACTTTTTTTATATGAGTATATCCTTCCAATTTTTTTATTCTTATTTATTGAAACATAGTATGATAATTGCTATTGCATTGCATGCAATGGTACGTAATTGGTGTGTCAGCTTGTTAATTTGATATTGTGTATATAGAACTTAACTCAATGTCAATTTTGTTGTATTTTCAAATTTGAATGCGGTTTAACAGGTGAACATTGTACATTGTAAATCAAATGAGGGGTTTTTTTTTAGGGGATTTTAGAGATAAATGTCTCACAAATGGATGGAAGTTGGGGCCTTAGAAATGATCATAAATGACTATAATCAAAGAATTTAAAGCAGCTGTCAACAATTGCATAATTTGGGCTTAAAGATTCATCAGAAGTAGCCAGAAGGTAAGGGATAAGCAGATTCGGAAAATCGATTTTTTTCTTTTTCATTTTCCAAGACAACGAGATTGCTGCCGGGAACGTACTTTATGGACCTGGGATCAATGGTTCAGTGTAAGTTACAAAAAAAAAAAAAAAATTTCCTCACTTTTTGTGCTTTATAATTAAAAAAAAAGTTTGAATAAATTTGCTTAAGCTGTATATCCGTAAAAAATCAGCGAAAAAAGTAAGTGTTTTTTATTTCAAATTATCCCTTACTCCCCCCATAAGCAAATTTTGTATAGAAACTTGGCTCTACTTAAGAGCTAGGCTTCAATCAAGGCACTGAACTCTAACCAGGTGAAATGAAAACTGGTGAACTGGTGTGGAAATGTCTTGACAAGCTGAATAAACTTGGTGAGAATAACCAATTATGGATCTTTGAATTTCAGGACATATTGGAGTTGGAGGTAACGAGCTAATGGATAGATTAGCCAGCAACACCCTTTGTAGGCTCAAAACCCTTCTGTGGTCTGGGCAAAAGGAGCTTTAGCCATGCTCATTAAAAGGAGTGAAGAATCAGAAAGACAATCATACTGGGAAAACCTACAAGGGTTGTCCCAATCCAAGACACTTTTAGGGACCTATAACCTAAAACGACTTCAGGAATATATCAGTTTAAACAAGAATAATATAAGAATCATCACGGAATTATTGACAGGCTGAATTATTACCCAAAGAAACTGGGAATCTCTCGGATGAAATCTGCCGACATTGCAGGGAGGAGAATGAAACTGCAAAACATATGTTGAAAATCCGCCCGAATTTATAATACCGGAAAATCTGCTGAAGTCCATTAGGGTAGGACCTATACTAAACTTCCTTATGGATGCTGTACTTAGAGAAATACTCTAGTCCATGATGGGGTGCACAATAGACCTAGGGTCGCAGTGGAATACAACCCTCTAATAATAATAATAATAATAATAATAATAAAGAGCTAGACACTAAACTTTAGCAAAAAAAAAAAAAACAACAAAAAAAATTAATTATGATTTATCATAAATAATTTTTAATTCTAACACAAAAAAAAAAAAACCGCAATGACAGCATATCAATTTGTGCGACACGAATTTCTCTTTATCTGTGTTTGGTTTTGTCTTTCATTATGTATCTGTCTACCCTATTAATTTTGAAATTTACATTTTATCACAATTAATCTGAATGTCATTTTAACGATGACAGCTACTTTAGACATAGCGAGAGAGAGAGAGAGAGAAATATAGAGAATTAATGGTATAATCGTGAGATCAGTTGACCAACATCCGATCATCAAGCATTCACATTATTTAAAATGTTACAATTTTAATAATGATGATAATTGAGCTGATTTAATATTTTTGTATTTATTTAAATGTTAATGGCTAATATTATTTTTATAAAATATGAATTGTGGCAGTTTTTATACCCTGCATAATGCAATATGCATGGTATATTCATTTCGGTCAGATGTTTGTGTCCACTTGAAGGAATCTCCGGAGATATAGACATGGATATATATTCGTGATCAGTGTCGATTAAATTTTCGATTTAACGATGTCCGTCCGTCCGTCCGTCCGTCCGTCCGTCCGTCCGTCTGTCTGTCACCTGGCTGGTTCGCACGATAACTTGAGTAAATATTGAGCTATTTCGATGAAATTTGGCATAAGCAATCTATGATCCAAGGGTACGGAGGGGATTGATATTGGGCATGATCGGTCAATAACCACGCCCACACCAAGCATTCAAAGCGACTAACCTCGAAATTTTCAAAATCTTTAACTTGCTATAACTCACATAATATACTACTTGGGACAACAATATTTTGCACATAGAGTTATATTATACTACTATATAACCTCGCCAAAAGTGGGTGAGCCACGCCTACTTTCTAGCGTAGCTCCCATACAAAGTGTCTGTACTTCTTTTAAATTGAAACTGCTGTAACTTCTACAATCTTCTGTTTAGAATAACCATAATTGACACTTAGATTAACACGGTAGTCAGAAATAATATGGCAGAAAATCAATGTGCCACGCCCACTCCTTTTTGGGTCTCCTATACAAAGTTGCGGAAATTAAAAAAAATGTTACTGGTTATAACTTGCAAACTATTCAGCGTAGAATAACGAGATTGAAGGTGTGGATTAGTATTGTACGAGCAACTAGGCTCACAGAAAATGGGCGCACCACGCCCAGTGTTTATCGTAGCCCCCATACAAATTTTAAATTGAAACAGCTGTAACTTCGGCAATCTTCTGTCTAGAATAACCATAATTGACACTTAAATTAATATCGTAGTCGGCAAAAATCTGGCAGAAAATCAGTGTACCACGCCCACTCCTTCATGGGTCTCCCATACAAAGTCGAGTGAATTAAACTAAAATTTTAAGCTCCATAGCTTACAAACCATTTAGCCTAGGACAACGAGACTTAGGGTATGGATTAGTATTGTACGAGCAACTAGGCTTACAGAAAATGGGCGCACCACGCCCAGTGTTTATCGTAGCCCCCATACAAATTTTAAATTGAAACAGCTGTAACTTCGGCAATCTTCTGTCTAGAATAACCATAATTGACACTTAAATTAATATCGTAGTCGGCAAAAATCTGGCAGAAAATCAGTGTACCACGCCCACTCCTTCATGGGTCTCCCATACAAAGTCGAGTGAATTAAACTAAAATTTTAAGCTCCATAGCTTACAAACCATTTAGCCTAGGACAACGAGACTTAGGGTATGGATTAGTATTGTACGAGCAACTAGGCTTACAGAAAATGGGCGCACCACGCCCAGTGTTTATCGTAGCCCCCATACAAATTTTAAATTGAAATAGCTGTAACTTAGGCAATCTTATGTCTACAATAACCATAATTGACACTTAAATTAATATCGTAGTCGGAAATAATCTGGCGAAAAATCAGCGTACCACGCCCACTTCTTATTGGGGCTCCCATACAAAGTTGAGGAAATTAAACAAAAATGTTAACCACCATAACTTAGAAACTATTCAACGTAGGACACCAAATTTAAGGTGTTGATTAACATTGAAAAATTAATTGGATTTACTAGAAAGTGGTAAGCCACGCCCACTTTTTATATAGCTCCCATACTAAGCCTCGGAATTATCTTAAAATCCTTCTACTTCGTCAAAGTCAACCATATTTCGGGTGTAAATTAGTAGTATATGCAAAAATTGTTTCTCGAAAAGTGGAAATAAAAGAAAAGTTGGATATTCGAGTAAACTTTTTATATATAAATCTACATATGCAGGGTATAGTTTGGTCGGCCCCAGCCGACTGTAAGGAGATTTTTTTTTATTCCGATTGCATGCATTATTTAATAAGAAAATTAAATGTTCTAATTTATTAAAAATAAAATAAAAAATTATAATACATAGAATAGAAATATAGACCAATAACAAAATAAGAACAACTACATACAATAATTATTATAATTTTCATGTACATTTAAACGTTGAATGGCGATGAAGGTAGGCACAGTGGTGATGATAATGGTGATGGTTGCTGTTAATGGTAGTGGTAGCTTCAAATGTTGCTATTGTAAAATGCTACTGTTGCAATAGCCATTCGTTATTGTATTTGCATGTACTATACCTATGAAATATATGTGTACTATGTCCATTTGTGTGTGTAATTTTCGAATTTAAACAACAACAACAATAGTCGTACAAATACCCACATACAATAGCATATGTTCATTGTAATAGTATTTACATTGCCATACAACCAATCGACTAAGATATATATATTGTACATACTTATATGCATATATGCACACATACATACAGGCATGCATAGAGTAATTTTGTAAGTACGAGTATATTTTGACATGTTGACAGGTGATTTTTCTGACAATTTAACTCGTTTCAATGTAAATCAGTTTCAAAATTACTACAAATACCATTTAACTGCTGCTGCTGCTTTTGCTGTTGCATATCCCTTGTTGTTGCTGATCACAAACAAGGAGCTGCACTGATGCGCAACATACTAAATCTAGTGACATATACTCGTACTTATATATACTTACATGTATTTATGTACCAATATGTACTCATGTAACGTAACATGTACATATGTACATATGTAACATATAAGTGGGAACGTGTGCGTGCGTGCAGTAAATTGACTTCTTGTTGTAATTGTTATTTTGTATAAAATTACAACAATATATAGAATGAAATGATAATTGAATTGTTGTTAATTATAAATAGCTATGTACATAATGCATTTATATATTTATACATAATGTTAATTATGTGCCTACATATGGATTTATATTATGGAGCCATTAAGCCCTGAAAAAATATCTATGTATAATGAGCCCTGGTTCCTTAAAATATGATTCCCATTATTTTTCAAATTTAGTGGCAACTCTTCGTAAGGAGTATTGTTTCCAAAAACCAAGACAATAATTTTAAAATTTGTTATGAAAATGCATGAAAAATGGGCCTTCAAATTTTCGTTGTTTTATTTAACGCCGAAAAGCCATTATATTTGATTTGCCAGCGCATTTTGGCAAAGTAATCTATGGTTGAAGGACTAGTTCTAAAAGTATGTCGAATGAGTATTTTAAATCGTCGGCTGGGGTGTCAACTAAATTAAAGAATTTTGTCGAAAAGATAATAGTCGCATCGTGTCAAATCATTCGAATACGGGAAATGGTTGACAGCTAAAATCTGGCTGTTATCGATCGATGTCGAATTTTACTAAAAAAAAAACTTTTCAACTTTCTTCTCTTCACTTTTGAATTCTCCACATGATGGCTTTTTAGGGATTGTGGCTTATTTACCGTCCAACACTCAGTACTTTGTCATTTGATTTCTGGATTTGATACAAACATACTATATGTATCCTCTGATGAAATAAAGCCGCTTCTATTCGTCCGAAGGTCATAAAATTTGAATTATACCACCTTGATCAAAAAGTTCGCGGAATAACCATCGTGTGGCGTTCCCATCGTTCCAATTTGAGTTATGTTTTTTTTTTTTTGTTAAGTTGGTACATCTGTTGTTGTTATTCGCTCTAAATCTTAGCATCATAGCTTGACATTTGCAAAAGTTACGTAGCCACAAGTACATCTATCTCAGTGCTTTCTGCGATTTTTCCATTACTTTCTCTTGGCTGCTGAAATGCGTTCCCCGCGTAATGGTTTTTCAACTCGATTTTTTTTTTTTTTTTTTTTTTTGTTAGCTTATTTTTTTTATTGAATCTTTCTTAAATACGAGAAACTAACAATAAGTATTCAAATCTTACAAACTAAATAAAACTATGTGATATCCCCTACGTTCCATCACAATTTGGTGAGTCGCGAGATGTAGCAATTTTACAGCATATTCAGTGTGTCTTTTCTTTTTAATCGACGATGCCCCTTGCTCAGCAACAATTGCCTAGCAAGGGGATTCGGATGATTGTGTAATTTTTGAATGTAACTTCTGCAGTACATTGCAACTTCCTCAGAAATTGTGGATACATTTAAATCTCGATGGATGTTAACGTTCCTCATATACCAAGGCGCGTTTACAATAATTCGCAGACACTTGGATTGTATTCGCTGCAATTTTTCGATATTAGAGGGAGATGCGGTGCCCCAAAACTGAATACCATAAGTCCAGATTGGTTTCAGGATTGCTTTATATAATAGCACTTTGTATTCAAGATTCAACTTTGATCTTTTGTGTAACAGCCACCATAACTGATTCATTTTAAGCTTGATCTGAGTTTTCTTTGCCTCTATGTGATTTTTCCATGTCAGCCTTCTGTCGAGGTGAATACCCAAGTACTTTGTTGAGGAACATTGTGGAACTGATTGGCCATTAATTTTAAGTGGGGGACATGTATCTAGCCTTAGCGTGAAGGTTACATGTACGCTCTTTGATTCATTGACTTTTATACGCCATTTTGCTAGCCAGATTTCGAGAGAATCGACATGAGTCTGCAGGAGTTTAGTAGCTTCTATGGGGTTAGAGCGAGAGCACAATATTGCCGTATCATCAGCAAAGGTCGATATGAATGTATAGTTATTGTTGGGCATATCTGAAGTGTATAAGAGATACAGTAAGGGACCCAAAACGCTTCCTTGAGGAACGCCAGCGTGAATATCCAATGGATTTGTTGTGTAATCCTTGTGATGTACGAGAAATTGTCTTTTCGTGAGGTAGCTACTAAGCAATGAGGAGACATTTGCAGGCAGTAATAGTTTGAGTTTGTAAATAAGGCCATCGTGCCATACTTTATCGAAAGCTTGAGTGATATCAAGAAAGACAGCTGAGCAATACTTTTTTTCTTCAAAAGTGTTCCTTATCAGAGTTACAATGCGGTGGACTTGTTCTATTGTGCCGTGCTGTTTTCTAAATCCAAACTGATGTTGAGGAATCAGTTGGTTGAGATTAATAAATGGAGTTATATTCATGACAAGTAGCTTTTCGAATACTTTAGAAAGTAGAGGCAGGAGGCTGATAGGTCTGTACGATGCAACTTTTGTAGGGTCTTTTCCTGGTTTTGCTACCATAATAATTTTTGAAGTTTTCCAGCATTTGGGATAGTGTTTAATACGAAGGATAGCATTGAAAATGTGCATCAGATGAATTACTGAAGCTGGAGGTAGCTCTTTTATCATTTTACCGGTAATTTTATCTGGACCAGGTGATTTTTTTGGGTTTAAATCTTTATAAATTGCTTTGAATATGTCCTTTTTTTTAATTTTGAGCGTTATTGAGCAAGGTTGAGAAGTTAATTTTGGTAATGAGGACTGTGAAGAAGGTGGATTGGGTGTAAACACACTTTTTAGGTGGTTTGCAAAAGCCAAACCCTTCTCACAGTTGCTTCTAGCCCAATTACCGTCACTCAAACGGATGGGGGAATCAGTGAGAATTGGCCGATTTGATTTTTTTGCTGATTTCCACAAAGAGTAGTCTGACGCTTCACCAGGTGTTAATTTCGCTATGTGCTCTTCTAACTCTTTGTTGTTTTTATTTTTCAAGGCTTGCTTTAACTTTCGAGTGCAGTGCTGTAGCTGTGTTTTCAGATTCGGTGATCTGAATTCTTGCCATTGTCTTCGGAGTCTTCTTTTCTGTCTTACTAGCAATTCAATGTCAGCTGGTGTGTATGGGCTATAGTTTGATTGCTTGCATACCTTTGTGCAGGTGGCTGAGCTGAGAGCTAATGAGAGCAGCTGGTTGAATTTTTCGAGTGCTGAGTCTACATCGTGTCCATTTCTTAATACAGTACTCAGAGGAAGATGGGAATTTATATATTTCTTGAATTTTAACCAGTCTATTTTCTTTCTAACGCAATTGCTTTGTGGGCTTGGTGATTTTATAGATATTACCGTGGGTGAGTGGTCAGATGATAGATCATAATTACACTCTGTGGAGATATTTTCCATCTGCAAACCTTTGGCGACTCCAAAGTCTATGAGATCGGGTATTTTCCTCTTGTCCGTCGGCCAATATGTCGGTTGACCATTTGAAATAACATCGTAGCCGTGGTTAGTGATGATTGAACATAGTCTTTTGCCTTTTGGAGTTATTAATCGGGAGCCCCAGTGAGTGTGTTTGGCGTTGAAATCGCCAGCAACCAAGAATTTGCTACCAAGAGTTGAGAAAAATTCTTTATATTGCTGTTCGGTAATACTGTATCTTGGGGGACAGTATATCGCAGATATTACTAGCTTAGAGATGTATTCTTCCAGACATATAGATGTTGCTTGCAAGTAGACGCTACTAAAATCTTCGAGAACATGATGTTTTATTCTGCTTTTTATCAATATGGCAGTTCCTCCGCGTGCCTTACCATGCGGATGATTTGTGGTGTACAGTTTGTAATATGGTATTTGATAGCAATTTTTGTCAGTGAAATGGGTCTCAGATATCATCATTATGTCGATTTGGCTGGATTCAAGGAATTGAATCATCTCCAAACGGTGCTGGCTTAAGCCGTTGGCGTTCCAGTGGCATATCTTGAGACAACTCATGGTCTGGATAGCAATGTTTGGAGTAACATCGATTGATTTTTCATCATTTCTTGCATCATTGTTTGCATTGAGTTCATGAATTGGTTCATATTCTGAATCAATGTTTGAAGAAAATGTTCAAGGGTACTTGGCTGTTGGGTGGGCAGTGAGTGTTTCTGCTCATTATTTACATTGCTTTGTTGGTGTGGGTTTTGTTTTAACACGCTAGCGTATGAATTGGTTTGATTCTTGTTTGGGATTGCAGAGAAGAATTGTGTTGCATCAATATTTTGTCTCTTACTTGAGTTGGCTATCTGAATTTGCTCAACTGGTTTTAGAGGTTGATTGCTAGCGGAGAAATTTAGCTTTAGGGTTGTATATACTGGGCAACCTCTATAATTTGCGGTGTGATTACCTCCACAATTGCTGCATTTTTTCATGCTAGCATCGCCTTTAGATTTTGGGCATATGTTTGATTTATGGAGATCTCCACAAATCACACAAACAGCTGGCAGGGTACAATATGTCTTAGTATGTCCATATTCTTGGCAGTTGCTGCACTGAGGAGGTCCAGTTCTCTTATGGGGTTCTTCGATTGTGATTTTGCGATGCAATAAATATCGAATTTTATATATGGGGTGTACTTCACCTTTTTTTAGGGGTTTTGTTTCAGGCTGAAGCTCAATACGATATAACGGTTGAGGTATATTGCTCTTGTTGAGAATGTTGAATACTGTTTTGGCTTGAAACCCTTCTTCCTGGAGGGCAAGTTTGATTTCGTTAATATCAACGTTGAGTTCGACGCCTTTGAGTACAACGATTAAGCCCTTACTACTTTTTAGCTGATATGTGTAGTAATTCTTTTTTACAGCATCAAATTCCGCTATTACTTTGCGATAATGAGTTTCGCTGTAGATTTGCACTTTTGTTTCCTCAATTTGGCCTTTGCGAATAGGAACAACATGGAAATTCTTTGGTCCTATAAGACTTGTAATTCTAGAAATCAACTTATCTGAGTTGCGTTCTCTCAAGAAAATGGGTGGGGGTTTGAAATTTTTCTTGGAGATAATATTTTCGTCACTTTCATCACCTGAAAGCAGAGCGTATCTATTTTCCGAACTAATAGGGACAGTGTTCTGTTTTTGAATTTTTGTTGAATTCATTTGTTTTGAATTTTGCGGACTTCTCTTTCGCTTTACTACAGTAATGTAGCGATCAATACCAGTTTGAACAGCAACTGGTTCTTTATTAGTCATCGCACTAGTTGCTTTAACTACTGGGTCATGCACTTCAGTAGAAATGCCGTTATTTGATTGCTTTGATGTTGTAGCTGTTGGTGCTACAGCAGGAGAAGCACATTGTACACTCCACGGTATAGAGGGAGATAGTATATCACGATAGAACAAATTATTTTTTTTGTCTGTATTTATTGTTGTTGCAAAATTTGATGAATTTTTAATATGTGCAGGCAAAAGATTTGCACTGTTACTTTCACTTGTGCAGTGTGTATCAACTGTTTTATTTGATAATGCACTTATCGCGGGGGTTTGCGCGGGTGATTGCAAATTATTGTTTACACACACATTAATAGGCGATTGCCGTTGCCGGGGAGGAGAGCGCTGAACACTCATATTATAAACAAATTGTTTGCAAACGATATTATTATACCCTGCATAATGCAATATGCATGGTATATTCATTTCGGTCAGATGTTTGTGTCCACTTGAAGGAATCTCCGGAGATATAGACATAGATATATATTCGTGATCAGCGTCGATTAAATTTTCGATTTAACGATGTCCGTCCGTCCGTCCGTCCGTCCGTCCGTCCGTCCGTCCGTCCGTCCGTCCGTCTGTCTGTCACCTGGCTGGTTCGCACGATAACTTGAGTAAATATTGAGCTATTTCGATGAAATTTGGCATAAGTAATCTATGATCCAAGGGTACGGAGGGGATTGATATTGGCCATGATCGGTCAATAACCACGCCCACACCAAGCATTCAAAGCGACTAACCTCGAAATTTTCAAAATCTTTAACTTGCTATAACTCACATAATATACCACGTTGGACAACAATATTTGGCACATAGACTTATATTATACTATTATATAACCTCGCCAAAAGTGGTTGAGCCACGCCTACGTTTTAGCGTAGCTCTCATACAAAGTGTCTGTACTTCTTTTAAATTGAAACAGCTGTAACTTCTACAATCTACTGTCCAGAATAACCATAATTAACACTGAGATTAACATGGTAGTCGGAAATAATATGACAGAAAATCAGTGTGCCACGCCCACTGCTTTTTTGGTCTCCCACACAAAGTTGCGGAAATTAAAAAAAATGTTACCGGTTATAACTTGCAAACTATTCAGCGTAGAATAACGAGATTTAAGGTGTGGATTAGTATTGTACGAACAATTAGGCTCACAGAAAATGGGCGCACCACGCCCACTGTTTATCGTAGCCCCCATACAAATTTTAAAATAAAACAGCTGTAACTTCGGCAATCTTCTGTCTAGAATAACCATAATTGACACTGAAATTAATATCGTAGTCGGCAAAAATCTGGCAGAAAATCAGTGTGCCACGCCCACTCCTTCATGAGTCTCCCATACAAAGTCAAGGGAATTAAACTAAAACTTTTAAGCTCCATAACTTACAAACCATTTAGCGTAGGACAACCAAGTTTAAGGTGTGGATTGATATTGAAAAATTAATTAGATATACCAGAAAGGGATACGTCACGCCCACTTTTTATATATCTTCCGTATAAAGTCTCGGATTTATCTTAAACATTAAAACACCCATAACTTACTAATTAATACGCCTAGGTCAACCCATTGCAACCTATGTAGTTTAGTATTATAGGCAGAAATTGATCCTCCAAAATTGGTGAGGTACGCCTGCTTCTTAATGTAGGTCCTATACAAAGTAGTGGAAGAAAAGAATGGATATACGAGCAAACTTTTTATATATATCTCTACATATGCAGGGTATAATTTGGTCGGCCCCAGCCGACTGTAAGGAGATTTTTTTATTTGTTTTTTTTTTTTTTTTTCTAAAAATCAAAAGAAAGACGTCCACTCGTATTGGTGACTTTCGCGAAAACTCAACTCGATTGAACAGAAAGAAGTCACAGGAAGCCAAATCAGGTGAAGGTGAACTAAAATTGGAACTATGGGAGCGCCACACGGTTTTATTCCGGGAACTTTTTGATCAAGGTGGTAAATCAGCGAATGATCTAACTTTCAAACGCCAATAGATAGCCTTAATAGAAATATATTTTCTACATTTTTTTGTTTAATTTTGTATTCACTTTGTATGGGTTAGGTTATGGTTATCCATTGCGAACACTATGTAGCCTCAACAAAAGAACATCTTGTTTAACATTAATAACCATAGCTTCAATAATCCAAGTCAAATTAACGCTTGTGTTTATGCAGCTAATTTTTATATATATATATCAAATGGAATAGTCCACTTTAAACCCATAGGATTACATACCATTTTGATCGAGCCTCTTTCATGTCTTCAATATTTTTATTACCTCAGAGTAGCTCATATCGTGAGTCCAAAAAATGAATACATTGGAATCTACATTTCTCAAATAGACATATTGATATTTTATAAAATTGGCCACTTACAATATACCAATATACTTTTGAATATATACACTACATTATACAATCACTCATTGTACTCCATTTCGCCTAGAGCAGACATGCTCTATCAATTATTGGGCATTATAATACAATTATAATTAAATTGAAGTTGTAATAATGTAGATAATGCAAGCTTAGCTTGAAAGCTTTAGCTCTTAGTAGTATCCTGTATTTAGTTGTGTTGAAATTAATAAGAAAGTGATGACTGAGCAATACTATAAGATGTAAGCCTGTCTATATATTATTATAATTTATATAATATGTAGTATGTATGATTCTATGAGTGTGCATATTCTTGTAAATTTAGTCCATCCCTGTCTGCCTGTCTATCTATCATATCTTCATAACTAATCAACAGCACCTGTTTATTTGCCTGTCTTCGCTGATATTCCATTGCTAGTAAATGCTTTGGTATATTATGTATTAAGTAAATCCTTCAAATGTTCGAAAATGAATGTTTTTGATAGCTAAATTATACGTAAAATAGATGTAGGTAAGTGTGTTGATATATATCTACTACTATACATATGTATATATGTAATATATGTGCGTGTATGCTATTCTCTACATAGTTTAATTAGAAAATCGAATCAGGTTGCTGTCAGTTAATGCTGCTGCTGCTGCTGCTGCTGCTGCTGCTGCTTGTAGTACCTTATTGTTGCTGTGTAAGCAAATTAGTATCCTTATGATATTTCTTATACAAAATTGAGTATGTACATATATATATATATTTATAGGATATCTAATATATTAAATACTATATATGTGTATGTATTAATTAAATTTAGATACATTAAATTTGTATTATTTTATCAAATGCATAGATGAATTTAATTCAAGATTACTGTGAGTGCTAACTAACTGTTTGCTTGTAGATGGCGTTAGTGAGCATATTGAGCTATTATCGACTGTGCATGCTTTTTTTTTATGAGTTCGACATCTGTTTATTTGAAGAAATCTGCTGCTGAGTCGCATCGAATGCTTGTGGAGGCCTATGGTGACAGTGCGCTATCGGAAACCACTTGCAGGGACTAGTTTCGTCGGTTCAAAGAAGGCCATTTTGACTTGAGTGACAAAAATCGTGAAAATAGACCCAGAAAAGTTGAGGACCATGATTTGCATGCTCTTTTGGATGAGGACGACACCCAATCGCAAAAAATGCGATTGTGTTACTTAACAATCCATTTCTATACGTTTACGAGCCATGGAGAAGGTTCAAAAATTTGGAAAATGGGTATCCCATGAATTGAACGATAGGCAGATGGAGCGACGCCAAAACACATGCGAAATCCTGCTTGCTAGACAAAAAATATAGTCGTTCCTGTACCTTGTGGTGACTTGCGATGAAAAGTGGATATACTTTGAGAATTCTAAACGAAAAAAATCGTGGGTCGATCCCGGCCAACCAGCAACTTCTTCTCCAAGACCAAATCGCTTTGGACGCAAGACGATGCTGTGCGTTTGGTGGGATCAGCAGGGTGTCATCTACTACGAGCTTTTGAAACCTGGTGAAACTGTCAATGCTGACCGCTATCACCAACAACTAGTGAAATTGCGAAGAAAAAAGGCCTGGTTATTGTCAATGACATGACAATCTGATTTTTCTCCACGACAACGCCCCATCGCACACGTCACGCACTGATCCAAAACTACTGGGATACACTCAATGGAGAGGTGCTACCTCATCCCGCTTATTCACCAGACCTGGCACCTTCTGACTATCATCTGTTTTCGTCGGTGGGTTACGCGCTCGCCGAACAGCACTTCGATTCGTATGAAGACGTCGGAAAATGGCTTGACGAGTGGTTTGCCTCGAAAAATGAGGAATTTTTTTTGGCATGGTATACACAAATTGCTCGAGAGATGGGAAAAATGTATAGCTAGTGAGGGCAAATACTTTGAATAAATTAATTTTTGGCTTTCTATGAAAAAAAAAAATGTGTTTTTTTTTTTACCGAAAAACAGCGCATTTAAGCTTGTACACCTGGTATAATTTTTAATAAAATTTATTTGGCTTAACATTTAAATGTGTTAATAGTTTGAATTGCCCCTTTCACCGCATTTTATCCTCTTTGCTGTGACTTGTTCAGTATTTTCCCTAACCACAGTGTCGTGTGATGATTAAGAGTAATTACATCAAATGAGCATGCGCAAATACTGATGCCGCAAGGTAATTTGGGCTCGGGAAACATTGTTTCCTTGTGCCTTCCCTATTGTGTGCAGCCCACACTGCGGTTTTGACAAATTATCAACTGTCATGTTATTGTGTGCGATTTTTGAAAAAATTAAATTCGTGTAATTTCGAAGCTTAGTTCTGTATTCGGTATGATTCTTTCCTTTTTTGTTGCTGTTATACTATGGATATGACAACTGTGCTAAGGATCTCAGACAGTATACGATATGCATGCAGGTATGCATAAGTGTTAGCAAACAAAAGCATATCAGCATTGATTTTTTTTTTTGAAGAAGCTTCCTCTTTTTTTGTTATTTCGCCTTTTCAAAAGCCTTTTCGTTTTATCGGTGACATTGCAGATTCTCTCACTCTTTGTTTTGCAATTTTTTCTCTTCATATTCTTTTGATCTTTTTATCACATTGCATATATTTTTCATTAATTGAAAATTGTTGTTTACATATTATTTTTTTTTTTTTGTTGCAGCTTGCTTCTTCTTTGGACTTAAAGTGATCGTCGCAACGGATGTCATTATACATATAGTCAGGTATGTAGTGTAGTAAGAATATGTATGCATTTACATAATTTATGATAAGCAGCATTGAGCAAACAATAATTTTGAAATAATATCACTTAATGCCATGACAGGTAAGCTAATCACCATACTTGTCCTAGTGATTGGGAGTTGTTTTTCTTTCTTAATTTTTTTTTGTTGCAATTCACTTGTAAGGAGAATTTTTTTTTTTATTATTGTTGTTGTTGTATTTTAATTAAATTTGATTGTTTTATGATGACGTTGTGTTGTTTGCTTAATTAAATAAACATGTTCATGATGCATTAAGAATTATATAAAACAGACAAACGACTTATACACTAAATGAGCTAAAGATTTCTGTACATATTTCCCGATCGCTCAATTCGAATCCGTATTTGATTTGACTCGATTAGATTGCAACATTTCGTTTTTCATCTCAAACAAGTTCTTAAACACTCATTGAAGGACCCAGTATCGCATCGAAGAGGTCATAATATACTGTCGAACCTGATTAATTTTTATTCCCGACATTTTTTCTGAACATACTTTCTCTCTATCTTGACTCTCCAGATGGAGTCCCCTATAAAATTGATGTTTTTGCTAAAATTCACTCCCAATGCTCCCAGAATGCCTCTAGAAAGATAAAATATAAGATGTGTCTGAATGTATTTTTGTTACCCAACATATTTACTATCTATCTTTACTCCTTAGGGTGGCTTCCAGATAAAATAAACTTAAAATTACTTTCAAATTGACAAATATTTACAAAATTGTCCAGGAAATGCCCTTGGATCGTTGACGAGGATGATTAATATTATTATTATGTGGCACTTATAAGCCCCGAATGGCTCTTTGGCCGAGCTTCTACTCCATCACTGTTGTGCGTGTCACATTTTGGACAGTATTAGAAGGGACCTACTACTTAGTCGGTTCCTGACGGCAGAACTCTTGCGACATCACTTTTTCTGAGCTTTGTCACAGAGTTCGTTTAGAAGCTATTCCATGGCAAATTGTTACTGCCGGAAGAATTGCCAATTGTTTGCCGACAGGTGGGTACCGTTCAAAAGAAAAAATCTTTTCCACATTAAATGAGTTATGCTTCAGCCGGGTATTGAACTCAAGACCTACAGGTCAGAAGGCCAACACACTAACCACGAGCATGAGAGAAACACTTTAGTTTTTCGGTTCTAACATTTATCCCAAATAAATCTACTTCGCCCATCGATCTCTTAAAAGGGTTTTCCTACAGAATTGATGTCCCTTACATTTTATAAATCAAATAAATCAAATTTTTAGAAGGGCACCCATAATCATAGTTCATTCTTGACAGCAGCGGTTTACGTGATGCAACACTAGTGAAATATTCAAAGCGTTAACGATTAATTGCGTTTGAAATCTTTCAAGTATGTTTAATGGAAAGTTTTAATTGATCGCGGATCTGCCAACGATTAGGATAACATTGACCTCAGCTCAGACAACACAAACGATGATGTTGGTGGGTATTTTTGAGGGCACTATTATGTATGCCCCTTTGATTAAAATTTGTCGATAAAGATTAAAGAAAATGGTATAATCGATTGTAATGACAATACAAGGAAGTAGAAGAAAATGATTCCATTTGAAGAATGTCCACTCAAAATAAATACAAAATGGCAATTTCGTTTTGAACATCAATATCAATGGGACCGACTGTCAATTATTAAGAAAGTGTCAAAATTAAATGCATTCAATGGTATTCTTCTTCAACTGACATTTTCTCACATTTACAAGTGACAGTACTCGTCGTACGCACGCACACATGTACGGGTAATCATATTCTCACCCACAAGAATCATTAACACATGAACATCATAGAGGTACTACATATTGCCGCACGAAACCAGTCGCAGTCAGCCACACATGACCATGTCAACATATCGTACATTTGAATTGAGCATATTTGGTAATCGAAACACGCACATTATCACATATGTACTCATCGTACGTATGTATGGTCACATGCACTTTGCATGTGACATGAAATTAACTTGGTTGAAATTTTCAGAGGTTTTTGGAGAGTGCACGAGATGTTCGCAAGTGAAGTGTGGTAAGACAAGTTGTATAAGAGTAGGAGGTACTCTCAAGTACTTCTTCCCATTCTCTTTGTCAAACTGGTGGTACCCTTCATATGATTGCGATTGATAGATGAGTACGCTTTGTTAGATGTCATGTTGTTGTTGTTCGTGTTGTTCTTGTTGTTAGCAATGCCATTGTTGTTTGCTTGTCTGTGACTGTACGAAATGTATGCGTGCAATAGTAATTTGAAACCAACAATGCAACCAACATCATCTAAGTAAGCATCCAACAAATTTACGTATACTTTGCCTCAGTTTGTTGAATATTGCATTGAGTGCGCACGCACACACACACACACACACTCTAAGACTTATTGAATTTTAAGGTATTTTATTTGGCTAACTCCTTTGAAAATTGCCTGTGTTGACCACAAATTCATGCAACACAACACACAGCTGGAGTGAACCCCAAGTAGTTGTGTAGGTGGCTAGTGAACAAGCACATATGCACATGCATAAAATGTTTTGGATTTGGTGCATGCACATGGATGCATTGTGTATGATAGGTAATACTTTTTTTTTTCTGTCATGTGAGAATTTGTATTTGAAGAAACTTAATGAGTTAGCGAAGCAATGTTGTAGGCGATTTTCGACTATTCTTTGTATTTGATGATCGAACGCTACATGCATGCAAATATGCGTTTTGTTTAAGTTTTCTTTTGAAATTCTGAAATTCATGGAAAATCATATGCTTAAATATACAATTTGATGAAAATGCCAGAAAAATTATGTGGTCGAACAAGTTATAAGATCTACCTATATAAATAAAAAGAAAAAAAATTACACTGGGAATGTTATAGAGCACATATTTAAGCAGTTATTAAGTACGTTATTGATTCCGCAATATTGGAAATGTAAGCACCGACCCACACATATAAAGCTTTCTCAATTCGTTTAATAAAGAATATTGTCCACTGCCATCGCCCGAATTGTATGGATGAAAGCACAAAGGCTTGAATGTCAGAGTTATCTGATCTGATCTACATATACACAAAACAGAAGAACGTAACATTTGGATCAATTACCATGGTATATATCTTCTCGCGTCATCTGCCTAAAAGCTTAAAACTCACCTTTAATGGATCATCCACAGCTTCGATAAGACTTGACAAAGTTTCCTTTTGCAATTTTGTTACAAAAATCAAACCCATGGCAGAAATGTGCCCTCGCTTCCTGATGGGAATGTTTGATATGAGAATTCCATGAAGAAAATTCGCAAATTAGAGAACGAGCTCAATGAGAGTCAATGTTTTTTCCACCTGTAAATATCGGTACCCGAATCTCTTGAATTGAGTGCAAAGCTTACAACAAAAATTTTATATACGCTTGAACGAAAACATACATTTTTAGGGAAGCCCTACTAAGTGTTGGAGATAGGGGTTAAATATATTTGAGAGAAATGTTGGAGGCGAAGAACTAATGACGATTGTTCAAGTATTGTATCACTCTAGTGGCAATTCCTAAAAAATACTGGGTATATTTGTTGATTTTGTTGATGCTTGTTAGTTTATTTTGTCCGGGAGACTCTCTAAGAAGTAAAGATAGGGAGTAATTATGTTCAGCAAAAATATTGGGTAACAAAAATGCATGCAATCGTATCATAATTTGTACCCTCTATATCGACACTCTCGGAGCTATGACACTTAAATTTTTAAAAACGTAAATTTTGTAGTGGAGCTCCTGTAGGGAGTAGAGATAGAGGGTACGTGTGTTTAGAAGAAAAATTAAAGAGAAAAATCAATGAGCAATGGATCACAGATTTTAGCCTTCTACAGGCGATTTTGGGAAGTTTAATGAATGTTACAGAATTCTTAGTGTTTTTTTGGAGTTTAAGGACGAAATGGGATCGTGTGATCCGTATTCGATTTAAGTGATCTCAGAAATGTATAGAAATCTTTATATTATCTACTAGATGATATTCTTTTTTCTGGTAAGACTGTGCTATCTAAGAGTAATGAACGGCAGAGTAGTTTCACACCACACTTGCAAATAATTTGTCTCAAAAGTAATATATTAATGCTTAGATTTTTTGATTCTGCTAAGTACTTTAAAGTCGAATTTTAGTTGGATTTTCATATGTCCAGAAAGTTTGAACGGTTCGTACTCAATTTGTCTATCAAATATTTTCGAATTGTTCTGAATCATTTGCCGATCTCTACAACTCCATGTAGTTTTGCCTATAATAATAGATTTACGCAAAAAACAAGAAGTTCAGTTAGTTGGGATGATTAAATGATGATGTCTGCTATTCTTTAAAATAGTTGCTTTTTTTCTAAAAAAAAAAAAAAAATAATAATAATAAATGTGTCAATGTCAAAAAAAACTCTGATAAATGATCGTCAGTAGAGAAAACTGTTATATTACATTTCACAACGATCACACAGAATAAAAGAAATTCAACTAATGTCATACAAATACTAAATTTATTTATTCACATTGTTTTTGTTTTCCATTTTTAAATAAATCGTCTCACTCTGTGCTTTAACTGTGTTTGATCAAACTTCATTGATATCCTTTAGGAAAATGCAATGAAAAAGATTTATCAACTGCAAAAATATCTCGAAATATATACACAGCTTGAATCGAATGTCGAATGCAAGTCGAAAAGAAATATACGCATGTCCGTCCATATTACAAAATGTTTCAAAGTTGAAAACAAAAGAAAAAGAAAAAATCCAATAAAATATAGTAGCACACAATAAAAAGAGATGAATATTGTAGTGGCTGAAATGTGAGAGGCAACTGATATCTAAAAGAATCGATCGGCGATCGTTGAAAGGCATTATTGGATTGTTGTTGATCGCAATAAAATATAGAGAAGGTACCTCTATACAAACGGAAGCGATGGCGGCATTTTGTAAAAGAAAAGTGGCCGATTTTTTTGCTTGTTGCTCTGTTGGCTGTAACAATATCATGACAAGATCAATATGCTGCTAAGCTTTAGATAGGGATTATGATGATTGTTGCAATGCGATGACAATATTGAAACGTAAAGTTGACAGTTAATATTTTGTATTCCATATGATTTACAAATCTAAGAATACATTTTAACTTTTATTATGCTTAAATCTTGTCGTGCTGCAAGCTTTTGTTATTTAAATGCTGAGCAACATTTCTGTGACAGTTCGAAACTGCCTTACAAAACATATATACGATTTTCAATCATCTAATCTTTGTCACATTACAAATGACACTTGTTCTTTGTATGTGGTGCTCTTTTTTTATGAAGTTGCATAAAAGCCAGACACTGTGAATCGTCATTGTAGAGTTGAAATAACAATTCTGTAATCATTTATTAAAAATCTCTTTTTTTGCAAAATAAAAGGAATACGAATAATATGCAGATCACATTGCAATGTTGTGCTACTAACGCTGAACAAACAAACATAGGAGCAGCCCAATTGCTGGAGTCGATCCGCACAAAGACAGTGGCAGCAGCCTCTTTGAATGTTCTAGCTCTCTATTCACAGATGATCGCTATTCATTGATAAATCGCTAAGCAAGACGTGCGCGATTTTTTTTTTATTCAAGATTCTATTTGTTTATTCAGTTTTTGTTACGTTTCTGAAGCTTTATTTCTATTCGATCGCTACGATCGTATGCGTTCCTTTTTTGTGTTACGTAGCAATAAAAACTGGAAGCATTTACCGCAATTGTAATGTCGAAAGTACATGATATAAGATCATAGATAAATATGTTCTACTTTTTACGTTTCCATTTTGTTGTTTTTTTTTTTCATTTTGGTCACTGGAAATACACTTTGTGTTCTTTCACCTTCTACTAGAGTTGCCATTTCAGAGTAGTGGCATTGCAATGTAGGTACCATATTACATTTGGGCCGTTGTAACAGATTGTCTGCTGATTGTATTGCGCAAATCGTTGAATTGTTTTATTCGATCGTTCAACTACTCAATGCATATCTGTATACAAGCAAAGTGTATCACCACGATCGATAAATGGGGTCTATGAATTGTACGTACGTATTACGTACACTTTGGCTCACATTTAGTTTACTACTACATAGTTATACTTTTTCTTTACACACTATATATGTACATACATATAGGCACCTTTAGTTTATGTGGTATGCGAAATTTTATTAGATCATTAGTTTTGTGTTGCTGATCGATAAAGATCAGAAGGAAGCGTTTTTAAGCGTATCTGCTGCATTGTTGAGTTACGTTAACAGGGGAAAGTCCACATGTTTTGTTTTGTATTTTCTTCAATTATTTTCCATTTTTTTTTTTTTTTTTGCTCTCAATTGTTTCACTTGTTCTTCTTTTTTCTAATTAGTGCATCTTTTAATGTGATCGTGCTGTCTGTGTAGTATGAGTATGAGTACTACTCTATACTCTATAATGAACATAAAAGAGATTTTACCGAATGGCAAATAAACCTATAAGTCAAATGTCTGTATTGTTTGTTGTCTATTTGCTCTACATTGAAGTTTGCGAAAAAGGTTTATCAGTATTTTGTGATCGTTTGGAGAGATCACTAATTAACTTTTCACTTTGCACTCTCAACTAATTTGCGAATGTCATTGTGATCGTTATCTTATCGCATTGTCACAGAGAATTGCATATTTTGACTGAATAAATGTTTATTTGTACCGTCATTCTGTTTGGCTTTCAACAGAGAACACTTTAATTTCATATTTAACATTGAGATTTGCTGTGTAGAATGAAGGATGGGGTTTTCTATTAGTCCTTTTTCGGTTAAAAGAAATAGGTCCCAGAAGTGTAATTACACTTTGCCCGGCTTGGTTCCAAAACTTGCAAAACTAATGGCCCTCAAATACAATATAAAATATCCAACATAAATATAGTTTTCTAATAGATCTGGCACCTGCTGAATCCGCCACTGGTTACAGACCAACCAATTATTTTAACCGCTGCACGAAATCCAAAACAGCTTTGCATACAAGCAACTTTTATACAAATAACCTTTGAACGTCGTATGAGGATTTGTCTTGCACTGGTCTATGGTTCTTTTGCAACCGAGCAACTTTTATATAAATCGTAGTTAGCCGGGGCTCTAGGGTTACATTCGCAAAAAGTTCCAACAAAGGCTAGGCTCTAGTTTATTAACCGATGAACTTTTGCGCAGAGATTACATCCTAGTTCCGGCACAGAGTACACGAACGTAGACTGGGTTTGTTTTCGACTTTATGTTCATGAATTTGTATAGTTTATGTTGAAGGCACGCACTTGCATTTGAATCTTAAATTTATGTATTTTTTCGCAATCTTGGAGAAATTCTCTGTGTCCTTTCCTCTATAGATCTTTCGACCAAGCTTCTATTCTAATTGTACAGTATTGAACAGCATTGAGGGAATCCCAAATTACACTATGCCACAATTTTGGGGGTAAATATTTTGGGGGTGAACCAAACCAGTCTCAAATGATAGCACTTGAATTGAGTAATAAAAGCCCTAATTCCTTTTTGCTCCACTATGTCACAATTTTGTTTTACAGTTGTTTAAAATTCGGTCAAACGTAGAATTATGGAATTTTAAAAATTATAAGTAAAATTACATTTAATATAGTTCATAGTATCTTCCGAGACTCATATTAAAAATTTCCGAAAATTATTTTTTCGGAACATTTTAACCCTCTATCTACCACCCACATGGGTCATATTGGACCTTTTTTCGAAGAATCCATTAAAAGTCAACATTTGCGTCGAGCTCAAGAGTGAAATTCTTCGACAAAAATATTCTTCAGAAAATTTCACAAAGGATCACCCAAAAAAAAAAAAAAATAACGTACGAGTTATAGGTAACACATAAAAAACGAATTAAAATTTTAAGTACTGTGATGTGTTATAGCTCCATGCCGCAATTTGAGAGTCATTCTCATTGGGAGTGAACCAAAACAATCTCAAACAATAGCACTTGAATTCAGTAACAAAAGCCCTAATCCCTTTTTGCTCAACTATGCCACAATTTTATTTTACAGTAGTTTAAAATTTGCCTTTTTCGGTCAAAAGTAGAATCATGGAATTTGAAAAATTATATGTAAAATTACATTTAGTATAGTTGATGTCTTCCTTTTTTTCTCATTTATAGTTTTGTACATATAGATTAAACGCAAGAATTGAAAAGATTTGAGAAACATTTCTTTGCTATGTTATCATCGCCTACGATGTATTTATTAATAGCGCAACTATGTATTCGGTGTTTTTTTCTAAAGGTGGCAAGTATATTGTTCTTTGTGCTTGCAAATTGAGAAGCATACCATAAGCATTTACTTGCCTCGACAAAAGTAGGTACTATTATTGCCGTTGTTGCTGCTGCTGGTGCAACTAATAGGTGTACAAATAAATTATGTCATGTTGTCAAGTTGGCTGCATTAAAACACATACTCAAACGCATACATTTGGCTCGCTATTTTTTGGTATTTTTCGTTGAGTCATTGCTATTCAAATGACATAAGTTTTAGTCGTTTACAAGCCGTCATTCAGTGTGCATCAATTTTATAAGAGCTGGATGTCGATAAGAACTATTCACGGCATTGTATTTTCTTATGTTCTGGAACCTTCTGGATCCTGGTCAAACTGTCACAGCTGATCGTTATCAACAACAAATGATCAAATTATGTAATGTTGTGGAGAGAAAAAGATCATTTACTGGCCAAGGAGATTTCCTTGGCCAGTAAAAGTGAAAAGTGATAAGTGATAAAAGTTGAAAAGTGATATTGCTGCAGGACAACGCTTGTCCACATACAGCAAAATCAACTCAGAAAGTCACCTTCTCCTTAGGCTGCGAAGTTCTCCAGCATGCGGCGTATTCTCCAGACTTAGCTCCTTCCGACAATCACTTATTCAGCTCAATGCAGTCTTATTTAGCTGACTAGCGATTCTTCAAATTTGAAGATGACGCAATGACTATTTTGCCTCAAAACCATAAAGTTTCTATCACGATGGCATTCATCATCTATCTGTTTAATGACAATAATATTATTAAACTTTGTAACAAGTATATTTTTAATAAAGATTGAAATTCATGAAAAAACAGAATGACAGAATTTATTTGTATACATTATAATAAAAATGCTGGTTACATTAATGTGGCTTTCCTAAAAGAGACATTTATTTGACTTTATGTCTATTTGGTAAGTGTGCATGATGGAGAGTATGTTTGCATATGAAATAGACTAAAGCATTTCATATAGTTTCGGTGATGATATTATTCATGGTGTTCATGATGCTTATACTATGTTTTATAGTCAGTGTGGCTAGACAAGAGCTAAGCTTCCTTAGAGGTATTTGATTAGAAAAATGAATTTTTTTTTTTTTTCAAATATCCTACAGTAAATTATTACATTTCTTTTGTCTGATTATAGCTTTGAGATTTTCATCGACCTTGTTGACTTATGGCTAAATACTACTTGGTTACAATGTACTTATTTATAATAATATATTATTGTTAATCTTTGGTTTTTCCGCTTTTTTTTTTCTTCTCTTCGATTTTGATAGTCTTACAAAGGATCTCAACACCAATTTTCTTTTAATAGCAACTAGCAATCATAATATTTTCTTGGAAACTGCACAAACATCGATTAAATCCATATATGTATGTGTGCTCGTGCTACTATGTGATGTACGAGTTGATAACTTCCTACATTTCGCTATTTTTCGCAAAGGTAGCAATTGTGTTTAACAAGCAAACGAAAACGTTGAAGAAGTCGCAAAAATGAATGAACGTTGAACAAGCTACTATGTGTACGTAACCAATCAGTGTGATATCACTATTTAGTTGCTTTCTTTTATTTTTCTTTTGCCAATGATAAATATGTACTTAATCAGCATTTAGTAGTGGAGTGTTTGGAGCAATATAAGAAATTTTAACATTTAGGATTCACCAACATCTACTTCTAAATTCAAAGACACCGTAACTAAGGACGAGTGTAGATTTATTTTGACATGAGGTGTATAGAAGTTTCGAAAATATAGGAAATTATTTAAAAAGAAAAGCAGACATTTTTCAAAAAACCATATTTTTCCAAATGAAATAGACATTGCTTTCTTCCAATAACGATTATATTTGAACATGTGCCATATTTAAATCCAATATCTTTAAATATCCTTTCACCAGGAGCTCAAACATACATTCGAAAACATACTTTGATATGGGAGGTAGACGAGATTTTCAACCAATTCAATTAATTTTAATAGTTGTCTACTTATATGCCCAAAATAACTTCATATGCCAAGTATCATTTCATAGCTTTGTATTTTCATGTATAAAACTCAAAAGCATTTAAATAGAAACATATTTTTGTATGAAAGATAGTCGTGGTTTTCATCCTAATGCGCTGATTTTTAAAGTCGAACATTTATTATTAGATATAATCATATAGTATACTAAATTTCAACTTTATATGTTTACATTTTCATAATTAAAATGTGAAAATATACATTCAAAAACATATTTTTGTATGAGAGATATTCTTGAGTTTTATACGATTACTCTAATTTTCGAATATATTAATTCTCATAATATCAAAGCGGTTTTTTGATCAAATTAATGTTAGTTTTCATAGAAATTTCTTGATTTTCGAATTTAAAAAATGCTATTTTGTATGAAAATTTTGTTCATTTTTAAATACAATGAGCTCAAATTTTATGTAGAGTACTATTTAGATAAATAAAAAAAATTTACCAAGTTTGAATATGATCCATTGAAAACTGATGGTACCTCCCATACAAAATTCTTGGTTTTTGGTTAAAAAATGTTAACTTTGTATGGAGATTATATTTATTTCAAAATCAAATGACTTGATTAGTGTACGACTTTAGCGAAAAAATTTATTCATCATATTATGAAGATTTTATAGATCTTCTCATGATTCATTAAAAATGATGTTACCATTTAATGGAATCAAATCACCTTTTGAGCAAAAAAATAAAAATTCGAAAGTATCATGAAAATTCTTACGGCTTTCCTTTTTTTTTTTTTTAATTTGTTTTGATTTTTTTTTTTTTTCTTCACCCTCTCTAACTACGTCTGTGAGCTGAAATATATAGTACATGTAGTGCGGTTAGAAATTTTTGTTGAACCATTTTATAGTTTATCTTTACTGTTCTTACACTTTTATATACTTTAGTAAACTCTCATTTTTGTTTTCTATAATCTTGCTGCTTCTTCTAGTTTTTTCTTTTTATTTTTTTTTTCCACCTAATAGCTAAATGAGTCTCGATTTCTTCTTGCTGAGTTCTTTGGATGGCAATTGCTTTTAGCTTAGCGGCGTGCCCAATTATTTATGACATGAAATTACAAATCCATTTTGGTTTGCCGGTTTCATGGATTTTATTTTTTTTTTTTTCTCTATGATTATTGTTTTTGTGTTGATCTTGTGCTTGCATTTTATATCTTGAACATTTAAAGTCTAATGGTGAGGAAGCAAAAATTGCATTAGTATTCGGTAGGACATGTAGTAGAGGCAATGATAATGATTGTATTTACTATAGAGGTAGTTGTACATGTATAGTTTTAAATAATTGCAGTAATATTGCTGCATATAGTAGTAATAGCATTGTGGTGTTATGATGCTGGTAGCAATGATAGTATTATGGCAAGCATTAATATTAGTCGCTAATATTTAGTTGCGATCAGGACAAAGGCAACAATAACAAAGTGGGGTATTATTTGGATATTTAATATTGCACTAAGTGTAACTAGTTCAAGTTCAATTGAAATGGAACATCTTTAAAGGCAAATTTATATTATAACTTTTATGATTAACATATTTAAACTAAAAATTTTTTTACAAAAAATTAGTATTATACTCTTATTAATGATTGCCAAATTAAAAAATTCCTTAATTTATCATTTTTACTTTCAACTTTTGGTATGAACCTATACATACGTATAGGTGCATGCACCATTCAACCATTTCGATATAATTATAAATATATCTCTGTTTGTGGTGAATAAATGCAATTTAGCAAGGCATTTCGCATTTCGCTTAAATGGTCTTTTAGATGGTCTCATACAAACTGCATATGTACAAACTGTGTGCCCCGAGGGTAATTGTAATTAGGCTTCCGGTTAAATTGTAAACTTGCCATAACGATTTAAACGATTTCTATATAATATACACTTATATGTACGCAAAATATATATTTTGTAGATAGTAGAAAAACTGTTGTTACTGCTGCTGCTGCTGCTTCAAGCAACAATATAATTTGATAATAACTGGCTTGGTGCTGCACAGCAACGACGACCAAACTAACACACAAGTCAAAAATGGAAATTAAGTTAAAGAACGTACTGTTGTGTTGCACACACACACACACACACATTCGAGCATATTTGAAAATGGCTTAACTGCATTTGAACCGTCCAATGAATTGCGTCCAACGCACACGCCAGACGGCCGATTAACTGGCAATTAAACATGTTAGCGGGGCGTATATATAACGTGTATGTGTATATTGCAACACTGTCATTGTTGTTGGCGTTGTTGTTGTTGTTGTTGTTGTTGTTGTTGTTATTATTATTGTTGCTGTTGTTGTACTGGCTACTTTATAAGCGAATTATCTTCTGTATTTATTTATTTATTTCGTTTTGCAACTGCAAATTAATTGTTGTTGCAATAATTGTGCACAATTGTTGTTGTTGTTGTTGTTGTAGTTTTTATTAAATTACATTCGCTTATTATTTAACATTTTTTTATTAAAGTTTCTTTCTAAATTTTTATTTTCCTAGCTACTCGTACATACACAAGCTGCATGCCACATTGCCAGTTGATTTCATTTGTCATTACGATTAAGACTTGAAATCGCGCATGCGTGTGTTCATATATGTATGTTAGTTACATAAATACATTTGGAATGTGTGCTATGCCTGCAGTACAAGCGATGGGACAATTGACCCATTGTAATTACTTGTAGAATGAGTTGGAACTGTGATACAACATGAGATGTGGAAATAAGCAAAAACTATAGTTAAAAATCAATAGAATGATATTTGAACTATTTGAAAGTAATGCTGATGAAGTAAATACAAAAAAAAAAATAACATCTAATTTCTTTTTTCGGCAATTATTGAGTGAACTTATTTAAAAGAATGACTTTTGGAACTTTTTGGAATGAGTTCTTATCTGATTAAGGATAATGCAATGAGAGTTAGTTGAATGAATAATTGATTATTGAGTGAACTTATTTAAAAGAATGACTTTTGGAACGTTTTGGAATGAGTTCTTATCTGGTTAAAGGTAATGCAATGGGAGTTAGTTGAATGAATAATTAATTATTGAATATTTTTCACAAATTGTTCTTTTATTCATTTTGTTATATTTGCTTTTTCCTTAATCTCTGTTGTTTAAGCAAAGCTTGAATAAAATTCACAACTTTAAAATTATAAAGTATATTCACAATTATAGAAATAGTGGGCGTATTTTTTCATAACTCAACTTTTGACTCCCATTCATTCTGACTGTCATTCAATATCAATTTTTTGTGCTCAAGTTCTATTCAATACTCAACCCCAATTCACGCTTAAGTTGAGAAATGTGTTAGTGTCTGCAAGATGGGAATTTTTAATGGAATCAAGTTCTTTCCTTGGTACTTTTTTATATACTACAATAAATTAGTTGCAGACAGGTTGAATGCCACGTGGTCACTAGGCCGTACCACCTTATAGGCAAATTAAAAAAAGTGCGCAGCACACCTTTGAATCCAAAGTATTTTTGCAAGCTGTTTAAAAAAAAAAAAATTTTTTTTCTTTTGCCGAACGTAGGGGTCACCAATTTAAAGATTTCGTTATATCATCGGCATTTACGGTCGGATCTTATAGTATGATATATCAATGTTTTTGTCTCGAGAAGACCAATTCCTTCCCCAATGATCATTAACCTCAAGTGTCCTATTGTAATATTTACCCACCATACATCAGTTTCTACCGCTCTAATGTACCATTCTAATGGCAAAAACTTAAAGCACGGAAAAAATTATTAATCTTTTGCTAAGGAACTATTTTGATTATTCCAGTAGAACTCTTTAAAAAACATGTTTTAATTTTTTTTTTGCCAAACTTAGGAGTCGCCTTTTTAAATTTTTCGTCATATCTTCGACATTTATAGACCGATCTTAAAGTATGATATAGCGATATTTTTGTCTCAAGGAGACCAATTCTTCAACGTTTATTGATCTCAAGTGCCCCCTTCTAGTACTTACCCACCAGATCTCATTTATAGGCATTTATAGACCGATCTTAAAGTATCATATATCCATATTTTTGTCCAATACCAAATCAAAGGTCATAAACCTCAAGTACACCAGTACCCCGTTCCAATACTATAACGAAATTTAAATTTTTTCGAAATCAGCTTGTAAAAGCATTTCATATTCGATGCTGTGCGGTCCACTTTTTTGTTAAGGTACGGTCTAGTGGTCACATGTGTTCCGCATTTCGCTATAAAATGGAAAAAGAGCAATATCGATAAATATCTCGGCAATTGAAACAATATATCGTTAGATGATCAAACAATAATTCGCTCTAGTTACTTCACTTAATCTTGGTAGTCAGTTAGTCTGTTCAGAACCAAACCCGTTATTTCGAATAACTGCTATGCAGTGCCAGTTACAGGTAGCCATTGACTATCTTCGTTGCTATCTATCTACGAAAGCTAATCAGTTAAAAAGAGTGAAAGAGCTACTGATCCTTAGGGAACTAGTGTGTTAGCCAGTTGATTGACTAATTACATTTTACTATAGGGTACATGATTCGCAGAGGTGCACTTGAGTGCTACCTCTGTCACTTGGATATGTGCAAATGTATAAATGTGTTTTGTTTTTTCTGCGTTTATATACATACTTGTATGTAGCAACTTAATTAGTTGTTCCATTTGGAGAGTTGGTAATTTAATTAACTACCTACTATTTTAAGCATTTTTCTTTTCTTTCGTTTGATAATAATAAATGTAATAAATTTTAATAAATAAATAATTGCAGTAGCTAATTTTTGTTATTAAAGAAAATTGGTGTGTTGGCGATGAATTTTAATGATTAATATGATACATTTGCATTTTGAAGGCAATACATAATAGGTGCAAGTATTCATCATTCAGCAATAAGAAAATGCTCAAGTTCATATGTACATATTATACTTATGTATTTTTAACAGTTGGTTGCACACAAATCCGCTGTATTATCCTATATAACTCATAGAAGATGCCTTCCTTCAGTACACATTTCATTTCTCAATGATGATAATTTTTATACTGATGATGATGATGATGATAATGATGATGATGAATAAAATTCGTATAGGTTTTTTTTGAATACGTACGTAGTTGTTTGTTGCAATTTGTGTGTGTTTATAATCAAATCTACTAACTCATTTGTGCTTGGTTGCATTTATTGTTTTAGTATATGAATATACAAATTTAGCATATGCGTGTGTGTCCTTAACCTTAAAAATATGCCATAAATATGTATATGTACATACATTTCTTTTAAATGTATATATACACGTATGGAGATGTATATAAACATGTATATGGGACATATATGCAACTATCTATTGGGTTGGCAACTAAGTAAGTGCCGAATTGACACATAGATGACACATATTTTTGATACATTTTGTCAATGTTATAATTTTTTCTTACTCACATTGTTTGGTGTATGATAACATCGGCAATCACTTAGTTGCCAACACAATAGTTAGTTTCTATAGACATAGATACGAGTATATCCCATTGTGTTGAGTGACAGACTTGTGAACATATTTGTTATTAGTAGTAAGTCCATCAACATATGCATTCATATATTCATCCAAGTCAACAATATGGTGGCTGGTAACAAATTCTAAATGTTGTGTGGTGCACTTCCGCTTATTGCCTTTGCTGTTCATAGTACATACAATATATGTATAAGCATTTTGTCCTGTAGCTGAAAACTACCAGATTCAATATGCGTTTATATAATCGTATATATTGTACAAATATTATTTAGATATGTTTGCCTCTATGAGATCACTTATTATGAGAAATTATTTTAGTTGTTTAACATTTAATGAATTTTGTACATGGTGTGTGAATATTTGAGCTATCAGTGATCAAGTGAAAGACTCGTGAATGACTCGACAAGGATCCTGCGAAGACTGCGTCAATTGACAACTTTCCTACGGAAGAAAGAAGACTTTTAGTGGGCTAAACACTCACACTGAATTGGATTTTTAATGCTTTTACTCCTCATTAAAAAATTGAACACAAAAAATAGCTAAGAAGCAATTTAATATATTTTCTCCCCGGGTCAAACCAATTGTATGATGACGCTGCCGCACGTGTATTCTTATTGGAACACCATGTGCTAGTTAATACTCATATGAACATACTTTCATACATTCCATCTATTTAATTTCAATGCAAATTTTCACTAATTTTGCTCTCTAATTCTTTGTCACCTTGTTATCTCGTCCTTATATATGCTTCTTAACACTACCAGCAACATTACTACCATCATCACCCACTCTTGAATATTCCCTACCTTTCTAACAAAGAGAGTGTCACACTCACCCACTCACACACACACACATAGAGAGAGAGAGAGAGAGAGAGAGAGATAGACAGCAAAATTCACTGAAGCAATTTCTATGAAATTTATTTCATATGAAGATTTATCGCGATTTTAGACAGCGCTGGCGACACCTGCCAACGCCTACGAATGTAATTTATGGGCAAATGGCATAATATAATAATATTGTATATAACATAACATATGTACATATGATCATGCATTTACGAATGACTACGTATGTATGTACACGATATATTCATATGCTCATATAGTCACTGTGATAACTGTCGCATATTTGCTGTGCGTTTATGTCAAATGCAAATATTATTTTTTTTTTTGCTGTTGATTATTTTTATTTTTTTTTTGTAAATTGTATTATTAAAATTTTTATTTTTGCAACCATTTGTTGTTGTTGTTGTTGTCTGTGGTATAATGCATTTGCTGCATATTGCACATTCAGATAGTGGGTGGAAGATGCTATAAATGCTATAAATGAGACATGAATGTGAATGTGTTATGGCGCCTCTTTCTTGTCGAAATTGTTAAATGTGCAGCTATAGTTGTATGTAATAGCTTTTTCTTCTTGCAACTATTATGATTATTAATATTTATTGTTGTCAATTTTACATTATATACACCTATAAATCTGTTTGCAATTGGTCTGAATAAATTATTATTGCGAGTGCTCAATGTGCCTACCTACATTCATAAGTACTCTGTTGATTGAGATCTTCTAATATGATCAGACACGATATATAAAGTCAATATCATTATAAACTAGTATAAGTGTACATGTTTGATAATGATTATATATAAAAATTTGGCACAAGGACTCATCACGGCCTCATGCCTAGCCTGTGAAATTGTGAATTGCCTTGTGACTTGCCTATTGCTGAAGTACAAAATATTCGAAAATATTAGTATTACATATATTTACTAATGGCCAAGAATCAAGCAAAATAAACACTCTACTAGTATTCATTGCTACCAATACATTCATATGTTTAATATACATTGTGTATGACCATCACCTTTGCACTACACTAGCAATAGCGGTATGGTTTTTAGCCTTCGTGAAACAGTAGGAATTGTAATGTTGTCACAGTTAATCATTGACGCATATAGTTGATGGCAATAGCCTACTGCGCAAATCTACATTCGCACACAAACTAGCTCAAAACCTAGTCAGCAATTCAATTGGCTCTTTTCAAAAACAAATGACCGATGACTCTTCGACAGCAACAATGAGATATTGTACGATATTCTGATCGAATACAACGAAAATGATGCACTAAATGCCAATGGAATGAACTTTTTGTGAACAATGCCCTTAGAATAGTAAAAGCAAATCCACTTTGTCTTCGTTTATGATGTTTTCAAACACAATATTTTGAGTTTTCACTCATTTGGCGACTTCCACTCTGCACTTTAGCGCTTGAATTCTGGATCATATTGAAATTCCTTTATGATGTTCATCGAATGTAGAGTTTTGACCAATTTTTCAACATTTTTGTACTACAATAGACTACTACGGGCGGTCCCAGAACTACCCGACCTAGCAAAGAAAACACAACAAATTTGGGAAAATTTTTCTTTATTTCTCAACATAATCTTCTTTTAGCTCTATACACTTTTCTCAGCGATATTCTATAGCTTCGATACCCTGTTTATGGTATAAACTGTCTAGCTCATTAAAATAGCCATCTACCGCCACTTCTTCATTGTTTGCAAATCTTCTACCGCCATGCCATTTTTTTTAAATTTGGAAATAGAAAATAATCCGAAGGAGCTGGTGAATAAGGTGCATGCTGAAGCAATTCGAGCCCACGTGCATCCCAAAAAACAGACGCCATAGCCTTGCCTGCAGATGGAACTGTCTTCGCCTTCTTTGGCCACCTTAATTGGTCGACCACTACGGTTTAAATTCGACCTCGTTTAAATTCTGCCACCCAATATTTTATGGTCGTAAACGAAGGAGCAGACTCCCCCAGAGTAGAATCTAATTCGGCTTTAATATTCGTTGGACTGAGACCTTTCAAATGAAGGTATTGAATTACATAACGGTGACCAATTTTTTCCATGTTTACAAATTCACTGAGGTCACTTTCGATGGCTCAAACAAAAAAATAAAAAATACTAAACCACATGGCGCCTTGAAACTTAAAACATATGCTTTATAAACCAAAGTAATTTTTTTCAAACTATTGCCGCCATCTATATGTCAGGTCGGGTAGTTCTGGGACCGCCCTCGCAATACTGCGGAAGACTTTTATTAGAATTCATTTCTCACCGAATGTTATAATCGCTGTTGTTGTTGTTGTAATTAGTGTTTTTGTTGTTATTTGGCTCCACAAATTTATTTTCTTGTCATTGCCAGCACTAAACGTTACCTACCTATCTACCAATAGCGATAGCAACACGAGGCAACTTCATATATGACTAATGCATATCGAATGATATACTCATAAATTTCGACATTAATGTGAAATTACCCACAAAACAAAAACAACAAAAAATATGTAATAAATACTTACACTCATACGTAAATACTCTAACCACAATGCGCTTGTAACGATCATAATGGCGCTGATCGTCATGACGACGACTACGACAACGATCATAATCGTTTACTACTTATGTATTTGAGACAACTTCCAAGTCGTTACACAGTTATTGGTTTCTACGATCATTATGTAGCTTAATTCTATCTTTCACACACACACACACACACACACAGATGGACTGATCGTGCAATACCTTTAGAGTTTGTATATAAGGTTGTTGGATGAGGTCGCTTACATAAATGCACGCATAAAGTCAATTTTATTTTTAATGGTGCTCATAAATCATCTAATTCCGAAACAGAAGTGATCCAATTGTGGCTTAAAACATCTGTACGCATAACTTTATATATATGTGTGTGTGTGTGTGTGTGTGTGTGTGTGTGCACATACTATATGATCGCATGGAGAATTGTTTTACAGAATTAACAGAAAGCTACGCATGTGCACATTTCTTCTTTTACTTGTAGTTGTTGTTGTTGTTACATTTATTACTATTTCTTGGTTGTTGGCTGATTATTCGATGTTGTTATTTTGATCTATGCGCGTTGTTTTGTACTGCATTTACAATTGTAGCGATGGTTGTCGCCGTTGGAGTTGCTTTACTACTCATTTCAAATATAATAAAATAACGCGTTGTTGTTGTTGTTGTTGTTGTTGTTTTCGTTGTTGCTGCTGCTGCTGCTGCTGATCATTTTTATGATCGATCAGTCTATTAAATAAAAAATAAAAAATACAACAACAACAACAACAACAACAACAACAACAATGACAATAACAACGACATTAACAAGACCAACTACAACAGTGAACATATAAACGAATTTGTTGTTAACTATTTATTATTGTCTTAGATGATTTCTTCTCTGTGTCTCGATCTATCTCAATGTGTCTCAGACTCTCAGCAGCAGCAGCAATAGCATATAGCAGTACGCTTCGGATGCCAATGTGATTTGTAACGACATTTATCTGAAACTGAAATTGGAGTAGACTCAGTTAGTTGCCTTGCCCATGTGATTCGTATTGGATAATGTAAGGCAGGGTAAGACGGCGTCGCCAACATTGCATTGCGCATTGTACTGACAATGGTGTACCAATGTTATTGATCATTTAATCGTTTTCTAGTGTAAGTATGTATGTATATTGCTAACTTGTGTGACTTTTCAATTGCGAATTTTCAAATATTTACTATGTTAATCCTATTGAAATTGCAAATTTATTATTGCTGTTGTTGTTTTTCTTTCCTTTCTTACGACTACTCCTTGTAACTCTAATGCCCACACAATTCATAATTCTGTTTGCAAATCGAAACGTGTCATGTTAGTATCTTATTATTTTGATTTTTTTTTTTTTTTTTTTGCAATACTTACTTGTCCTTATTGACTCTATGTATGTAAATTGTATACAACAATAAATTTGTTATTGTTGTTGAAGCATGATACATTTTGAATAATGCAAGAGAAATTCGAATAATTTCAATTGAAGAAATATGTAGGTATTGTCATTACATTTTTGATTTAACTACATGCGCATTGTGTTATAATGCGATCAGGTACTTTGCATGCGAGAAATTCAGGAAACATGATATTTTACTATATGTGCTGAGATATTTAAAAATAATTAATATTTTGGTGAGAGCTTTAATTTGAAAACAGCTCTAAATGAAGTGAAGACTAAGTTGTGCTCGAAAGAGCCGTTTACAGAGATAACCTTGGATCACAAGCAGATAATGAAGACGAATGTCGTGTAAAAATATTTATTTTGTACTAATGATTGAATACTGGCTACACTCTCTGAGTTTTACTGGTAATGCGTAATCGATTGTCACATATTTTTAAAGGTACAAGATACTAGTAAGTCTCCCAATGTTTTGCTAGGAATTCTTTTTCTTGTCGGTAGAAGTTTTGTGGCGCTATTCTCAGTTTAATTGAAAATTCGATGAACAATATCTGGAGTGTAGCATAGCGTATACCATTTCTCAAATTTGTACATAGTTATTTTTGAAAAAAATATATGTACATTAGGGTGGGTGCTCTTTAGAAAAGTATTCTCGATCTAGCTCTAATGGACTAAAATATTCGATTGATTCGGGCTTTTTATAATTATCTTATTATTTAACCATAATATTTTGTCTCACCTCTGTTGGTGTGAAATGTAAGCCTAGCCTCCATTCATTTTTCCTTCTCAACATGTCTCTACAATATATTCCATCATTTAGGAGGAGTCCCCCCTAAAAATAGATATTTTGATCAAATTCGCTCCCAGCACCCTCATTCAATTATTGTCTCAAACCAACCCCCAACCCCCAAATCCAAACCAACTATCTATCTCCATCCATTGATGATGCGCCTATACTAAATGAACGTATTTAGCTTATGAAAATTGATAATTATTCCAAAGCTGCCTAAGAATAGCCTTCGGGAGGGTGAAATGTAACTGCAACTCCCACTATTTACCTCCCAACCCCTATCTGAAGCACTTAAGGGGCTGCCATACAAAATTAACGAGCATCTCCTGAAAATTTGCTAATCACCTCATAGCCACCTATTAATCACCTCTAGGAGGGTAAACTGTAATACAGATTCCCATTATTTTTACTTCCCAAATATTTCTGCCAAACATACCCAGCCCTTATCTACACCACTTAAGGGAGCTGTCATACAAAATGAATGAAAATCACTTGAAAAACTACTAATAACCCAGAATCATCTACAGGACGATAAAATGTAACTCTGACTTCTATTATTTGTAACCTCTCAAAACTTTTCCCAAATTTTCCCAGAAATAAGTGTAGGATAGAGTGGTATATTAATCCATTAAGGGGGCTGCCATACAAAATGAACGAAATTTTATGAAAATTGACTAATAAACTTAAAGCTACCGAGGAATCACCTATAGGAGGGTGAAATGTAGCTCCGACTTCCATTATTTTTACTTTACATACCCACCTCCTATCTCCTTACAAAATAAACATAGCAGCTCGCTATGAATTTGAAAATATATTAATTTCTCTCTTTTTGAAATTCTAGATACTAAGATTGGCATAGCTAAAGGGAACCCACAAAGAGTTAAATCACATTTGTATATTGTATAACAAAAAAAAAAAAAAAAATAATAATAATAATAATAAATAATGATAAACAGTTAAACTAGAGGCTCTCATGTGATCTTATTTTTTCTCATCTTTGTCACAAAGCTTATCCTTCTATCAATATGCTATTGCTTATTAAAGTAATTGTTAGAAAGAAGGATTTTCTCGAACTGAAGATTTTATTTTATTTCATAATATCCTTCAAGATGCTTGTGTGTTTTTATTTTTACTCCTTATGTATGTATACATATAAAGGGTTATCCATTTCGCGGTTTCAAAAGTATAGGGCTAGAATTCGACATCTGTCAAATTGAGTTGTTAAAACAATTTCTTTCTTTTTCAGTTCAAAGTCTGACATTTCCGAAAATGGATCGCTTAACTATCGCACAACGTATTAAAATTGTAAAAACCTACTACAAAAATGGTGATTCTGCCACAGCCACATATCGTGCTTTAAGAGGAGATTATGGTTTATATAATCGTCCAACTACGCAAGCAATTGGCAAAATTGTGAAGAAATATGAAGAGACTGGATCGGTTACAGATATTGTAAGGCCTGTGCATCATCGATTCGCTCGTACCACCGAAAATATCGCTGCTGTAAGTGAAAGTGTTGCCGAAGACCCGAATGTGTCGATTCCTCGTCGTTCTCAGGAATTAGGACTGTCTTACGGCACATTATGGCGTATTTTGCATTTGGATCTACACCTACATCCATATAAAATCCAGCTCACACAACAACTGAAGCCAGCTGACCATTCACAACGTCGTAGATACGTCGAATGGGTGCTTGAACAACAGGCGGTGGACGGCGATTTTTCGAACAAAATTTTCTTCAGCGACGAAGCACATTTCTCACTCGGTGGGTATGTTAACAAACAAAATTGTCGTATTTGGGGTTCTGAGAATCCTCAAGTAATTGAAGAGAGGCCACTACATCCACAAAAAGTCACTGCTTGGTGCGCTCTTTGGTTCGGAGGTGTGATTGGACCTTACTTCTTCGAAAACGACGATGTATCGACTGTCACCGTCAATTCGGAGCGTTATGGTCATATGATAACCGACTTTTTTTTGCCTGCTATTGAAGAATACGACTTAGAGAATATGTGATTTCAACAAGACGGTGCCACATGCCACACAACTCGAGCGAATATGGCTTTATTGCAAGAGAAATTTTCTGGCCGCGTAATTTCTCGTCGTGGCAATATCAAGTGGCCACCAAGATCATGGGATTTGACACCGCTTGACTACGCGAAAGACCGTGTTTATGCAGATAAACCTTTAACTCTTGAACACCTAAAAACCAACATTCGTCACGTTATGGCTGAGATACCGCCCAATATGTGTCAAAAAGTGGTCGAAAATTACCTCAAATGATTCGATGCTTGCAACAATTCGCGTGGTAGTCATTTAAATGATGTAGTATTTCACACATAATGTCAACGTTCAAACTTTATAACAAAAAAGAAATATCATGATAAAAAATATGTTATATGTGTTTTATTTACATTTACTTTTCAAACCGGAAAATGGATAACCCTTTATATTCAATGTCAAGTCATAAATTGTGCTTGTTGCTACTATAGTTCCATATACGATAATAAAAATTGCAAGGAAGATCACTTTCAAAAATGCCGCACACATTATTATTATTACTTTTTTTTTTTCATTTTTCATTTCTTTCGTTTATATCATTTAACAAATGTTACCTCTTTACGTTTACGATTACAAGTGATCGCATTTTGTAAAATGATCTCAATGACGATGGTAATGCTGCTGACGATGATGCTGACCAATTTAATACATTGCATTTAAACGCTTAAAAGAACACCATTGATAAATTCTAATTGTTAAATTTAATTGCCATATCTGATGCTTAACAGCAACGATGAAAAGTAAAAATCAGTATGAGTATGTATGGGTTACAGGGTTTCTTTTCCCTCTACTACTAGGTACTCGTATTCGCGATCACTATATGTGCATATGTATAATAAGAACGAGCGATTTGCTGCAGTGGAAATTTATTGAGACAAATCAAACATTTAATGATACCCATATCGATCGATCGATCGAACGATCGTTCGACCAACTATCATTACCGTACAGTATTACTATAGTACTCTTGTACAATTACTGATCGCGCACTGATCATCAATACGCAAACAACAAACAAACAAGCAGGAAAGAAAACCAAAAACAAACAAGTCCAATAACAATAAGAATGACAAACAGAATACAGAAACAACAACGGCATCTACCAAGTTGGAAGTTGACGCATTTCTCAAATATTATATCAATTTTTATTACCAATGCCAGATATTTCATTGTATTATTGAGTCGTTTAATAAGTTACCTTTATTATTATTGTTGTTGCTGTTGTTGTCGATTGTTGACATTATTAGATTGAGTTTAACAAGTGTAGATACACACATATACATATTTATGAGAAGAATGATGGCGCTTAAATACGAAGATCAATGATCCAAGCATATGGAATGCCGCCAACTTGATTATTATTGTTAATGACCAATGATGAATGATGAATGTATATATATCATAAAAAATTCCATCAACAATATACTTACAAATAACCTCAATAATAACAAATTTCAATTAAAATTGATTCAACACGATCACCAACGATCATTTTGTTTCAATGCTAAACTAAGTCTAACTCGACACCAGCAAACTGCACTCACTAATCTGAATTTCATGTTCACAATGTTGTCCATTTACGACAATATTGACAATGATCTTGTGCAACAATTTTTACCTTTTTTATTTTTTATATGCCTCACGGTGAACTTGTACAAATTTGTTCTTTTAATTCACATCATATTGTTTTACTATAGTTTTGGTAATTTTCTAGGTTCGACCTCTTTTTCGTTTACATTTTTTTTGTTTTTTATTTTTGCTACATTCGTACGAGTATCTAGTCAACATAGTTTGTATATTTTCACCTTAAAGATGTTCAGTATTAAATGGAAGGCCATGGTTTAAATCTTCTCCATGTTGTGTGATTATTGTCATTGTTGCCCATAGTAAATGTGTGTTGAAATTGAAGATCATTATAGAATTGTATGATCTTACTAAGGTGTTGTTTTTTGTTGTTACGTTTGTCATCGATAATGGCGTTCACAATGATAATAAGATCGTGATGATGATGATGATGATGATGATGTTGTTGTTGTTGTTGTTGTTGTTGTTGTTGTAGTGGTGATCATCTTGATTATCCATAGAAAGATCATTAAGCAAAAGCTTATTGTACTCGTTAGTGACAGTGGTGGCGGTAATGCCATATAAAGGCCAAGTACAACAATAGAAAGAACAACAGCAACTACAACAAAAAGTGAATTACATTTTCGTCCTGTAAACGATTTCTTTCTTTGCGGCTTTTAAAGGCGTTCTTAATATGATTACGCTGCGCTACTGCACTCAATTGGAATCATCATCGTATAGTATGCTGATGTTGCTGGAAGCTATGTTGCTTTGACATTTTCGGTAATTGAACTGACATTGCTGAAAGCGAATGTAAATATTGAGAACTAACACAATTTACGCTTTGTGAGTTCTGATATCATGTGTGACCTCCTATTATTGCCTTTAGGGGAAGTTAATTTTGTAATTGCAGCGAGTTCTTTTTGAATCTTTCATTAGGAGTATGCTTTGATTTTTGGAGGGTGTTTTATCCTTCTAAATTATTACCTTGGTGATACTTTTGTATATGCTGGAAGTAACTTTTATAACACATTAGCCTTGACGAATGAGGGATGTTGAAAACATGACTTTTATGAAATCGTTGAAATTTCTAGATCATTTTCTTCACAAATCATTATTCTAGGCATATGCAAGAAAACGGAGCTATTGATAGATGATCTATCTATTTTCGATATTTTCTGTTCTAATAAAGTATTTTTATATTTATTCAATAAAAAAAAAATGTCATTCGTATCGCAAAATGTTCTCAGAGCCGATATCGCAGATCGTGTCTAGCAGTTTCACCATGTTTATAGGTTAGGTTAGGTTAGTGTGGGCGCACGTAGGCAAGATGGAGGCCCATTGTGATACCACGTGGATATTCCTTTTATCTATTCACTCGTTGAACCAACCTGAGTTTTTAAAGAATTTTAGGAGTTTCTTATTTTCAAGCTGGGATATTTTCTACTAGATCATTCATTTGATAAAGGCCCAGAATTTGCTTGCGCATCCTGCGGAATACAGGGCCGGTGCACAACGGATGTGTGACAGCCTCAAGCTCTTCCACATCTCCGCAACTTCTACAAAAGTCATGTGCGAGATGGCCCAGTCCCAATCTTGCAGCGTGTGAACCTATGAGTGGTGACCACATAGATCGAAATGTCTAGTCTATTAAGGTCAATAAGCTTACCTGTGCGTTTCCCAGTGATTTTTCTTTTTTGAAAGACGTTGACAGTTATTACCTGCAATTTATGCTTAGGGATCCCTAAGCCTGTGTTTTCTTCGGTTAAGGTCTCCTTTGCAGTTTCTTCGTATACCTCTGTGCCCAGGCACCCAGCACAGGAGAATGTTATGCTGCTCTGCAACCTCAACGAGTGATCTGCGGCAGTTAAGAATGGTCTTAGATTTAACGAGAACGGAGTTCAGGGCTTTGATGACAGCTTGGCTGTCACGCAAGATACAAATGTCTCTGCGAGAGACAGTGCTCTGCTTGACCCAATTGAATGCAGTATTAATAGCTTTTACTTCTGCCTGAAATACACAGGCAGGCGGAATGAGATATTAAGGTTGAGATCCATCCAGTTTAGAACCGTCTGTAAAGATGATAGTATAGAGTGCGGGAGGTCCTCTTGTTTCCACAATGTTTATACGATTATGCTACACAATCTTTCAATACTTTAAGAGATCTGCTAGATAATCCTATTTGATCATAAAGGTGTTACAAATCAGTTATCGATATTTTGAAAAGCTTCAACATATTTGCAGTAGGATTTTTCTTTTGTTTCATAATTTTCAAGCAAAATTGCCATTGATATTGCACGAATTGCCTTATAAATTATTAAAATGATCATATAAAATTGAGAAGAAAAAAAAAACAAAACTTTATTAGATCGGCTTTTTTGATATGTTTTGATGATTTGAAGCGTATGAAGATATCTCAAATTAGACATTCTTCGTCATCATTTGAAACATATGTGTAAGTCGCCTACCATCAGCATTGGATATGTGCACGAATAATCATTAAGCGATCAAGCGAACTTAATTTGATCATAAAAATTAAAACATTTTGTATGGATTTTAAAGAAAACCACCATCATTATTGCCATCATCATTATTATCACCGCCAACTGTACCTGCATAGTAACTGCAATAACATGTACTAACATTTATATAACAACAACAACGACAACAACAACAACAACAACAACAACAACAACATTAAAAAGAGTAATAATTGTAATAATACGTACGTAGTTATAGTAACTAAGTAAAACAACATACTATTAAGCTACAACAAGCAATTGTAAAAATTACATCGTGATTGTTGTTGATATAAATGCAAAAAAAAAAAATAATAAAAATTGAAATAAATTGAAAATAAAAAATAAAAATTACATTGAACTGCAAAATTTGAAATGTACAAAGTTCAACACAGCAATTTTCTGTTCTGTTGGTAATAACAATAACAGCAACAAGAGCGCCAAGAATTATACATTACATTACATTCATACACTACAATCAACAGCAGCAGCAGCAGCAGCAGCAGCAGCAGCAGCAGTAGCAGCAGCGGCCGCAGCAAATCACAAACAAGCGCCTTCAGTGACTTTAGACCAAACAACAACAACAATAAGATATTTGTGTTGTTGTTGTGCTTGTTGCGCATGCGCGCACCGCCTTGCTCTTGATTTGAATTGTTGTTTCGTGTGTAAGAAAATTAGTTTCGTACTTGCACAGTGGATTAAGGTGGAGTAAGGTGGAGTGAAGTGTACATTTTAATACCGAAACTAATCAACTTACTAAGCCAAATCGAATTCGTTACAAACAACAACAACAATAATGACGATAACAATAATGACGATAACAATAACAATATGTAGTACAACGTCAAGAACAACAACAACAACCACAAATGTAATACTCACTGTCAATGCGCGTGTTGGACTTACAATATACTAACAGATAAGTGCGCCTTAAGATTACATGTTGTGACTGTACTCATTGTATATGTGGAGCAACAGATTGAATGAATGAATTTGAAAAAAAAGAAGATCTAAAAAAAATAAATTATAAAGAAATATGAAGACCTCATTTTGAAGATATTCAAAAAGTCACTACGGTGTTCATCTTGGCAGCTCGTACGACCTCGTTTAAATTCTGCCACCCAATATTTTATAGTCGTAAACGAAGGAGTAGCCTCCTTTAGAGTTGGTTGGTTGAGATTTTTCAACTGAAAGTATTGAATTACATAACGGTGACCAATTTTTTCCATGTTTACAAAAATACTAAACAACGTTACGCCTTGAAGCTTAAAATATATGTTTTATAAGGTTGCCACTTTTCACCAAAGTAATTTTTTTTTAAACTACTGCCACCATCTATATGTCAGGTCGGGTAGTTCTGGGACCGCCCTCGTAATGAGCTGAAGTAGATTAGGTTAGGATGCACTTCAACCAAGTGAGGTCCATTATGATGAGTTATTGAGCTGAAACTTGGCACACAATGCTACTTTTCCCAAAAAACGATAAGAGATCAAAAATGGGCGTGATCGTCTGTAAAATATGCATACTTTTCATTTAAAAAATCTTTTCAAATCGATGTTTTTTCACACTAAGCTCATAAATATAAAGTTATTAAGATATAACGTGGTATAGAAGGTTATTTTTTGTCAAAAACAATACCAGTTCGAAAATGGATGTAATCTATTGAAAACTTCGCCTACTTTCCATATAAAGGAGATCATCAAATTGAAAATTTTCAAGATGAATCACATAAATATTAAGCTATTAAGCTGAAACTGAGTGCCCAATATTATTTTAACCCCCCCAAAAAAAAAAATAAATATATATATTATATTTTGAAAATTGGCATAATCGAATAAAAACGATGACTACCCTTCCATACAAACAATTATTTCGAATAAATATTTTCTAATATTACTTAAAGAAATATAAAGCTATTGAGTTTGATTTCAGTACACAATATTGTTTTTATCAAAATATAACCGTAATCGAATAAAAACTACGTCTACTTTCCATATAAAAACATGTTTTCGAACATAGGTTTTCTCACTTTGCAAATGTAAATATGACGTTATAGAGCTAAATTTTGGTATATAAGATTTTTTAAGCCAATGAAAGTGCTAGCTCAAATATTAACGGAATCGGATGAAAGCCACGCCTACATTCCATATAAAAGTATGATTTCGTATGTTTACTTTTTGAATTTAGGCACCCTATACTATTATACGTAGTGCATATATATAATATTGAAGCTAATTTTTCTCTTTCTCTGACACACACACACACACACACACACTTTGCTTCTCTGCCAAAGCCAAAACCAAAAATGATGACGAACTGAAGCTGCTATCTTTTCGCCAACCACCATTTCATATGTGAACACGTTATATATATATATATATATTTAGCGGATATTGTATTGTATAGTAGACCATATATCGTTTGGTAATAATAACAATTTTATAGCTGCCGATGTTTGCTGATGTTGCCTGCAGGTTGCGGTGACCAACACGATATCAACACTCTACGCCAAATTTGAGTTGAGGCGCAACTGAAACGATTATTGCATCATGTTGTTGTTGTTGTTGTTGTTGTTGTTGTTGTTCGATTTCATTTCATAGTTAAACGGCTATACACTTATCAACCCAATGGTTGCATGCATATCTGTATGTGTGTGAGTGTGTGTGTGAGAGAACATTTTTGATCGCTTTTGGCCAACTGTTGAAGGTTTAGGCGGTCGCACATCGTCATCATACACATTGGTTGTTTCATCTCTTCAATGTTGCTGCTGCTGCTGCTGCTGTTGCAAGTTGTTGTTGTTGTTGTTGTTGTGTGTGTGTGTTTTTGTTCTTTCTTTTTCATTATACTTTTGTTTTAATTTTTGACCTTCCTGCTTTCAACTGCTGTATGCAGCATTGTTTGTTGCATTGCGATTCGTGAAGTAATTACTATAATTACCTTGGAGGTAGATTTTCCAAAAAGCAACCATCATCACGATGGCAGTAGTGGTAATAGTGGTGGCGCTGGTGGTGGCAATAATAATCATGATGACGATGATACCTACTTGCATGGCAATGTACGTATCCTACATTGCAAGTTATGTAGGTACTAGTGATCTCCTCGAATGGTTTAAGCAAGCTGACTTGTTGTTGTTCATGGTTCATATGAACCAATTCCTTCATTATCTTCATGCCAACTTCATGCCTGCCACCACCTTGAGGTACTTTTAGAAGATCGTTGTTACTGTTGTTGTTGTTGTTGGTCATTTTGTGTGAGTGTGTGTGTGTGTGTTATAATTTGTATTAAATTTTGTTTTCCTTTTTTTTTTTTTTTTGATTTTGATCATTCTTATTATTATTTGTTGTTGTTGTTGCTGTTGTAGTTATTATTGGTAACGTTACCAATTACAGTTGGTTGGTAGTAGGCAATTGCCAATTTCATGTATTTTTGCAATTTTTTTTTTTTTTTTTTTGCAATATTCTTATAGTAAGTACTACAACTAGTATAGTCAGTCTCATTCTATAGTTTAATCGAAAATTAAACCCTTTTGGGCTTTTCTTTTGCAAGCTTCTTCGTTTTTATCTTCCTTCCACGCCTTCTCTCCTTCTTCGACTTCTTGTTCATGATATCATATCATTATTATTATTGTTATTGTTATTGTTATTATTACCTACTATATGTATTACATATTGTGAAGTAAGACAGAGTAGTGAGATGACGAATGAATAAAAGAGAGAAATAACTATAAAATTATATTCTGATTTGAAAATTACATGAAATGATTATTGCTGATTCTTTGTTGGTATTGGTTTGTTGTAAAATTGCATGTTATTGCATACGTACGTACTCGTATGTAGCTTTAAAATTATCCGATTTGCTGTCTGATTGGTCTGATTGGCCTCAATACATTTGGTCTTCGTCATCACCATCATCATCATCATCATCATCATCATCATCGTCGTCGTCATCATACGTTCATCTCTTGGCAGTTTATATATTCATAGCTCTTCAGTTATGGTCCATGTTTTGTATATCAAAATAATTATAAAGCAATACTTGAAGTTGTAATAAAAATAATGCAACAACAAGAATTTTAATACGTGAACGATACTTACATCAATTTTTGATTGGTAGTATTTGTACTCAAACAGCAATTTCCATTGTCGATGTCATCATCTCAGAATATGAACATTCTTTTCATTCTTGAGAAAATATCGAATATCGAATAACAATATATTTTTTGCTTTAGCAGGCAGTAGGGCCTAGCAATACTATCACAACTAATTAGGCCAACAAAGTCGTTGCCTAAATTATTTTTACAATCCTAGCAAAATAAATATATTCCTAGTATTTACGATGCATAGGGTCTTGCAAATGGAGTATATGTATATGCTTGAAAGTATGCAACACTAAATGCCTGTAGCATATATTTGCTATGCATATGCAATACGAATTTGATATAGATAAAACAATTTGGTTCGATTTTAGCCAACAGAAATGTTATCTCACTGAAGTAATAGCACCCTGGTGCTAAAGCTCCACCGTAGACTTTGTTAAGGCTAGCAGCCACTTGATTATTACAATTTGCGCAATAATGTCAATGTAAAACCACTTGCAAAACGAGCTTCTTTTTGTCAGGCATTTAATTACACACCCGCATAATAAAAAAATAGTATAATGTCCGACGAATAAGAGTAGCCACATTTTGGATCGATGAATCCTAATACATGTTCGGATTTCCAACAAAAAATCTACTACAGAATCATAATTAGCTTCCCAAAATCCATATAATGTGGCTACTTTAATTTCTCGGATATCATAACGACTATGCTACCGACCCTTAGAAAAATGGGACTACTTAGGAAGTCTCTTCTAGATTTGCAGGCTTAGGCATGACATTGACCATCTGTTAGTTGACAATATGAGCACAAATTACTGTCAGTAGAAACAACATCGGGATATGCTCTATCTTGGATAAGATAATGCAACAAATCGATCAAAATACTGCTCAGTCTCAGTCGAGTACTACACGCAGGGCATTTAACCCTTGCTTTCTGCATATACTGCAGACGCAAGGCGGAAGAAGTGATAATCCCATGTTTGACGTGCATTTTCTCACCGCTCAGTCATAAGTGTAGGACACCTTTGAGTATTTAAAGGTGAGATAGCATCACAGACTTGTCTTCAATTCATGTCAAAGGCCTCTTATGTTATTTATGGAGCTCAAATTGTTTCGATTGTAGAACGTAGAAATCAAACCTCATGGTATACTAGTGGGTTTTTTGCTGACCTTTTGAGCGCCAATGTTACTGAATAATTTCCAATTCCAATGCCACTGAAGCGAGAATCTGGAATGTGAAATAAAATATGATTCAGATTTATTTTCGCCAACTAGTCGAATATTTCATGAAACGGAAAATAAAATTGGGAAATCCTGAAAAAAATCTTTTTTTCTTTGTGATTCTTCAAGAATTTCACAGTTAAAGTTCAATTTAGAAAAATGTAATTTCCAAAATTTCAATTTTGAAAATATGAAGTTTGAAAAAAAAAAATATGTGGCACTTATAGGCCCCAAAGGAATCTTTGAACGAGCCTCTCTTCCAGTACTGTTGAGCGTTGTCGTGGGCCCTTCTTATATTAGCTGGTTCCAAACAGCAGATGTCATTGTGACATCACTTATTCTGAGCTTTGTCACAGAGCTCTTTTCAGAAGCGTTTTCATGGCAAATTGTTACTGCTTGCCTACTGGTGGATACCGTTCGAAACAAAAATCTCTTCGATATCAAAATTGTGCTTCAAGCGTAGATTGAACCCACGACTTGCAGATCAGAAGGCTAAGCTATGGCAGTTTCGAATACAGATGGCTTTATTCATTCAAGTTTCAATAAAAATTACAATATTTTGGTTGCAAATGAATTTATTGCAAATTTTAAAATATAATTTTTCAAAAATGTCCGCACTAAAATTTTTCATTTTACACGATCCAAAAAAAAAAAAATTGAATACAAAAAACTATTTGTGGTTGCACAAAACATTCAACGAATTTTACCAAATAGCAAAAATAAAAAAAGAGAAAAATTTCAAAATTCTTAACAATCATATGCAGCTGATACCCTTTACTAAATCCAAGCAACAATAATGATAACGGAAATTTTGTTGCTGTCTACCAACACACACACATACAGATTACCCGTATGGAAATAGAAGAAGTAGAGGAGCATACATGCATAGAGTTTGCCATCAACCACACTTGACTTGTCTACAGATGCTGCTGCTGCTGTTGCTATTCTTCTATATTGCTGTTGCATATCCGCAGTAGAATGTGACGTAACAAAACAACAACAACAACAACAACACCAGCAACAACAACAATGACGACGATTATAACAAATAGTATTGCCGAGATAGCAGAGATAGCAGGAAACGGAAATGTTGTGGTTGTTGTTGTTGTTGTTGTTTTTGTTGTTGTTGTTGAATGAATGCAAATACAAAAGCTTTGAGCAATAGCAATAGCAATAACAGCAGATAGAAGAATAAGTCGTAACAACAACAACAACAACAACAACAACAACATACAATTGTGACATTTGAAAAGCGGGTTAAGCTGCTGCTACTTTAGTTGTTGTTGTTGTTGTTGTTGTTGTTGTAAATGTGGTTTTTATCAACAACTTTCAACATGGCAACATCTCAACAAAATGGCAGTAACAATGGCAAATATGACACTTGCCACAGAGTAGCCATTATTTTGTTGGTCTTTTGCTGCAACAGCTGGTATCACCGTTGCCATGATATGTACGAGTACTACATATGTATGAGCGAATACCTACAGCTATACTTAGTATTGAAACTACCATTGTTGCTGATAACGATGATGGTGGTTTGTCCTTCTTGTCGTTATTGTGATGTGTGATGTGTGTGTGTGTGTGTGTGTGTGTGTGTGTGAAGCAACTTAAAGTATTTTCTAAACAAATTTGAATATGTACAATTAAATATTTTCGATTTATTTAACGGCGAATACATTTTGGATGATTTTAAGTTGAATTTATGGATTTTTCACTGTTCGGCTGTTTTAATCACTTTAACCTTTTAACATTTCTAATACTTCCTTGAAGAATGAATCTACATTGTAGATATCTTATCATATTTATGAGTTAACAACAAGAATAGAATTCATTTATGTATACATGTACATATACAAAAAAACCAAGCAACTCCAACTGTAGCAACAATACAACAGAGCACATCACAACATAACAAAAACAATTTTCGAATAAAAGCAATAAAAGTAAAAAGAGACAGTTAAAAATGAAACAACAAACATCAAATTAATGCCTAAGTTTTTGCTACCAAAATATGCGAAAAGCAATAACAACAATACTTAATAGGCAATATGCTGCTATCAACATGGCCATTTGTGCGCCATGGCCATAATATTTTGCTTTCATATAAGTATGTATCATACATATGCATATGTAAAGTATTTCAAATCAAAATGAAGGCACAACAAGAACAATAAAAACAAGTACGAGTACGAGTAAAAACAACAACAACAACAACAAGAATTAAAATGCAAAAATTCAAATATGATGGTGATGACTGTATGGCACGCAATATTTGAAAATTTGTAGTAAGAATCTAGCCTAAGTAAAAATAAAAAGGAATTACAATTGGAGGGGGAAGATCTGAGGTATTCAGATAAAAAACTGAAATCGCGATACTTTCATTATAAAGGGTTATCCATTTCGAGATTTCAAAAGTATAGGGCTAGAATTCGACATCTGTTAAACTGAGTTGTTAAAAAAATTTCTTTCTTTTTCAGTTCAACGTCTGACATTTGCGAAAATGGTTCGCTTAACTATCGCACAACGCATTAAAATTGTAAAAACCTACTACAAAAATGGTGATTCTGCCACAGCCACATATCGTGCTTTAAGAGGAGATTATGGTTTACATAATCGTCCAACTACGCAAGCAATTGGCAAAATTGTGAAGAAATATGAAGAGACTGGATCGGTTACAGATATTGTAAGGCCTGTGCATCATCGATTCGCTCGTACCACCGAAAATATCGCTGCTGTAAGTGAAAGTGTTGCCGAAGACCCGAATGTGTCGATTCCTCGTCGTTCTCAGGAATTAGGACTGTCTTACGGCACATTATGGCGTATTTTGCATTTGGATCTACACCTACATCCATATAAAATCCAGCTCACACAACAACTGAAGCCAGCTGACCATTCACAACGTCGTAGATACGTCGAATGGGTGCTTGAACAACAGGCGGTGGACGGCAATTTTTCGAACAAAATTTACTTCAGCGACGAAGCACATTTCTCACTCGGTGAGATGCCACTGCATCCACAAAAAGTCACTGCTTGGTGCACTCTTTGGTTCGGAGGTGTGATTGGACCTTACTTCTTCGAAAACGACGATGGAACGACTGTCACCGTCAATTCGGAGCGTTATGGTCATATGATAACCGACTTTTTTTTGCCTGCTATTGAAGAATACGACTTAGAGAATATGTGGTTTCAACAAGACGGTGCCACATGCCACACAAATCGAGCGAATATGGCTTTATTGCAAGAGAAATTTTCTGGCCGCGTAATTTCTCTGACACCGCTTGACTTTTTTTTTTGTGGGGCTACGCGAAAGACCGTGTTTATGCAGATAAACCTTTAACTCTTGAGCACCTAAAAACCAACATTCGTCACGTTATGGCTGAGATACCGCCCAATATGTGTCAAAAAGTGGTCGAAAATTACCTCAAAAGAATCGATGCTTGCAACAATTCGCGTGGTGGTCATTTAAATGATGTAGTATTTCACACATAATGTCAACGTTCAAACTTTATAATAAAAAAGAAATATCATGATAAAAAATATTTTATATGTGTTTTATTTACATTTACTTTTGAAACCGCAAAATGGATAACCCTTTAGTACATGCATGAAAGAGGGCCGTGTGAGTGAAATAAAGCACTACAGAATGAAGCAAACTACATATGACTATGGCGGCGGCGGCGGCGGCGCTAAAGTTTGGCAACAACATGCATTACCAACATGGTCTTAACTGACGAACATGTCCACGCACATAGTTACAAGAATTCTTATGTGGTATGTATGCGTGCAAACAGTGCAACGGCCGTTCAAAATTGCGCTTATCTTGCCACAAACACACACATATGCATACACTGAACACAGACAATAAATTTTAACGCAACATGCAATATGATTATATGCATAACTTGAGGGAGCGTCAACTTCACCGTCGTCATCATCATCATCATGTCATCTTTTGATCGGCCCGCTCTTGAGCGCTACACTCAAAGAGTCATTGGATTTATTGGGTTTATGCTTCCGTTTGTACCACCTATAATGTGAGAAGTTAGATATAGAAATGTATATATACAATATTATTGGTTAGAACCACGATCTGAGTCGACTGACCCAAATTATAGTGCGATCGGTGCGATAGTGCTTAGAATGGACGTTTGCCAAGCGGTTTTAATGAAAACCGTCACCGGAGGCCAAGCAGATATTTGTTATAAATGTATGTAAAAGTAGTATATTTGGATTACAGAGCCAATTCCGATCCATATTTAAATTTTAGAACTTTTTGAACTTAACCTAACCTAACCTTTTCGTACGACATGGCCCTCTATGACTGAAATGGAATCGTAAAAGTCATACGAAGACCTCTAACGGTGTTCTTTTGCAAATGTCAGTCTACTCTGAAAGCATAAAAAATTGCATATAGTATCGTTTTCGTATACGACAAGGTCTAATGTGAAGCAAACTCTGTGGCACGTTTTCGTACGACAAGCATACGTGGCACTCGATGTGTTAAGCGCGATCGAAATATCAATAACCTAAAACGCCATACATAGAGTTTGTCTAATTGCAAAATAGATATGTTGGAAAATCGGTATGATAGGATGAAAATCAAGCCTATCTCACGTACAAAATTAAGTTATTAAATATATGTTTTCACACTTGGGGCGCGAAAATATAAAGCTAGAGCTTGATCTGTATAGGTATTTTTTATCAGAAAATTCATATATTACAATATTAATGCAATCAAATTAAAATCGCGCCTGCCTTCCATACAAAACTATGTTGTTGAATGTATTTTTTCACACTTTAAGCACGTAAATATAAAGCTATCAAACCAAGACTTGATGTAAAGAGCTAATTTCATAATAGAATAGATATGCTGAAAAATGTTTACTATCGAATAAAAAGCACATCTACCTCCAATACAAAATTATCCTGTTAAATGTATCTTTTCACACTTTTCGTAAGAAAATATAAAGTTATCAAACTGAAATTCACTTTGTATTACTGTAATAATAAACTAACAAATATATTTGAAAATAAACAGAATCGGATGAAAACTACGCCCACCTCCCATACAAAGTTATGTCGTTGAATGTCTATTTTCACACTTTTCATAAGAAAATATAAAGTTATCAAGCTGAAATTCGCTATGTATTACTGTATTTATAAACTAATAAAAATATTTGAAAATGAACGGAATCGAATAAAAATTACGGCCACCTCCCATACAAAGTTATGTCGTTGAATGTCTATTTTTACACTTTTCATAAGAAAATATAAAGTTATCAAGCTGAAATTCGCTATGTATTATTGTATTTATAAACTAATAAAAATATTTGAAAATAAACGGAATCGGATAAAAATTACGGCCACCTCCCATACAAAGTTATGTCGTTGAATGTCTATTTTCACACTTTTCGTAAGAAAATATAAAGTTATCAAGTTGAAATTTGGTATAGACTATTTTATTTACTAACTAATAGACATATGTGAAAATTGAGGGAATAGTATAAATTTTACGCCTACCTCCTATACAAAATTACACTTACATATCTATATTTTCACACTTTGTGACGCATAATATTCGAAGACAATGTTTTTCGACATACTATTTATATACATATGTTTAGGTATAGTATGTTTAATATAGTTTAAACTGTTTCCGGTGTTGTATTTATAAATGTTTACAGGACGGCTTTTTGAATTAATTTTTATTTTTGAATTTAATTGAATTTTCCATTAATGATGCTATGCACGAAGTTCTATATAACAAATTGGATTACCTGAACTCGAAATATATGCCCTTCAGTCCTATTTGGATTATAAGCTTGCAACAAGATTGCAAAAAAAAACATAACCCTAGAATTTAGCGCAGCTATATGTGGCATACTTGCATATCTATGACTATAGATTATATTAAGTGGATAAGGTAAAATTTGTATGATATTATTCACATGCCAGCATGATTCGCTGAATGGGGTAACATTACCGGAACTAGACCATCAACAATATTTATTTCACCCACTGTGCATGTTTCCTCATCTTACGCGGAAATAATTTAAGTTGTGTAAAAATTTCAAATTCAAACGAAAAGCTATACATACATTGTCGTCCTCTCTGTTAAGTAATCGGCCTCTGTGACAATCACTTTAGTGTGGTCAATCTTGGGGTTGTGTACAATTCATTTGCGATTTACGTCAGTTGTTACAATAACGCCACTTTGCATTGCATTGTTGTTGTTATCACACAAACTCACGCACACACACACACACACAAAAGAGGCGTGTCAGATTGTTGATAATTATATTTTATGAGTGTAACGATAGCGTTTTGATGTAATGGACATGCTTGCCACCAGCGAACAACAACAATAATGTTCTTCATATACCATATATGCATTATATACATACATATACAATATATAGTGTATGAGTATAGTGCCTGATACCCTTTATGTGACAGCTTCAAAATACACAAAGACGGAAACAAGCGGATATTTTAGTATGGCATGTTGCGTCGTAACGCAACGAATGATAAAAATAAAAATGCCACCAACACAAACATAAAAAAAACAATAGCCAAAAATCTCATTGCAATAATGGCAACATAGCGCCATGCTGTTGCAACCGAGTTTTCTTCTTGTTTTGGATTTGGTGTTGTTGTTGTAGTTGCTTTCATGATGGCTGATAGTTGAGTTGACTTGGCTGGTTGGTTGGTTGGTAGCTTGGTTGGTTCAATGGTGTTATACACTACATACTCGTACAAGTAGTATGATAATGCATTAGAATACAACAAGTAACAAGCAACATCAGCATTATTGTAGAATGCATGACAGCAAGGATAGCAAGGAGTAGCAGTAGGAGAAATATCAACTAAACAACAATAATAAAATGCAATGAGAAGCACCAAAATGAGCACGTCTCCATTTGTCACACATGTAACACATGTGCAATATGTAGCAACAAGAACTGAACCGAAATAACAATGGCAGCAGCAGCAGCAGCATTTTACTCTTTTGCTTGTTTTTCGCTGTTGCAATTTGATATGTCACACATACGGAGCGATGCAATTCGCAAATGCAAATATTTGTAGTCGCTGTTATTGTTGCTGTTGTTGTTGCTGTTGTTGTTGCTGTTGTATTATAAAAAGTGTGCTTTATGTACATACAAATATTGAGGTATATGTATACTCACATATGTAGTTGCAACATGAAATGGGTTCATATCGTTTTAGAATTATTTGACACGTCTTGGACTTTGCACAATTTTATGAGGCACATTTGTTGCAAGAGTATGTATCTATGGTATTCAATTCGTCTGTTTGCGTCTTTCATATCTCTCTCTCTCTCTCTGACACTTGCATTAAGTACATTCAATAATACGACTACTAAACATATGAATGTGGAATGTTCGCATGTGCTTGTTGGCTTATGGTGGGCGCAATTTTGTGACTTGGACATTTCGTTTTTTTTTTTTTTTGCAATACCATCATTCTAACTGCAATACTGAGTAGTAGGAGAAGAAGGAACAGAAGACGTTAGTGTTGGCGTTGTCAAGATATGAATATTCCTTGTTAGTGAGTGACTTTTGTGACAGTAGTCATTTGTAAATATTTGTTGTTGCATATATATGTGTGTGTGTGTTTTAGTTGATTAGAAACAAAACGCCATTTTGTGATTGAATGTCAGTTGCACATAAAACACACTACATATAGCCAGAAGTAGCAAATACAAGATATATTCTGATGAAATGTTTTTAATCAGAAACCAAAACGGAATGAAGGCTTTAGAAATATTTAAGAAATAAAAAATATTAATTTTGTGATTGTTGAATTTTTATTTTTTGTTTTATTTTATAGAATCGTGATTATTTTTGCAAAAAATAATTTTAATATTTTTTTTTTTTTAATTTAATTCTTTGTCATTTTAAAATGAAATTTCATCTTATTTCATTGAGAACTCACACATTCGTTTTGGGCTACGTCTATATGGCAGTAGGTATTTATTTCCAGATTTAAATATAAGGTCTAGTAAAAAGAAATCCATTGTTTTTGCATTAAATTGAATGATTTATTTAGCATAGTTAGAATGATCAGATTTAGTTCCAATATGCATCGTTTTGTTTGATAACTTGTTGCCATTTTGAAGGTAATTTCATAATGCCACTCTCATAGAAACCTCGTTCCTATTGGCAAAAAACTGGGACACACTGGAACTGGGCTTCTCTTGAGGCCAATTTTTCATCAGCAAAATCATTCACCATAGACAGGAACAGATAGAAACACTTAGTGCCTGGTCCGGACAATAAGGTGGATGCATAAAAACCTCCCAACCAAGCTCCCAGAGCTTCTGGCGAGTCACTATCGATGTGTGTGGCCTGGCGTTGTCTTGATGGAACACAATTCCTCTTCTATTGCCCGAAGCTGGCCGCTTTTGGGTGATTGCTTCCTTCAGGGGGTCAGCTCATAGTAGATGATTCCCTACCAATCGCACCAAACACATAGCAAAACCTTCCTGACCATCAATCCTGGCTTGGCCACCGTTTGCGCCGGCTCACCGCGATTCGACCACGACCATTTTCGCATGACATTATCGTAAGTGAAACACTTTTCGTCACCAGTAACCATCAGCTTCAGAAATGGATCGAGTTTGTTTCGATTCAGCAGCAATTCGCAGATGGAAATTCGGTGCATCAGATTTTTTTGCGTTAACTCGTATGGCACTCATACATCGAGCTCCTTTTTATAACCAGCCTTATTTAAATTGTTTCAAACGGTTTTTTGGGCAATAGAAACAGTGCTTAAATGACGGTCAGACTCGATAACTTCCATTATTTTATCGATATTTTCGACAATCGGCCTTCCAGAGCGTGGTGCATCATCATTGACATCAAAATTATAGCAACGGAATCGACGAGACCGAAATTGCACGTAATTGTCTGTTACAATATCAGGACCATAAACATTATTCACATTTTCAGCCGTCTGGCTTGTGTTTTCGCCTTTATCGAAGAAAATCTGTAAAATATGGCGTATTTTCTCTTTACTGGTGTCCATATTTGACGCGTGCTCAAACAATACTGAGTCAAGCAATCACAAAACTGCCTAAAAAGATTATTTAGTACGAAATCCTGTCTTTCTAATGCCATCTAGCGTAACCCGATCGCACTTATACAACGCGAGATACAGATTATTAAAGCCATCTATAGGAAAAATAATCGATTTCTTTTTACTACACCTGATATTTAGTTCTTTTTATACCCTGCATAATGCAATATGCATGGTATATTCATTTCGGTCAGATGTTTGTGTCCACTTGAAGGAATCTCCTGAGATATAGACATAGATATATATTCGTGATCAGCGTCGATTAAATTTTCGATTTAACGATGTCCGTCCGTCCGTCCGTCCGTCCGTCCGTCCGTCCGTCCGTCCGTCCGTCCGTCCGTCCGTCCGTCCGTCTGTCTGTCACCTGGCTGGTTCGCACGATAACTTGAGTAAATATTGAGCTATTTCGATGAAATTTGGCATAAGTAATCTATGATCCAAGGGTACGGAGGGGATTGATATTGGGCATGATCGGTCAATAACCACGCCCACACCAAGCATTCAAAGCGACTAACCTCGAAATTTTCAAAATCTTTAACTTGCTATAACTCTCATAATATACGACTTGGGACAACAATATTTGGCACATAGACTTATACTATACTACTATATAACCTCGCCAAAAGTGGTTGAGCCACGCCTACTTCTTAGCGTAGCTCTCATACAAAGTGTCTGTACTTCTTTTAAATTGAAACAGCTGTAACTTCTACAATCTTCTGTCCAGAATAACCATAATTGACACTGAGATTAACATGGTAGTCGGAAATAATATGGCAGAAAATCAGTGTGCCACGCCTACTGATTTTTGGGTCTCCCATACAAAGTTGCGGAAATTAAAAAAAATGTTACCGGTTATAACTTGCAAACTGTCCAGCGTAGAATAACGAGATTTAAGGTGTGGATTAGTATTGTACGAGCAACTAGGCTCACAGAAAATGGGCCAACCACGCCCACTGTTTATCGTAGCCCCCATACAAATTTTAAATTAAAACAGCTGTAACTTCGGCAATCTTCTGTCTAGAACAACCATAATTGACACTTGCATTAATATCGTAGGCAGCAAAAATCTGGCAGAAAATCAGTGTGCCACGCCCACCCCTTCATGAGTCTCCCATACAAAGTCAAGGGAATTAAACTAAAACTTTTAAGCTCCATAACTTACAAACCATTTAGCGTAGGACAACAAGATTTAAGGTATGGAATAGTATTGTACGAATAACTAGACTCACTTAAAATGGGCGCGCCACGCCCAGTGTTTATTGTAGCCCCCATACAAATTTTAAATTGAAACAGCTGTAACTTCGGTAATCTTCTGCCTAAAATAACCATAATTGACACTTGGATTAATATCGTAGTCAGCAAAAATCTGGCAGAAAATCAGTGTGCCACGCCCACTCCTTCATGAGTCTCCCATACAAAGTCAAGGGAATTAAACTAAAACTTTTAAGCTCCATAACTTACAAACCATTTAGCGTAGGACAACCAAATTTAAGGTGTGGATTGATATTGAAAAATTAATTAGATATACCAGAAAGAGATACGTCACGCCCACTTTTTATATATCTTCCGTATAAAGTATCGGATTTATCTTAAACATTAAAACACCCATAACTTACTAATTAATACGCCTAAGTCAACCCATTGCAACCTATGTAGTTTAGTATTATAGGCAGAAATTGATTCTCCAAAATTGGTGAGGTACGCCTGCTTCTTAATGTAGGTCCTATACAAAGTAGTAGTGGAAGAAAAGGATGGATATACGAGCAAACTTTTTATATATATCTCTACATATGCAGGGTATAATTTGGTCGGCCCCAGCCGACTGTAAGGAGATTTTTCTTCTTTCAAACTCCTAAGAAGGTCTCTATTTATTTAAGCGATAAAAAAATGTATTAATTGCAACTCGCTTTGAGCGAGTACGCATTTCTCGTCACCAGTAAATGTATCATTTTCTTTATTTCTGTAAAAACATGTGGAAACCGTATGTTGAGCATAGAAATTAAAACAAGACGATTTATATGATGATGAGCTATCGAATTTGATCAATTTAATCTTCAGTAATCTCACGAATAATTATTCGGTAGTAGTTAGTTATGCAACAATCAATGCCTTTCAAAATGTATAATGACAATGATCTACATGAAGTGTGCATTGTGTTGTGATGAAATTCGTTTCAATTCTGTTCAGACATTTGTTAATTACTTTCCGAACATTTCAATAAATCCATAAATAGGGTACTATTTATTCGCAATAATTGAGTTAATGAAAACAAATCTCCTGAAATTATTTTTTTTTATATACGAAGTTGCTTAATGGTACACCACATGAGTATCACATCTTTGTTGCATTTGAATTTATTAAGTATTGTTTTTTTACACTCAAACCACACTTTAATCACACTTTTTCCACGTTCTTAATGATCGAATAAATTAGAAGAGTAATGCAATGAAATAATTAATTATCATGAAAGAAATAATAAAAATTGCATTAAGTAAGTTACTCAAGGATAAAAATGTTTATTCCAATGCATTTGAAATAATATTAGGGCTGTTCAGAATCTTGTGCATTTAAGATTGCAAATTCGTGCAATTGTAAATATTTATCATCAATTGTGAACGACTTTTTTGTTTACTTTGCATTACTTGTTGCAAGCCAAGCTATTCACAGCTGATTGGTGAAATAGCAAATTATTTTGATGTTAAAATTGCGCACAAATTAGAAGAAATGCCGAAAAAAAGCTGTAAGGAGCAAATAGTCGGCTCTTTAATTGACGAAGCTGCTGATGAAATTATGTGCAACGAAGGTATGAAATATTCTCTTCATAATTTCAGTAAATAACCATTTTTCATTAAATTAGAATTTGATGAGGATGAATTTTTTATTTATTTATTATTCTTTATTCTTTCATTCTTCATTTATTCTTTTTTTGATTTGTTCGCCTTCCATTTTCAGTTTTTTTTTATTTTGTTGCTGATCAGCTGCTAGTTTGCAATTCAGTGTTGCATACATAACCTACGGGTTTTTGGTGTTGCGTCGTTGCAAGAGTGTAGTAAATGCACGACTGTATATTTTGTTAGTGTAAAGCAAAAATTTACTACACCATTTTGCAATTGCAATGATGCAAGACCATTTGCACAAGATTCTGAACAGCCCTATTGTAATAGCGACGATGACGGCAATGACGACGACGACAACGACGATGATACATTGCTGACAACAGTTTGAGTGAAAAATAATTTTTTTTTTTCATCTACATATTCCGGATACGTACATATTCTTTATAGATAGCCATCCCATCTCATGCCAAAGCATTATACATATAAATGCGTATGTATATCCTGCTGAAAGGATAATAAATGAGTATAAACTATAGTCTTTGGTTTATATGAGTTAGGGTGGATCGGAACAAAAAAATTTTTTTTTCCTTAACCCTTTTAGAACAATCAATCAATATTTTTTCCATTATAAAATTAATGGCCTTTAAAAATCATAAAAATTTTTTTTTAAGTGTGAAGCTAACTTAAAACTAAAACAGTAATAGTGAGCTGAAATTGCCATTAAGGGTTAATATTGTATCTAACAGTATATGTAAAAATTTCCTTACAGTCGGCTGGGGCCGACCAAACTATACCCTGCATATGTAGATTTATATATAAAAAGTTTACTCGAATATCCAACTTTTCTTTTATTTCCACTTTTCGAGAAACAATTTTTGCATATACTACTAATTTACACCCGAAATATGGTTGACTTTGACGAAGTAAAAGTGGGCGTGGCTTACCACTTTCTAGTAAATCCAATTAATTTTTCAATGTTAATCCACACCTTAAATTTGGTGTCCTACGTTGAATAGTTTCTAAGTTATGGTGGTTAACATTTTTGTTTAATTTCCTCAACTTTGTATGGGAGCCCCAATAAGAAGTGGGCGTGGTACGCTGATTTTTCGCCACATTATTTCCGACTACGATATTAATTTAAGTGTCAATTATGGTTATTCTAGACAGAAGATTGCCGAAGTTACAGCTGTTTCAATTTAAAATTTGTATGGGGGCTACGATAAACACTGGGCATGGTGCTCCCATTTTCTGTGAGCCTAGTTGCTCGTACAATACTAATCCACACCTTAATTCTCGTTATTCTACGCTGAATAGTTTGCAAGTTATAACCGGTAACATTTTTTTTAATTTCCGCAACTTTGTATGGGAGACCCAAAAAGGAGTGGGCGTGGCACATTGATTTTCTGCCATATTATTTCTGACTGCCGTGTTAATCTAAGTGTCAATTATGGTTATTCTAGACAGAAGATTGTAGAAGTTACAGCAGTTTCAATTTAAAAGAAGTACAGACACTTTGTATGGGAGCTACGCTAGAAAGTAGGCGTGGCTCACCCACTTTTGGCGAGGTTATATAATAGTATAATGTAACTCTATGAGCGAAATATTGTTGTCCCAAGTGGTATATTATGTGAGTTATAGCAAGTTAAAGATTTTGAAAATTTCGAATTTTCGAAATCGCTTTGAATGCTTGGTGTGGGCGTGGTTATTGACCGATCATGCCCAATATCAATCCCCTCCGTACCCTTGGATCGTAGATTACTTATGCCAAATTTCATCGAAATAGCTCAATATTTACTCAAGTTATCGTGCGAACCAGCCAGGTGACAGACAGACGGACGGACGGACGGACGGACGGACGGACGGACATCGTTAAATCGAAAATTTAATCGACGCTGATCACGAATATATATCTATGTCTATATCTCCGGAGATTCCTTCAAGTGGACACAAACATCTGACCGAAATGAATATACCATGCATATTGCATTATGCAGGGTATAAAAATATTATAGCTATAGAGGCCCTCCCTGAGACCTCTTCAATGAGTTATCATTTTTAAAAATCGGACAATCATCAACTGAGCTAAAATAGAAACACCTTTTTAGCTTTTCTAATAAGAAATTAGGAGGTGAAATTTTGAAACTTTTTTATTTGTATGTGGAGTGATCCACCTTAATGTGAATACATATGAGTTCATATGTATTTTCTACGTGTTGCCGCAAAGAAACTCATACGCACGAATACACATCTCATATGTTTCACAGAATTTCTGTGTGTGTGTGTGTGTGTGTGTGTTTTTTTTTTCAAACGATTAATATTTGTATGCGCGCGTAAAAGATGTCGCCACACATTTCGCGATTTTTTCCCGATTTCTATATTTTTGTTGTTGTACTTTTTCACCATTTCCATTTTCAGTTTATCCTGTATTGTACTATATGTGACATATTTGTTGTTATGCTTTTGTCTTTTTATGTAGAGCATACTACAATTACATACGTATGTGCGCATTATTACCACAAAATGATTAAGTGCCAGGATAATGAAACTGAAATGCTTTGGATTGCTAACTCGTCGTAGTCCTTGTTGAATGGGGTACATGGAAAAAGTGCAAAAACAAATATTAAAAAAAAAAATATATATATAGAAAGTTAACAACAAAAACACCAACAACAAAGATAATAAGTGTGCGAATTTCGAATAAGGCATACAAGAGGCGTGACATATATGTATTTGTGCATACATGGACATATGTAGCAATTATTCCACTCTAAAAAAAAATATTTGAAATTTAATAATTCTATTCAATTTTGAGCCAATTGGCCCTTAATTATTATTATACTTAACCATTTTTTGGGGATGGAAATTACTTGTTTTCTACAAATTTATAATTTGGTCGAAAAACCCAAAGTCTGAAGTCGAAGCGTCCAATGGGATTGCAGCGCGATTAGGTACGAATTCTGAAGCTTTAGAAAAAAAACTAGAGACACCAGAGTCTTAAGCCACAAATATGCTCTTTCAGTCTTGCACTAAACCCATTGAAAGGGTCTAAGAATGGTCTAAGTGGTAAAAAATGGAGACCATTACTAGATTACTCTCTATTCACCTAATTAAAACTTCAATAAATTTCAATAAAAAAAAAACAGTATTAAAAGGACATTTTTTTTACAGTGTATTCAAAAATACTTTTAATAAGAAATGTAATTTTTGCCGAACAAAAAGAAAGAAAAAAAATTATGAAAGTACATTCAACACAATCAACTACTTATAAAATGCATGATATGGAATGTGGTAATACGAAACCACAAACATCTGTAGGAGAAAATAAAACAAAAAATTCGAATATTCAAAATATATGAAAAATCTTGATAAAACGCATAAATTTTCCAAAAAAAAAAAAAAACACCAACCGACGCAAATATTGCTCACATACTCACACATGAAATATTTGTTATTTTATCATGAAAATTCCATAGAGAATATCAAAGCTATTTTGCATAGAAATGAATAGAAAAACAAAGAAAAAAAAACAAAAATTTGCAAAAATAACGCAAAAACGCTATCATGTGGGGAGTGTATCGTAGAGTGATATTGAATAGAAGAACAGAGGATAGAGAGAAATCCTTTTTAATGATAAAACACGCATAAACAATTTGCAATTTTCATTACATACGAATATACTATGAAACATGCACACACAAACACACACACACACACACACTTGCGTATATGAACTTTGACACACAGCCAAGCAGACGTACTCGTATGTATGTGCTATCACACCGTGGAGCATCTTACGCACGCACGCCAACACATACGGCTTGTTTGTTGTTGTTAACGTAGCTACTCGTATGGCAAAGGAGACATTTTACTGTGAAAAAAATATATATGTGTAGGTGGTGCATGAGTATTTGTGTATATTATTTATATTTGGCATTGAAAATGACACGCGAAATAGGCCACGTACACATATACCTATGTTGTACGTATGTATGTAGGTAGAAAGAAAATATGCACAGTTGTTGTTGTTGTTGTTGTTGTTGTAATTTTTTTAAAAAGAAAATTGAGCTTTCACGAAAATATTGTTTATGTTGTTAATTCGTGCTGACATACATGTCTGTAGAATTATATGAGAGCGTATTAAGATGAGTCAAATTTTAAATTATGATCATTTCAAACAGTTTGAAAACGTCTACACTTTTAAAAGAAGTTCTTTTGGGAACAAATGCGGAAGAGCTTAGACTGAGACAAAGAGTTTGACTCAGGAATCGTACTTACAGCGGTGGAATGACTAATCTCCATTAATTTTTTCCTCCCACTACAATTCCTACAATCATATTTTCACCATCTATCTTCAATCTTTGCGCGGGTTCTCTTACAAAATTCATATATAAAGTCCTTAGACCGATAAAAGGGCCAAACTCCATTAAGTTTTCCTACAACTATACTTGTACCCTAAGGAATTCATATAATAACGCCATTAAAGTGATTTAATTAAAAATTTCTGTTAGTTTTTCCTCCATAACATTTCCTCCAAATATGTTTTTATCCTCCATCTACACTCCTTATGGTGGCTGTCCTACAAAATGCTCCTAAAAACGTCCTTAGTATGGTGGAATGACCAATCTCCATTAATTTTTTCCTCCACTAAAATTCCAGCAATGATATTTTCACCATCTATCTTCAATCCTTATGCGGGCTCTCTTACAGAATGTATATAAAGCGTCCTTACAGCGATAAAGGGGCCAAACTCCATAAAGTTTCCCTACAATTCATATAAAAACGCTCTTAAACTGATTTAATTATAAATTTCTATAAAGATTTCCTACACAACATTTCCTCCAAATATGTTTTTATCCACCATCTTCATTCCTTAAGGTGGCTGTCCTATGAAATGCCCATAAAAACACCCTTAATTATGTGGAATGACCAATCCCCATTAATTTGTCTTTCTCTCAACATTTCTTCCAAACATACTTACTTCTTGTCTTTAACCCTTGCGGGCTGAAAATCATCAACAAAACACCTACTAATTGACAAATAACCACGTAGCTGCCAATGAATCGTACTTAGAGAGATTAATTTTCGACATTATTTCCTTCAAACCTATGTAGTCCCTATCTTCGCCTTTTACGAGGGCTCTTATACATTGATGATTTTGGAATATGCTGTAAAAATAAAAATAATTAAATTTTTGTTTTACTTCCCTTTATAAAATGGCTTGAAATAATCGAAACTGGGCTGCCAAAAATTTTGCTCCATACAATTTGATCCACCTTAGCATGCATACAAGTATATCATTCCTGCTAGGTAATCGATGGGTATTGAACTAGTGAATTATCAGTCCGAAAAATATTGTGTTGGGTCTGATTAGAAATCTTATGCGGCCTCTTATAGAAAGAGAATAATTGACAAAAATTAAAGTCCTTTCTCAATTGCCTTTGTCTTTATTGAGATTGAGATGAGTGATTGAATTCCAATTCATCATCAATATTTAAATTCTAAACGTCAGATTATGGTACTTTCGTTAAGCTTTAGTGTTTGCACTTAGGTTTACTTGGGTACTTACTTAGGGTAGGTTAAGGTAAGGTAGTAAGATGCTTCTTCATCTTTTGTTTTTTGCCATTTTTCGATCTCAAGCATAAATGATAATTTTACATTGAATTGACACTTGATGGTATACTATCTATGAACTGGTCGCATTCGGAATTGAATGCAAAATTTACGACAAGGTGAGTTATCACATACGTATATGAGTGCGTATGTGAAACTTTACTACTTACAAATTTATGAATATATTATAAAAATAAGTAGAAGAAAAAAATAAAACAAACCGAATAGATAAGCAATCTTTTGTCATCTTCGTTATACTGTTGTTCTAAATAAGCAAACAAAAAAAGAGAAATTGAAACGTGATGAAAGAAAGTTGTTCATTTTTTTTTGTTTGTTTATTATACTCGTACATAATATCCTTCAACGAATCGCACAAAAAAAAAAATATATATGTATATCACACATATCTGTATGTAAATGTATGAGCATACATGTTGTATATGTGTGTGTGTGTGTGCCATTCCTTATATCATATTAAGTTTTGGTTTGTGTTGATAACATTTTGTCGGCAATGTTTCATTAGTTTATCACTTTTAACAGAGAATTCAACACATTCAAAGTTTTCCATTATATTAAATATATAATATTATTGCATGTGTGCTTTTATTTTGCAAATTTTTATTTGTCTGATGTCTGTGAAGTTTTTTAAATACTTACATGTATATTGTAAATTTATGCATTTCCTTACCGTTGTTCTTTTCGTAGAACATATAGAAGTAGGCACATGAATGCCTACTATTTAGTCGAAGACATTACACATTCTCTTATTCATACTTCCTGTTTGAATATGTACATAAGAAAAGTTGCACCATCTTCGGGCTCAACCAGAACCAATGAAGAGTAAAGTCGTAGTGTTTTACAACGACAATTCCAAACTCCAAACAAGTTTAACGACTCGCCAAAAATTACATCTACCATATTCTCCAGACTTTGCGCCTTACGAACATAATTTATTTTGTTCCTTGCAAAATTATTTCAATGGTTGAATCTATCGATTATGATGAAGCCATGAAACAGCATCTCATTCAATTCTTTACTGGAAAAGATCGATAGGTTTACAATAATACAATAAACGAAATGTAATGTAGCTTTCCGAATGGTGCAAAAAGTCAATCAATCAGAACCAATTGCTAATTTTGAATTTTGGCTTGAATTTTTGTGCCATTTAATAAATGAGCTCTGGAAATCACCCCAAGAATGGGTCATGATTTTTTTCGACAGCACAATAGTAATTTTGTTTACACCCACAAATAAACATATATACATACAAGTATGCACCTACAGTCAAGTCATAAATATTGGTACACAACTAAACGCATTCATGTCGAATACAATATTGAGCGCATCCATTGCGTCTTGACTGCGATTTGACAGTTGACATTTATGCTTCATTGCCACGTCAAAAGTTTTTGGCATCAATTGTTTACAATCATGGAATGAGGGGACATCGAAAATCGTATTGTTGTAGTTGGCCTAAAATGCAAAGGCGATATCTTGCGGACGTTCCGACCGCTTAGAATCACTCGCAATTTTGTGTATCGTGCTGTAAAGTTCTTTGAGGATACTGGTGGAGTACGAGACCGTCAAAGATCAAGCCGTCCGCGCATTGTGAGAACTCCGAAAGCGATCAAAGCCATGAAGAAACGAATCGACGGAAAATTGTTGCGAAAACAGCAAATCTTGTCACGGGAAATGCAAATTTCGCAAAATTCCATGTCCTTGAACTCAGTGGAGGGACTCAGCGCGTCAAGCGACACACCGGACACCTTCTCATGGCCGCATTGGAGGGAAAACGTAAGCGAAAATCGAGAACGTTACGCAGCCGGTAAGTTCACAGACAAATTCTGTTTACTACTTACTTACTTATGTGGCCATAACAACCGAATATCGATTTAGGTCGAATATAACATGCTTCGCCAGCCATCTCTGTTCTTCGCTAACTAGCGCCAGTTAGAAATTCCAAGGGCCATCAGGTTATCCATGGAATAAGTCTCCTGAGCATCGCGTACAAGGTTCTATCGAGCGTACTGTGTGAAAGGTTGAAGCCTATGCTCAGCAACCTGATTGGACCTTATCAGTGTGGCTTCAGACCTGGTAAATCCACCATCGACCAGATTTTCACACTGCGCCAAATCCTGGAGAAGACCCAAGAAAAACAGCCGCTTTCGACAGTCCGGTAAGGGATTACCTCTACGCAACAATGTCTGAGTTCGGTATTCCTGCAAAGCTCATTCGACTTTGTAGAATGACACTGCATAACTCCCGTTGTGCAGTGAAAATTGGGAAGGACCTCTCCGCACCGTTTAATACCGAACGGGGTTTCAGACAAGGTGATTCGTTATCGTGCGACTTCTTCAATCTTATTATGGAGAAAATAATACGAGCTGCTGATCTACCACATAATGGCACTATCTTCAACAAAAGTGTCATGCTGTTAGCGTATGCCGACGATATTGACATAATCGGCATGAACACGCGAGCAGTCAGTGCAGCATTCTCAGAGTTGGAAAGAGAGTCGCGTCGGATGGGTCTCACGGTGAACGAGGGCAAGACGAAGTATCTAGTGTTAACAAACAAAGAGTCCCGGCGTCTTGGACAGCACGTCACTGTTGACAACTACGCTTTTGAAGTAGTAAGGGACTTTGTCTATCTTGGAACCAGCATTAACACCAGTAATGACGTCAGCTTGGAGATCATGCGTAGGATAACTCTTGCTAACAGGTGTTACTTTGGGCTGAGTAAGCAATTGAGAAGTCGAGCCCTCTCTCGTCAGCACTTTTCTTTCGAAAACTCCAAGCATTCGCTCATCCGAGGTGGAGATTGTCCAGGATTCAGCGCCATATGTTAGGACAGGCATGATGAGAGACTTGTAGAGTGTAGTTTTCATTCTTCGAGAGAGGGCTCGACTTTGCAATCGTTTACTTCGCCCAAAGTAGCACCTGTTAGCGAGAGTGATACATTTGCTGGAAGGCAAATGGAAGTCATTTCGAATAAGTTGTTCTAAGATTTGGAACCATTGAATAACCCAATAAAAAGAAAAAAAAAAGTTTTAATTTGGCGTCGATATTTCTATGTACCAATATTTATGACTTGACTAGGTATAAGCATAAAAGCACACTCAACAGTTGTGAGTATTCGGTTTCAGCGATGTATCCGTGATTCATACCACAATATTTGCAACAATAACATATGCATAAATAATAAAAAAAAAGAGCCAGACTTCAATTTAAAATGCAATTCACATGAAAAATGAGTTTCAAATCATTTAGGGCGTGGCAAGAAATCATCATCAGCATCAACAATGTGTTATGCATTATTATTGTTGTTGTTGTTATTATTATCACGGCAGATAACTCTGAACATCATTATATGCAATATGTAAAATGAACAAAAATAACATGAACAACAACAACAACTACTACTATACCTACATATATACATATATGAGCCACAAGCACAAATCAAAGCCATGGTTGATCGAACGTACATATATACGCTTGCTGATGCAACGCATTAACTTACGAGTATTAAAGATGATCAAAAATTTTATAAAAAAAAAAACAAAGAAAAATATCGGTAGAATTTGCACATTTAACAATAATACATAATAACAATAACAAGATTGGCAGTTTCTTAGCCTTCAGAACACGAATAATACGAATAATATTGCAGAATTACCCTGATTGGTTTGTAACATCGACCATACACACTACTAAACTTTTGTGCAATAATGATGATTATGATGATGATGATGATAATGGTGATCATGATGATGCCTTCTTAAATATTTAATCTTAAGCAACTGACTATATTTTCTTCTCCTCTTGTTTTTTGTCTTCCTTTTTTTTTGTTTGTTTTTTTTTTATATAAATTTTGTTATTATATCAATTTGATTGTTTTTTTTTTTGCTGTTGTAGAGTATATATATATACTGTATGATAGTCATGATTGAATCGAAATGGAAATGTTCAAGATTATAATTGCTGTAGGAAATGTATGGAATACATATGAATTTGCCCATTGTACAACATACATATATGTAGAAAGGTTTGGGCATTCAATACCGATGCACATTTATAAAGCCTAAATAGAGGCAATCTAAATACTATACGATTGCAACAAAAACTATAGCAATTACAGCAATTCATAAAGCCGTAAGGCTCGTTTCAATAATAACATTCCTAATAATTCTATAACACAAACATACAAGGTGTGACTATTATGTATTAAGACTGCCTCTAGAAAATACAATTAAAACACGATATCTGCTAATTTTTCGGTATATTTATTCGAAATATTCTCCTCCTGATTCAATACACTTGTTACATCGATTTAATAGTGATTTCAAACGCGTGTTCCAGCTCATTTTTCGGAATTGCCTCCAGTGCCCTCGTCTAAGCCCGTTGTATGGTCTGAATGTCATCAAAAAAGCATCCTTTCAACTTCAATTTCAGTTTTGGGAACAAAAAGAAGTCACACGGTGCCAAATCAATGACGAACAATGAGTGCTGTGTGACTCGGTGCATTATCGTGCAACAGAGACCAAGTTTTTGGATCGCGGTATTCTGGTCGAACACGACGGATTCGGGACATCAAATGCTTCAAAACTTCGAGGTAACATGCGGAAGTAACTGTTTGACCAATCTGAACAAATTCTTTGTGGATAATTGCTTTGCTATCGAAGAATGTGATTAACTATTCGTGTTTTTTTTTTTGGCTTGTGGTGAGTTTTTTGATTTCCATTCCGCACTTTGACGCTTGGTTTCTGGATCGTATTGGAAACAACATGTTTCATCACCCGTAACAATTGTTTTCAGGTAGTTTAGATCATTTTCTGCAGCTGCGACCATGTCTCTAGAATGACTGACTCTCATTAATTTTTAGTCCTCGGTCAATGTGTGTGGAACAAATCTCGCGCAGACCTTTGTTTTGCCCAAATCCCCGTGAAGAATGAGTCGGATAGTTTCTCTGTTGATGTTTAAGGCCTCTTCCATCATTTTCACTGAAGCATTGCGGTCTTCTGTAATAAAATCACGAACTTTCTGGATCGCATCCAGGCTTTCCTTCTTTTATTTCATCTTCTAGCGACTCTCTGCCATCCACAAACCGTTTATGCCATATAAAAACATTTGATCTTGATAAACAAGCATCGCCATACGCTTGTTGCATCATTTTGAATGTTTCTGATGTACTTTTACAAATTTTTGTGTGGAATTTAATGACCGCTCTTTGCTCCATGTTAAAATTTTAACATCAAACGAACACGTGTTTTGTAAAATGAATGTCAATAAACATTAAACGTCAACCAAATGCCATGAAAGTTTGACAGTTAGTAGAGGAAGGTTGAACCTTCAAAACTGAGATATGGTTCGAGTCTTAATACATAATTGTCGCACCTTTTACATAATTACACATAATACTAGGACACCTAAATCATGGAAATCGATGAATCTTTATATCAAATACGCTTCAACACGCTTCATACACGTATAGATTTGCTTTTAGATATGTAATTCCATTGTGAATGGTAATTAATATTCAAATTATAATATAAATAAGAGAAAAGTGTATGTGTTGGATGCTAAAAGTTTTCTTTAATCGTTGATTTCCTATACGATGGCAACAAAATTCAACACAAAAACATCGCCTTTGTACAAATGCTTGCTACAAATTTGCAGCAAACATCAAACTTTCAAGATATCATACTTCAATTTATTTATCAATGGCTATGATCATTTGAATTACTCCCATACTATTTATGCCATCAACACTGTGTGAAAAGAATAAGAAATAAACACACATACTTGTATATATGATACAAATACTTGAAGAAAGAAAAGAACCAAACGGAAAAGTTTCGGAAAATACGGAATACGGAAATCTCTTATATGATATTTTGTTCTTTGTCTCAATTTGTTGCTGCTGCTTCTGCTACATACATACAAATATCCGTTTGCACTTGAGTGCGTCAACCCATCGATTATGCTTATATGTAGCATTTGCGATTTATATTCGACATTTAGTTATTGTTTAATGAATAAATGATTTTGAATGCAATCATTTTTACGTCATTAATTTCTTTTTTTTTTTTTTTTTTTTAATTACTTCAAGTTGAATTAGGTAATTTCCTTTTTTTTTTATTTTTTGAAATTAAATTCAATTTAAATGACATTTTCTTCAGAGAATAAATTTTATAGAAGAAATCACTCAAATGCAAATGATGAGTTGAATAAAGTCATTAGTAGAATTAGGGGCGGAAAAACAATTTAATCATCAAATCGAAAATAAAGTATTAAATAAGTACGTAGCTCATCAACATTGATTGTATTCGATTCGCCATTTATTGGTCAACTTTGGAAAGACAAAGTAATTACGAATCAAGGTCATAGGGGCCATTATTTACTTACTTTACTTACTTACTTACTTATGTGGCCATAACAACCGAATATCGATTTAGGCCGAAAATAACATGCTTCGCCAGCCATCTCTGTTCTTTGCTAGCTGGCGCCAGTTAGAAATTCCAAGCGCCGTCAGGTTCTCCAGTGCTTGGTCCTTCCACCGCAGGTTGGGTCTTCCTCTTCTGCGTCATCCTCCAGTGGGTTCCGAATATAAAACCTTCTTAGCTGGAGCGTGTTCTTCCATTCGCTCGACATCACCTAGCCAGCACAGCAGCTGAATTTTAATGCCCTTTACTATGTCGGAGTAGGCATACAGCTCGTACAACTCATGGTTGTACCTTATTCGGTACTCGCCACCAACGCAAATAGGTACAAAGATCTTGCGTAGGACTTTTCTCTCGAAAACTCCAAGCATGCGCTCATCCGAGGTGGAAATTGTCCAGGCTTCAGCGCCATATGTTAGGACAGGCATAATGAGAGACTTGTAGAGTGTAATTATCGTTCTTCGAGAGAGGGCTCGACTTCTCAATTGCTTACTCAGCCCAAAGTAACACTTGTTAGCAAGAGTTATCCTACGCAAGATCTCCAAGCTCACGTCATTACTGCTGTTAATGCTGGTTCCAAGATAGACAAAGTCCCTTACTACTTATAGTGACAATATGTCGTAGATCAGCAGCTCGTATTATTTTCTCCATAATAAGATTGAAGAAGTCGCACGATAACGAATCACCTTTAGCGGCTTTATATTCAACAAATAGGTGGTGTGTGTCGATCTGTTTTTCTTAGGTCTTCTCCAGGATTTGGCGCAGTGTGAAAATCTGGTCGATGGTGGATTTACCAGGTCTGAAGCCACACTGATACGGTCCAATCAGGTTGCTGAGCATAGGCTTGAACCTTTCACACAGTATGCTCGATAGAACCTTGTATGCGATGCTCAGGAGACTTATTCCACGGTAATTGGCGCAAATTGTGGGGTCTCCTTTTTTATTGACTGACTCTATAATTTAGAACACCATGTTTTTTTTTCATTTATTGGTTTTCTATATATAAGGCCCAAAAAATATTCTATCGCATACAATTTGCTATTAATATCTGGTATATATGGAGTGATTGACTTTATAAACTCACCACCTATCAGTCCATGTCCATTCTCTGTCACCATTGCCTTATTCATCCGACCAAAGCTATTGTTTTAATTCATTTCCGTTGTTTGAAATTATAATCGTTTTGTATGATTTTGTTAAACATTCTCCTAGTAATTGCGCCGGTAGAAAATGAAGAGAGGTTGCAAGGTCGTAAGTTCATGCATTTGCTACTAATCCTATTTCTACTGTTGCTGATGCTGTACAGCAGAAAGATGAGTTCTAGTATTTTATTCCGTTCACGCGTATTTCTCACCATTCGAAAGGTGAACTAATTTCCTTTGTACGCTCGACTGCCTCTAATGTGTGTTTGTTATTCCCAAATTCTTGTACATGTACTCGTACATTTTCTATTTATGTGGCATGATGTTGAGTGTGTTGTAAGGGAATTTTGCTGCTTTTGTTGTTGTTGTTGTTGTGCTTTTGTGGCACTTTTTGCCATTAAAATTGTTAAATTGCTTCTTGTTGATTATTATTTTAGTTGTTATTGCTTGCTGTTCATTTATGTTCTGTTCTATGGAGGGCCAAATATTAAATTATTCAATTTTTATATTCATAATAATGATGTTGTTGAAGAAATTGAATAATTATAAAATTGGTTAAAATAGAAATCAAATAAGGAAACTATGATCTGAAGCCAGTTTGTTTTAAGATGAATATTGTAAAGTACACTCTTACTGAATTTATTTATGCCCTTCGAGGTGAGGATATAGTTCAGTAGGTTTAAAGCTCTTCCCTTTTTGTTGCATATCGATATGAATGGCTTTGTTCGTAATCTTGATCTAAGCTATCATCATCATCATCATCATCATCATCATCATCATCATCATTTGGATACAATATCATTATACCTTATCCCCAAAACTCATTCTATCAACATCATTACCATCGTCTTGATTCTATTCATTATATTTACTAAATTTTCCACTTTTTTCTTCTTATACTATTTCCCTCTCTCTCTCTCTCTCTTTCTCCTCTGCTTTATTCTTCCATATCGATTTCATTCTATTCACTGAACTGAGTGAACAGAGTGTAAAGTGTGACATTAGTTTTTGTTGTGCTCTACTGTGTTTTGAATGTGTACTGAATGTTGGACGTGCAGCAGTGTGCGAATGATTAATGACTTTCGGACAAATGGAAATTGTTTGAATTGCATTATAGTATTTAAAAAGGGGTTCAACTCATACCAAAAAAAAAAAAAAACACAACAAAAACAACCCAATGAACTCAACCAAAACCAACCCATTTCAATTCATCCTACGGGACATGTTACTTTTTTTTTGCATTTCTTCGGGAGTTCTTTTTTTTCCAATGTTTTTGTTATCCCCTTTTTAACATTTCTTTCGATTTTCTTCTTTATATATTGTTCTCTGTTGAATATTATCTGGTGTTATTTCATTTTCTACAATATTCGTCATTCCTGTGCCATTTGATTTTACTTTTATTATTAATTTTTTACCGTTGACTCTCTTAGAAGTTGTCAAAGTCATTTACAAAACAGTTTGTGTTTTAGGTAAACTAAACAGATAAACCGGGGCTTATAAGTGCCATATATTTTATTTTTTTTTTAAACAGATAAACCTCTGGAAATTCTTTTAAATTATATTTCTCTACTTTTATACCATTCTATAAAGTTCACTTTTTATGCGATGCCACATAAGGGTTAAAGACAGTAGGTAAGTATCTTTAGAAAAAATGTTGAGTAATTATAAGTTATATTTTAACCCCAGGGTATCATCCAAAAGAGGGTGACGGGTGTGACAATCCTGCGGCTACCCTAGTCAAAAATCAAAATCTAAGGTGGAACAGCATATGCTGATAGATGCATGGCCGTGGGGGTGCACGGTAATATGCAAACTCAGAATACTTGCAGCCTTTCTGTTTTAAGATAGGCTTCCCTTCTTGGCAATCTGGTTCTACCAAGGGTGACTTCTACTTCCAGACTACTCGTGCGCATCACCTACATGCCAAAGGGCTCAAAGAAGGGCGCATTATTTTTTACTTAGACAGCCAAGCTGCCATAAAATCTCTCTCCTCACGGGAGTTCTCCTCAAAACTAGTCACCGAATGCTTCCTTATCCTACAAAAATTTTCTATTCAAAATAAGGTCACATTATGTTAGGTGGGTGCCGTAGCTCAGTGGTTAGTGTGTTCGCCTTCTGATCTGTAGGTTGTGGTTCAATCCCCGGCTGATGCATAACAAATTTAATATCGATAAGATTTGTCTTTCGACTGGTACCCACCTGTCGACAAGCAATTGGCAATTCTACCGACAGTAACAACTTGCCATGAAAAAGCTTCTAAAAGAACTCTGTGGCAAAGCTCAGAAAAAGTGATGTCACAAGTGTTCTGCCATTCGGAACCGGCTAAAATAAGTAGGTCCCTTCTAATACAGTCCAAATTTAAGACGCAGAACAGTAATGGAAGAGAAGCTCGGCCAATAAGCCCTTTGGGGCTTTAAGTGCCACATATTTATTTATTTATTTACGTTAGGTATCGGGGCACAACGGAATTGAGGGCAATGAAGTGGCGGACGATCTAGCCAGAGCTGGCTCGTCTTCTCCACTGACAGTCCGAGAAGCTTTCTGTAGTATAAGCTATGATAAATAAACATTACTACGACAAATACCAAATACAATGGATAAATTCCATAGGTCTCCGCCAAGCGAAACCTCTCATCAGCTTTGATAGAACTTTTGACAGATTTAGCCTTAGCAGAACAAATCTACTATTTCTATTGGTTAAAGCTGCACCTCCACTAAATGAGATTATCCTCTGACACGGAGTGTAGACTCTGTCTTGAGGAGAATGAAACATCGGTCCACATATTTTGCGAATACCCGGGCTTGGCCAGGCTTTGCCTCAAACCCTTTCAGCTGAGTTTTCCAACACCAGCTTCAATCATCAAAAGTTCAAGATCAATTCTATGTTTCATTAAAAAGGTAGAGGAGATTCTAGTGTCGTAAACGGGCTTGGGCACAAAAGATCACGTTTGGCTCATACCCTCTAAGAGACCTCGGTCTGGTTTCGCGTGGTCCACTTGATGAACAAGGATTATGTCCTTGCTTCAACGTCACGCTCTCTTTTGATTGATTGATTGAAGTTATATTTTACCTCTCTAGGGCCACTTTGGAAGGGAAATTTATAAACACTTAACATTTGTAGCCTATTTCTGCTCTTCTTTAGGGAAAATGTTGTAAAGGCGAAATTAATGGAAGCTGATCATATATATTTTCATGATTCTGAGTATTTAAATATAATATTTTGAACTCTTAAAAACGTCTTTTAGGGAATGGTCGAAATTCAACGGACATAATCAAACTAACATCGGATTTACATTCAGCGGTCACGAATATACTCGTTTGCTGAATAGGACACATTTGCTTATTCGTGTAGCTATATAATTATAGAAGAACTTGAAATAAGCCTTCTGTATTCAAACATTCGTCCAACTAACCCCTTCTCTATTAGTTTTAACCAGACATGTACTAGTTTTAGAGGTCTGAAGTTGCCTTTTGATGGAATTTTGTTCAACAATTACAAATGTTTTTATATGCATTACTTTTAAATATTTTTTTTGTTTTGTTTTGTATTAATGATATTAATTCAACTATTAATTCAAGTAACTCCTAATACATTATATGTAACCAGTGCTAGGTTTATATACCTGAATTCATTCTACAATTACAGAATGGTGATTGAAGAGGATATCTTTTACAATTGTCTCTATGTATTAGTTTTAAATATTGTATGAAAAATATTTGTTTATCAATTAAATCAAGAATCCTTAAGTCAAATCCTGGAAAATCAAAAATTACTGCGGATATTACGGAGATCTGTCGACAGGTTCTTGATTGGAACCCCCAAAGAAGTTGTAAGAGGCGTCGGCCTAAGAACACGTGGAGGAGAACACTTCAAAAACAAATTGACGTATGCGGAAAATCGTGGAACGAATTAAAGATATTAGCAAAAAACAGGACCAGATGGAAATGCTATATTGAGGCTCTATGTTCCAGTGGGAGATTCAGGAAACGATGATGATGATGATGATGATGATAATCAATTTAGGAGTAATTGACTTTCGCTTGGACTACTGAAGTGACTCTTCTAGGTGCATTTGTGTTTACAGTGACTGTTTGCCCATCCTAGATTTATCATAATAAAATATCGTTTTATTCTAACTAAAGGGTTCGTCGATACGAAATGCTAAAAAACAAAAATTTTAAATTATTAAAGTGTCGATATATTTAAATTAATAAAACAGTATAAAAATATGTTTTTTTTTTTTTTTTAAAAAGGATCTATGTAATTTAATTTAATTAAATGCTATTTATGCTTGACATGTCTCTCAAATACACATACATAGATGTTTATTAAAATACAAATGCATAAAATAATAATAATAATAATAATAATATGTCATATAATAATAATAAATGATAATTATAAGCACTTAGTTGCACTACTACTGCTGTTGTTGTTGTTGGTTCTATGATTGTTTTTGCATGTATAATGTTAACAACTTTATTGAATAAAACAAATGCATGTAGAAACATATACACAAATGACATCCCAACAACATCAACAACAATGTTAGCGACAATAAAATGATATTAAATAGGCCTGCATAATACTGGTGACAAAAAAGTTTACATAAAATGAATATGGATGCTGCCACATATCGATATATGTACGAATGGATGATAACATATTTACATAAATATGAATGTGTAGGCATATTTATATATAGATATAGAGCCTTTACAAATGCTCGTAATGAAAATGAATATGATTTTAATGTGATCAGCTAAGTAATAAGAGCTCTTTGAATTCATTCAAAATGCAACCACAAAAAATTGCATAAAATTATGCAAAAAAAAAAAAAAAAAACAAAAAACAAAAGAAGAAAAACAATGCAAAATTGCTGAGGGCTCATTTCGTCTATGTAGGTATGACTGTATGTATTTACATTAGTGTGTTGTTGCACTAAAGCAATTATTATTAAATATAAATATAATAAAATATGAACAACAATGTACATATATATGTAATAATAATAAAATAATAAAATATAAAATGGCAGCAACAAACGAAATGTGAACGGAAACGAAGCTATATAAGTGGAGGAAGCCCACATCAGCCATTCACACAAGGGCAATATAATGGCTAGCTCGTCAGCTTAACTATGCTTATGATAGGGTAAGAGAGAGAGAGAGATAAAGATGGATATAGAAAAATAGAGAGAGTAATAGTGAAAGATAGTGAGAGTGCATCAAAATGGATGACTTTTTTTTTTGTCATGTTGTTGGGTTGCGCCACAGAGATATGAGGTAAAAATTGTTGTATTCATTTTCATTGCTGCAACTGTGCTGTTGGTATTTCAAATTTGTTGCCACTGGACATGAATTATTGCAAATAATCGGATTTTTCACATGTCATGCTGCCAACGTTGTTGCTGTTGTTATTGTCGGCTTCGTAAAGGGTGATTTTTTTAGAGCAACAGAATTTTTTTTAAACTTTAAACTATAGTTTTGAGGTATTTGAATTTTGAAATTAATTTCAGGCATATGCCCACCGCAATCAGATCTCTGGTGTAGGCCACAGAGTTAATCATTCGAACTTTGAACAAATTTTTTGAGTAATTATGAACGTATTTTATCAATATCACGAATATTGTGGGATAGCAAAATATCAATTATTAATTTGACTTATCAGCATAGCACCAGAGACCATACAGTGGCAAACAAAACATTTAGTGTAGAAGTAAATTTCTTGAATTTCAAAATGTGCTTACGATTTCCATAATAATTTGTTACTACTTTTTGAAGAGGAATGTCAAAACAAAACATCACCCATCATTTGCCAAATTGTCTCTAAAATATGACCCTCTAATATGATCCTCTAATATGATTGCATGAGAGTATTTAGGTTGTAATTATGTGGTATTTGATATCATCAACAACATCATCACCATCATCATTTAAGTGCATTTAAGTGCATAGAAATGCAATTCTCTAAATTTTTCATATAACATTTATCGGGTGATTTATAAACAAATTATTTCAAATTCAAAAAAAAAAAAAAAAAAGTATAACATGAATTTTGTATATTCAATGTTTAACAAAAAAAAAATGTTTACTTGTATTTTTAATTTTTTCCACACAAGAGTTGAAGCAACCCTGTAAAAAACTATAATGAAATATATCGAATCACACGTACAATAAATACATTTATGCAATATTTAATGCTGAACAATAGAAAGCCATAACATATCATATGAAAAGTGTCAGTATTTTAATAAAAATTCACTAACTATGATATTATACATATACAAAAACGCTCGTGTATGCCAAACAATTTTTGCTGATTACCTACATACTTATGTATATGAATTGCATTTATACATATGTATCGCATATATATTTTTGCATACAATTTTTAAAATACTTGACAGTACTGTCAATTAGAGCTATTCATATGAATATATACTTAATTTAATGGTCATTTTCAGCTGACATTTCAACTCTGCCAATTGTTTTTATTTTAATGGCTATATTGTCTTTTTGCGCTTCAACATATTTTCTATATTTATTTATTGTTTAGAAAGTTTTTGGCCGTAGCTCAGTGGTTAGTATGTTGGCCATCTGATCTGTAGGTCGTGATTCAATCCCCGGCTGATGCATAACAAATTTAATATCGATAAGATTTTTCTTTCGAATGGTACCCACCTGTCGGCAAGCAATTGGCAATTCTTCCGACAGTAACAACTTGCCATGAAAAAGCTTCTAAAAGAACTCTGTGACAAAGCTCAGAAAAAGTGATGTCACAAGGGTTCTGCCGTCCGGAACCGGCTAAAATAAGTAGGTCCATTCTAATACTGTCCAAAATTTAACACGCACAACAATAATGGAAGAGAAGCTCGGCCAATGAGCCCTTCGGGGCTTTTAGTGTCACATATTTTCTTTTTTTTTAATTTTTATTTGAATTTAAGTTGTAGATATATTCTTCATAGTGTATAAAAAAGTTATCTAAACATTAATTTTATGACTGAATTTGCGTTAATTGTTTTGTAATATTGCAATTTACCAAATGATTGGAATTCGGTTTGCGAATATGAGAAGCAATCAATGGCGTTTCCCCAAATAAGTGGAAAGTCGAAAAGCATTTGCGTTAAGGCATTTCCAAAAAATTAATTATCTTCGGAAGAGCAATTCCCTCAGATTTTGTACAAAGCCGTTGTGTAACCGAATTTTTTTATTAAAGTTGACTCGAACATCAACAAGCAGCCGTTACATTTACCAAGTTTGACTTATGTTTAACTCTTTTTCTCGTTGCCAAAAACTGAAAGTGTCGCTTCGAGAAACCCATCTTAACTCTATTGTTGAAGATGTAAAGACGAATTTAAGGCAAACCTAAAAAATTATTTTTTAAAAAAATCTATTCTCTACTGACTGAACCAGTCTGACGGAAGCGCATCACTTCAGATGAAGTCTTTGCTGAAGGAAACTCAATAAATTTGTATTTGAAATTTTATGTTTTATTTAATCAGTCGTGAAACTTGCTTAACTGATGTGTTGTATGTACTTATAGGCAAAGGGAAGGGCATCTGTACATCTTAAGACATTGAAATGATGCATTATTATTATTAATATTATTATTATTATTATTATTATTATTATTATTATTATTATTATTATTATTATTATACTATACTCAAGGTCGACATGAAAGTCTTTGATACAACGCTGACGACAAAAATGATGGTGAAGTATCTAGGTGTACAATTAGACCCTCGACTGACATTCTGGGCGCATATAAAGAACGCCGCAAGAAAAGCCGCGCTAGTAACGGGAATGCTAAGCAAATTGATGGCAAATATCGGAGGTCCAAGACAAAGCAAGAGCAGACTTCTTTACGGAAGCGAGCTGTGGACAGACACGTTAACGTCAAAAAACCACCGGAAAGTTCTGCTTTCTATGCAATGTGCACCTGTGCACTTAGAGTAGTCTCCACATACCGAACGGTTTCTGGAGCAGCGGTCCTTCTTATAAGTGGAACAATTCCCATAGACTTGTTAGCTGAGGAACGCAGACAAAAATGGAAAGCAAAAAATATGAGGCTGCCGGTCCTAAGCCGCCAAGAAGCGAGACGACAAACCATAGATAATATGTGGCAAGCCAGATAAAACACTGAACCAAGCGGAAGATAGACAGCGAAGTTAATACCCGACCTTAGACAATGGACTCAAAGAAAGCACGCTGAAATAAATTATTACCTCACGGTCATGGCTACTTTAGAAAATATTTGCATCGTATGGGGAAATCAGACCAACCACGATGTATATATTGCAATACAGAATTTGACGACGCAGAACACACGTTTTCTTTTTTTAATGTGAACGGTGGCGTAATGAAAGATATGCGCTAGAACGGGTAATCGGAGCATACACGACTAGAAATATCATAGAGAAAAAATGATGTCAAACGAAGAAAATTGGAATGCGGTAGCAAACTTTGTCGAAGATGTGATTAAAAAGAAACGGCGAGAAATGGAAAGAGTTTCTGAACATCATCCTGAAGTAACATAATACTGCTACGACATAACCCTGCGACAATTACACATCAGCGACACAAACATTATAAAATAGAATGGCGACCCTGGACGCAGGGAGAGTAACAGAATTAAAGTAATGCAATAATAGTCCCGGGGCAGGTGAAGAATCCAGGAGAGGAGGAGGGAGTTTTTTAGTGGATACACCACACACGTAGGGACGACGGCCTCTATATGATGCGAATGCATTTTTTACCCCACCTCAACTCCAAAAAAAAAATTATTACTATACTTCACTTTTCGATATAAAATGAAAAGATTTTTCGACTACACATGTCATGATTCTTTCATCAAATATGTATAAATTAATCTACCACAAATTAAGCTAAGTAATAAAATATAATATGTAAATAAAAAAAAAAATAAAAAAAATAATAATAATGCTACACCTGTCATCTATTCAAACTTATGCAATTCGAAAATTAAATAATAATTGGTTCATTATTTTAAGTTTTCATTGCAATGCAACAGAAATATGGTGAGAAGACCTCATCGACCTTATTCAGTCAAGAGTGGAAACATACAAACCAATGATCTGCCTTAATAATAATAACAATAATATTAAAAAGAGAAATTATTTATAAATACAAACTCACATACACACACACACACACATATACATTTCAACATGTCTACTTACACTATCCCCTAATGTAAAATTTATTAACTGATATTGTTAACTAAATATACGAATGTATATATATATATTTATATCGACATGGAAGTAGTACGAATAGTGGTGACGAAATTGAAACCAACCAAAATTGACAAACCTCAACTGTCTGTACAAACTTCAATTAACAATTGTTACTGTTGCAGTAGCAAGAGTGCAGCGACAAGTACATTTTAAATAAAATATTATTGTAATAATAATAATGATGGCTTTTTATTCGACTTTACATATCGTATGTACATACATACATACGAGTATATACCTTAACACACACACACACCCACACACACACACCAAATATCAATATTATTATTATTATCAAGCTCATCAGTATCATCTGACTATGTACATAGTGCGAGTATGAGTACGAGAATTGCTAAATAAGCAGAAAAATATTTAATGGCTGACATTTCAACTTTTCAACGTTTTTACTGTGTATAAAAATGAAACAAAATGAAATGAATTGGAAGCCAAAAAAAGAAAAAAAAAAAAAAAAACGCACACTGAGTTGATGCATTGCATAATTCAGCAGTATTCAAATAATCAGCCAGTAAAATTGACATTTCGATCGAAATGTTACATAGCATATATATGTATGTATCTGTGTGTATGTATTTCTTTGCTACCTAATTAGTAGAAGCAGTGTGCAAATATATGTACATAATATATAAATTGATATGTCGACATTTTGAATTTTCCCAATTTTCATTCTGTATTTCATTGTAAATATAGTCATTCGTGTATAACATCAAATTAGTGCAGTCCAAACACTAGAGGCTGTACTAACTTTTATGCTGATGACTTTAGCTTACAATTTCCCTACAGAGACTTTTGAGTCAACTCGTTGGAAATGCAGTGTATTTTTCCGTTTTTTTTTTTATTCAGCATTATTTGAGGTCACATCATGCAAAGATTTATACCCAAAATGGCGTTCACAAATTGTACAAAATAATTAATTAATTAATGCCGACGATATTGACATAATCGGCATGAACACGCGAGCAGTCAGTGCAGCATTCTCAGAGTTGGAAAGAGAGTCGCGTCGAATAGGTCTTACGGTGGACGAGGGCAAGACAAAGTATCTAGTGTCAAAAAACAAAGAGTCCCGGCATCTTGGACAGCACGTCACTGTTGACAACTACGCTTTTGAAGTAGTGAGGGACTTTGTCTATCTTGGAACCATCATTAATAGCAGTAATTGCGAAGGATCACTCTTACAAACAGGTGCTACTTTGAGCTAAGTGAGGAATTGAGAAGTCGAGCCCTCTCTCGAAGAATAAAAACTACACTCTACAAGTCTCTCATCATGCCTGTCCTTACATATGGCGTTGAAGCCTAGACAATTTCCACCTCGGATGAGCGAGTGCTTGAGGTTTTGCGAGAGAAAAGTCCTACGCAAAATCTTTGTACCTATTTGCATTAGTGGCGAGTACCGAATAAGGTACAACCATGAGCTGTACGAGCTGTATGCCGATATTGACATAGTAAAGCGCATCAAAATCCAGCGGCTGTGCTGGCTAGGTCATGTCGAGCGAATGGAAGAACACGTTTCAGCTAAGAAGGTTTTATATTCGGAACCCGCTGGAAGACGACACAGAAAAGGAAGTCCTAACCTCTGGTGGAAAGATCAAGTACTGAAGAACCTGACGGCGTTTGGAATTTCTAACTGGCGCCAGCTAGCGAAGAACAGAGATGGTTGGCGGAGTATGTTATATTTGGCCTAAATCGATATTCGGTTGTTATGGCCACATAAGAAGAAGAAGAAATTAATTAAATTATCTAAAATAGGAAACGGCACTGAGACGATTATTCGCACTACAGAAAATATTGCCGTCATTGAAGAGACTATTGAAGATTGTCCAAATTCATCGATACGTCATCCTGCCTATGAATTTTTAATATGCCAATCAATTTCATACAAGATTTTGTGCAGTAATTGGTGCAAAAACTGAACCCAAGAGACCACCACTTTCAGTTCTTGGGCGCTTTATGAATTATATGATGTGTTGTGGCTTAGTTCGTGTTTAGTGGATTTTTGTGAATACGTCGGATTCTCTTCGTTGGAGCAACAATAATCCACAAACAATAATCAATGCACCACAAAAAATGCACTGTTTTTTGAGGTTTGCAGGCATAATCGACCAATATTCCTTTGGAAATAGAGGAAATCAAGCTGATACCGTAATTTGCTCAACAATTTTTTATTCCGTCAACTTAGTCCGGTTGACTTTTGGACCTTGAAGGGCGGTGTCATACTAATTGAGGATAGATTATCTTCAAAAAGGGACATCTGAGACGCTGAGGTCATGCACTTTTTTTTTGGGTTTAAAGCATAATCGACCAATATAACTTTGAAAATGGAGAAAATCAAGCTATTACTGTCATTTGCTCAAATTTTTTTGTTCCCTCAACTTAGTCCGGAAGACTTTTGGACCTTGAAGGGCTGTGTCATACTAATTGAGGATAGATTATCTTCAAAAAGGGACATCTGAGACGCTGAGGTCATGCACTTTTTTTTTGGGTTTAAAGCATAATCGACCAATATAACTTTGAAAATGGAGAAAATCAAGCTATTACCGTAATTTGCTCAACAATTTTTTATTCCGTCAACTTAGTCCGGAAGACATTTGGACCTTGAAGGGCGGTGTCATACTAATTGAGGATAGATTATCTTCAAAAAGGGACATCTGAGACGCTGAGGTCATGCACTTTTTTTTTGGGTTTAAAGCATAATCGACCAATATAACTTTGAAAATGCAGAAAATCAAGCTATTACCGTCATTTGCTCAACAATTTTTTGTTCCCTCAACTTAGTCCGGTTGACTTTTGAACCTTGAAGGGCAGTGTCATACTAATTGAGGATAGATTATCTCCAAAAAGGGACATCTAAGACGCTGAGATCATGTAATTTAATCCTTAATCCTTTAATCCTAAATCCTTACAAAATAATGGCGAATGCAAGATGAATTCGTTCAGACTAATTACAACGAAATTTTGATGTAGGGTGGTATTATGAAGCGCTTGCGAATGTATGTGTGTATGTGTGTCTATGATATTTGATATTTCATGCATTAATTTTATATATAAATTGAAAGGTTTTTAATTTTCATTAAATTATATTTTTTATGTTTTTTATAATTGAATTCATTCAGTAAGTGCTTACATAAGTAAGTATACTATATGTGTGTATATAGCTAATGGATTGTACAAATTTTCAAATGTCAATTAATGGAAAAATGCCTATTTCGAAAGAGTATACATTTATTTAATTCTATCCTTTGATATTATTGTACCTCTCTCTCCCTCCAACTTGTGTTGGATACATGAAGCTTTTTTTTTTTTTTTTGTATTGCCTATAAGTACATACCTTTGCATGGCTTAGATTCACAGTAATAAATATACCAGTTAATTTGCTATAATTTTGCATCAAATTATTATATAATATTTTATACAAGTGCTGGTAATTATGGTGGTGGCGATGATAATAGTGATGATGATGATGATGATGATGGTATGGCACATGAATTTCTATGGTTGATCTTGTACTATTCTCTACATAGAAGTAATTGAAAATTAGCAAAAAAAAAAACAACCAAAATAATGATTATTAATGTTTGTCGTCGCTTATTCTCCTCATCTACTCAGCATATCTATCTGCTATCATCCATTCAATATCGCTTACATTTTTTTTTTCTGCCACATACAAGAATTTCTTCAGAGCCAACAAGTCAAGGGAATCTTTTAAATTTTAATTAAAACTTTCATTAACATATACTTAAGAAAATGAAACAATTTCAAACTTGAATCCTTTACTACCCATCCTATTTGAAAATTATATATGTAGAAGCAAACTAAATATGTAGTGAGCGAGCGAGCGTATCCAATAAACAAATTCTTTGGCATGTTTAACACTTTTCAGCATCTTAAAGTATGACAGAAAATACACAGCTTTCACTAGCTTGCTTCCTTGATATTTATGTATACTTATGTAGTGTGCATTGTCACAGATATTGTCCTCCAAACACCACATGCCACATAGTAGATATTCATAACCCATTACAGTATCTATTGTATGAGTATAGATGTGATAGTATTAGTAAGACTCACTCACTCACTGACTCACAACCTCACACCATCAAACTGTTGATGTTCATATTTTGTGTTTGTATAATTTTAATTTTGTGCCGATTAGTGTCGCTTTTCCAAATAGGCAAACTCAGGCATACTACACTCATAGATCGACACAATAGGCTCGCGGTCTATGTTGAGCATGCATAAATATTCAATGCTATCTGCTACCTCAGTCCTGTTTACATGGTTCTTCATCCATTTCCTTATTGTTGTTCACTAAACCCTTTGATGGTGTTGGCTGTTGTGGTTGATGGTAGTGAGTGTTGCCTGGCTGACTGGCTGACTGCCTGCCTACATGTATCTGTTTTGTGTTTAACATTAAATTGCTATTGTTATTGTCGTTGTCGTCGTCATCATCTTTGTTGTTGTTGTTGTTGTTGTTGTTGTTGTTGTTGTTTTAATATAACCTCATTAATACCAAAGTAAAATTTCATAATTCCATTGGATAATGTTAAAAATGTTTCCAAATGTTTTGTTACACAGCAGGAGCCAGATGTCGAAGGTGATGGTGGTGGTATAGATGGGGGTGCTGGTGATGGTATGTAGTATTGGCATCAAGCATCAGTAGGCTGATATCGCATCGCATAGATATGAATGAATGAGGGTTGTTTCATGCTACGAAGATATCTATGTACGTAGTTGGTGTTTACAACCCAATAATAATTTCATGTTCTTATTGTTTAGTTGCTGTTGTTGTTGTTGTTGTTGTTGTTGTTGTTATTGTTAACAACCCTTTCTTCATTTAGCCATTGCCCATTATCCATTTTGCTACATCAAATTCATAATAATTATTAGCTAAATCCTTTTGAATGGACAAAAAACTTAACCGAACACAATTTTCTGGATTTGTATCTTCTTATCAGCAGAAGAATTTTTTTTTTTTTTTTTTTTTTTTTTGGTTTTCGTGTTTATCAAATAATTAATGGGACTTGAGCTTGGCTCTTGGGTTAGAGTACACAGAGAGAGGATGGAATTGAAGTAATGTTCTTGTTGTTGATGGTTTATTTTAACATATATCCATCTATAATTAGACCAGTTGTTATTGTTATTGTTGCTGTTGGCCACAAATTTATTGACAACATTTTAATTGTTAATCTCTTCATGTTCATGAACATCATCAGTGTGTATGTGTGTCAGTCCACGCCAATATCATACTATGAATATGTTGAGCATATTTTAATGTGTCTCTGGAGATATAAATCATCTAATTTCGATTGTGCTCGCTCACAACAATTGTTGCAAATTTTCACCAAGATATCTGGTATTTTCGTATGTAGAGTGGAATAAGGGTAAGCAGCAAGAGTGAAAATGCCATCATTATTTCGTAAGTATAAAAAACAAAAATTAAGATTTAAATCGAAAATCATGATACTGAATCGAATTTTTGATAAGAATACAACCTCTATTCTCTATTCTATCGTATCCTTTTTGCACTTTATTGTACTCCAGATGCTTAGCCATCCATCATGCAACATATCCAGAAAATAATTCAAAGCTAGATCTATTTCATTCTACCTTTTACTCCATCTAATAAATAAATAGAAACTCAATAACAACTTCTTCTTCTTCTTCTTCTTCGTCTTCTTACCATTAAATTGTGAATACGACTTACTCCTTTCGAAATCCTAATATAATGGCTTTCAGTGTAATGGTATATCAATTTCACATATGCGTGTGTGTGTGTATGAGTATGTTATATATGAAATTTTCACAATGCAATTACCGCCATATAACAATCAGACACACACACACACACACACATTCTGACTAACAACAATCAAACAAAAGAAGCTAAACGTAATACTTACACACACACACACACAGCCAGCAACACAAAAGCCACCAACCAAAACAACGATGTGGATATAAGAGTGAAAGAGAGAGATAGAGGGTGAAAAATAAAAAAGAATGCCAGTTTGATTTACGACTCCCAGGCGGCGTCACCTGAGATTAAAAAATAAAAATCTCCCCCATCACCTAGCACGAAAAAAAAAAGGAAAACCCAAACACCAAAACACCGAATAAACGACAAACTAGTGAAAGTATATAAGGTACACACATACATACAGAGAGAAATACAAATAAAGGCATTAAAATCACTGACATCGTGAAAGGATTGTGCGTTGTTTTGCCTGCGCCCTCTTCTAATTTTTTTTTTTAACACATACTTACATACATACATACTCACCACACTCATACACATTGAAAGCTTATGTGCTCATATGTGAAATGATGTGCGGTATGAGCATTGTATGTATATATACGAGAGTATATTACTTACATACTCCTGCATATACCTTATTCATATGTATGTATGTATGTATGTATGTGTCGTAATATACCAAAATAACCAAGTGGTGCCAACAGCGAAAAGGGCAAAATCATTGGCACCATATGTTGCGTAATTTGTGTTATTGTGTTGAATGAAGTTTTTAACGCAATTGTATGATTCTATGCATGCATATGTGAATTGGAGTCTGTGTGTGTGTGTGTGCGTTGGTTTGTTTCTTTTCCAATTGTACAGTTGTTTAGCCATATGAGGTGGCATAATGTTATATATACATATGTATGTATATGTATTTGTAGTTATATATTAATAATGGGTTAAAGTTAAATTGTGGCAAAAAATTGGGCAAAATAATTCAACATCGCCCCGTTAAACACTGACGCCATGATGATTATAGGCAGTCTTTGCTATTTTCACAATTGTTCAGTGAAAGATTTATTCTATATCTTTCAGTAATATACTTGCTGGCTCCAGTTGCAAGTTTCAAGATCTGATAAGCTCTTCATTGCATGGTGCAATTCTTTTTAAACGTTTAAATGAAAGTTAGAACCATTAATTGCACAAACCACCCATACAAATTTACTACTTTGAATCCATGATATCCATGATATGTTAGAATATGTGAAATATCAATGTGTGACAAGCGTATTTAGCAGAAGAGTTTATATTTAAATCGATAAAAGTTACTTAAAAATTTAAGAGCCTCCACACTTTCATGTAGTTCCCACAGAAAATCGCCGCTGTGATCCGGTACTATAAAAATAAAGAAATAAATATGTATCACTTAAAACCCCGAAGGTTTCTTTGGCCGAGCTTCTCCTCCATTACCGGTGTGCGTGTTAAATTTTGGACAATATTATAAGGGACCTACATATTTTAGCCTGTTCCGAACGGCAGAACCCTTGTGACATCACTTTTTGTGAGCTTTGTCAGGTTGGTACCGCTCGAAAGAAAAATATTTTCGATATTCAATTTGTTATGCATCAGCCGGGGATTGAACTACGACCTATAGATAGGAGGCCAACACACTAACCACTGAGCTAAGGCGACCACTACCATCCGCTACTATAATCCGCTAAATTATACCGTTAAAAGTCGTATGAGGCAGCCATACGTAAAATTCAGATTCATATTTTAATTATTAGAAGTATATTAAAAACTGGACATACCACCACATAGGTAAAATTCATGTTCATAATTTAGTGATGAGAAGTTTAATGAAAAATGGACATGCCGCTACTTGATATCCTTCCATATAAACTAAGTGCTGTATTTTGTGATATAACTGTCATACAATATTGCCCTTTTGACTCCTTCAATAACGACGCTTTACTTTATTTAAGAAATCTAATGCCCTTCTTGGTGCCACATCTTAGTGTTGAAATATTCAATGAAGAATGGATGGCAATGGAAAGGGAAAAATCCCCCTATTTTATATATAGGTAAAAGAAAAATTATTTTCGGTTTTTTTTTTTTGTCAATTTTTGAATGCAATTTTTGCTTTATTGAAAATAAATTTAAGTCAATTTGAAATCAGTTTAAATATTCAATGAAGAATGAATGAGAATGGAATGGGGAAAAATCCCCCTATTTTATATATTGGTAAAAGGAAAACTATTTTTGGTTCTTTTTGTCAATGTTTAAATGAAATTTTCCTTTATTGAAAATCAATTTAAGTCAATTTAAAATCAGTTTAAATATTCAATGAAGAATGAATGAGAATGGATGGGGAAAACTATTTTTGGTTTTTTTTTGTCAATTTTTGAATGCAATTTTTGCTTTATTGAAAATAAATTTAAGTCAATTTTAAATCAGTTTAAATATTCAATGAAGAATGAATGAGAATGGAATGGGGAAAAATCCCCCTATTTTATATATTGGTAAAAGGAAAACTATTTTTGGTTCTTTTTGTCAATGTTTAAATGAAATTTTCCTTTATTGAAAATCAATTTAAGTCAATTTAAAATCAGTTTAAATATTCAATGAAGAATCAATAAGAAGGGAATGGGAAAAATCCCACTATTTTATATATTGGTAAAAGGAAAACTATTTTTGGTTCTTTTTGTCAATGTTTAAATGAAATTTTCCTTTGTTGAAAATCAATTTAAGTCAATTTAAGTCAATTTAAAATCAGTTTAAATATTCAATGAAGAATCAATAAGAAGGGAATGGGAAAAATCCCCCTATTTTATATATTGGTAAAAGAAAAACTGTTTTCGGGTTTTTTTGTCAATGTTTAAATGAAATTTTAATTTTTATCTATAACCTTTCGCTATTTTTCAGGTGATTTGATAACTTCATTGGTGTAAAAATTTTGTGGTTTCCTGGCAAAAAAAAATCTGCCACAGTGTTTTCGGCGATTATTTTGTTGACCAACTTTTTCGCATCATGAAAATGTTGCAAAGGTCGAAACAAATTGTAGTTGAGTTGCAGAAGATCTGGATTATATTGTACGATGTATGTATACCAAGTTCAATCAATTTTTGACTGGTCATCAAAGACGTGTGCGGCATGGCGTCGTAATGATGGAAGACAAATTTTCAATTGTTTGCTATACTCTTGTTAACTGTTCTCAATAGATCTTCTAAATCAATAGTGAATGAATGATCCCTTCCAATTCCAACATACATACACCATACCCTAAAGGTGGTCAATTCAGGCTTCACAATCGTATTGAATCAAATTTATACAGTACGTTCCAAAATATCATACTCACTGCACAGTGAGGATAGTCTATATCATTAGACAATAAGCAATGTACCGAATGAGAAGAGTTTTATAAATCTTATGACATAAGGTGTGAAATTTTGTAGACACACAAATATTTCGAAATCATTGACAAATGTCACATCGATTACCCAAACTGTAAAAGACGACAAATAATTATATATGCACATATGTAACGTATCGTATCGTACCTAATTAAAAGTAGTGTATTCGTTATTAATGAATTAAGAAATGGCGGCGCTGCATGTGTGCGACGGCACCTTCTTGGAAATTCAATAATCAACAGTAACAAAAGTTAAACCTCAAATCCACACATGTTCATGCTCTTATCCCCATATACTTAACCCCTTTTTTCAAAAGTACCACACTGATGATGATGATGTTCTAGCCTTGTATTACTGCTACAATGCTACACTTTATTAACACACCTACACATCCATTTACACATATATTTCTGTGTGTGTGTGTGTGTGTGTGTTTGTGTTTAAAAACGAATCTAATTTGGTGTAATTGCAATTTGATTTATTACAATCTGCAAAATTTGACTTTTGGCACAAACAACCAACCAGTCCTTACCTACTCGTATGTAAGTGTTGCCATACCACATCTGCTTCTGTTAATATCACAATGCATACACATGTAGTTATACATTTTGTGTAAGATGTGTGTTGCATATGCTGTAAACGATCATGTTGTTTATTCATATTGTTGTCATTATTTACAATAAAGTAAAATTATTAAGAAAATGAAAAGTAGCAGCAGCAACAGCAGCAACAATATCATCAACCAAATAAGTAAAGTTGGTGTAAATTAGAGAAGCGTCATCAGTTTTTATATTTCGTTGTTGAGTTTATATCGCTTATTTGCGTCATAAAGCAACATGTGGGTGAGGTTGCAATTTTGTCTATGTATTGTAAGTATACAACAACAATAACCATGATGCATTATGCATCATATGCGAATACAGTAGTAGAGAAATGTATTTGTTCGTAGCCAAATATCTTAATGAGTAATTTGTTAGTTGCATATGCAATTTTTTGGTTCTTATATTCATATGTGCATTGGACTGGTAGTAGAAAGAAAATTGCTCATATTTCAAAATACCAAATAGCCAATAGTGGGTCCTAAAACTCTTCTTTGGTTCTAAATATGTACCATGTCAAATTTATTCCTGAATTAACTAAGTTGCATATGCAATTTTTTGGTTCTTATATTTTTATGTACTTTGGGCTTGTAGTAGAAAGAAAATTGCTCATATTTTAAAATATCAAATACCCAATATTGGGCTCTAAGACTTTTCTTTGGGTCTCTATAAGTACCATGTCAAATTTTGCTCCTGAACTAACTAAGTTGCATATGCAATTATTTGGTTCTTATATTCGTACGTACTTTAGAATGGTAGTAGATAGAAAATTGGTTATATTTTAAAATATCAAATATTTAATAGTGGGCCCTAAGACTTTTCTTTGGGTCTCTATAAGCACCATGTCAAATTTACTCCTGAATTAACTAAGTTGCATATGCAATTTTTTTGTTCTTATATTTTTATGTACTTTGGGCTTGCAGTAGAAAGAAAATTGCTCATATTTTAAAATATCAAATACTTAATAGTGGGCCCTAAGACTTTTCTTTGGGTCTCTATAAGTACCATGTCAAATTTTGCTCCTGAACTAACTAAGTTGCATATGCAATTTTTTGGTTCTTATATTCGTACGTACTTTAGAATGGTAGTAGATAGAAAATTGCTTATATTTTAAAATATCAAATACCCAATATTGGGCTCTAAGACTTTTCTTTGGGTCTCTATAAGTACCATGTCAAATTTTGCTCCTGAACTAACTAAGTTGTATATGCAATTTTTTGGTTCTTATATTCGTACGTACTTTAGAATGGTAGTAGATAGAAAATTGCTCTTTTTTTAAAATATCAAATACCCAATATTGGGCCCTAAGACTTTTCTTTGGGTCTCTATAAGCAGCATGTCAAATTTTGCTCCTGAACTAACTAAGTTGTATATGCAATTTTTTGGTTCTTATATTCGTACGTACTTTAGAATGGTAGTAGATAGAAAATTGCTTATATTTTAAAATATCAAATACCCAATATTGGGCTCTAAGACTTTTCTTTGGGTCTCTATAAGTACCATGTCAAATTTTGCTCCTGAACTAACTAAGTTGCTTATGCAATTTTTTGGTTCTTATATTCGTACGTACTTTAGAATGGTAGTAGATAGAAAATTGCTCATATTTTAAAATATCAAATACTTAATAGTGGGCCCTAAGACTTTTCTTTGGGTCTCTATAAGCACCATGTCAAATTTTGCTCCTGAACTAACTAAGTTGCATATGCAATTTTTTGGTTCTTATATTTGTATGCGCTTTGGACTGGTAGTGAAGCATGATATGAGTACCTGACTGCTTGAACATGACTGATTTTAGTTGATATAATCTCAATACTACACTGATTATAATTATCACCAATATCATCATCAACATTGTCATCATTAGCAGATTCTTCCACTCATCGTATACATTGCATGTGGTGTTGACAATATTTTGACATTTACAGATTGATGTTAAACCGTTAGGTAATATTTTTTTATGTTGCACCATTACCTACATAGTAATTCCCCACAGTATACGATAATATACAACACTCACTACAATTATGTCTGGTTCATAAATTAGCATGTGAGAGCATGTGTGTTGTGTTGTACTATGCTGGTCCAGTGTTTAATGTAAAGCTGTTGTCGTTGTTGTTGTTGTTGTTGTTGCAAATGATAATAATTTATGCTGCTTACACCTAATTTTTTACAACATTGTCATCGCCTACACTACACGTTCCACATACGTTTTACTGCGACTCTCTATCTTTCGCTCTATCTCTCTGTGTCTCTCCTACCCTTTCCAGCTGTCTAATCGATCGAGTTATTTGTTTGTAAACTCCTTCATGTAACATCATGTACGTATATATTTGGTATCATCACCATCATGGCCACCATCATGATCCACATGATCACTCCATTCTCAATTGTTGGACATTCACTTTACATGTAGCCCCAGTTTCATTTAAATACAGCGCGCACACAAATACTCTCATCACTTGAAAATGTTGCCAAAGATGCGCTATTGACGATGATAATGATGATGATGATGATGATGATGATGATGAAGTAGTAATGATGGTGATGATACATATAAATTGTACTCTTAGAGAGCTCTAAGACATGAACTAAATTATGTGCATACAAATAGTACATATATGCAACATGCAACATGTTCGCATATACTTACATATGCCTTATGGTTGTTATGTAAAAACATGCATACAAGGACAGACGACAAGCGACAGGCGACAATTACAATAAGAACAACAACAACAACAACAACAACAACAATAGTAATAATAATGCAAAATTCTATTCAAAAGTAACATTTACAACAATTTTAACATCTGCAACATATCAAAATAGTGCGTGATTCGCGAATATTTATCTTTGTTCTCGCATTCATCCATGGCATTTTCCATGCGTTCGTTTTGGTGTATAGGATTTTTTTATTACAAATCAATTGAAACATCATTAGCATAATTTATACAAAACGTTTCGCTTAATGATTGTCGCCGTCGTCGAAGACGCAATCGTTCAACTAATAATATATGTACATACATATACGCTTTAGGGACAAAGAGATGATCATACACATTGTTCACACGCCACATGATCTTATACTTAAGTGTATTTACTATATATATAGGGACAGTATCGAAAAATATAACCAGTCACTGGATGTGATACCATGCTTTTTAAGACTTTTTGATTTGAAAATTTGAAGTCTGAAAAATGTACTTTAAAAACAAACTTTTGTATGAGAGGTGGGAATGATTCTGATCCATTTCCGTCCATTCTCACACATATCAATTTGTTATTAAATATAATCACATCTGCAAACTTTCAGCACGATAACTTTATATTTTCGAGCACAGACCATACAAATATACATTTCAAAACAATCTTTTGTATGGGAGGTAGGTCTAATTGTTACCCGATTATGCTCATTTTTAAAACTTTTTGTTTGTTGGTGAAAATAAGAAGCTATGTAATTAGTTCCAGCATAATTACTTTATATTTTTGTGTATAAAGCATGAAAATATTCATTTGAAAACAATCTTTTGTGTGGGAGGTAAGTCTGCTTGTCACCTGATTAAGATCATTTTTAATCTTTATTGTTTGTTGGTGAAAATAAGAAGTTCCATCATGATTACTTTATATTTTCTTGTGCAAAGTGTAAAAATATACATTTGAAAACAATCTTTTGTATGGGAGGTAGGTCTGATTTTGATCCGATTATCCTGCTTTTTAAGTTTCTCTATTTGTTGATGAAAATAATATTACATACCAATTTTCAGCTCGATCGCTCACACAAATAGAGAGACAGACATGACTAAATCGATTCAGATCAAATGGTAATGGCACAATGGCACAATGAGATTTTAGTTGAATGTAAATATTATAAGTTGTTGGAAATAGAGCCCCGTCGGATGGGTCTTACGGTGAACGAGGGCAAGACGAATTATCTAGTGTCAACAAACAAAGATTCCCGGCGTCTTGGACAGCACATCACTGTTGACAACTACGCCTTTGAAGTAGTAAGGGACTTTGTCTATCTTGGAACCAGCATTAACACCAGTAATAACGTCAGCCTGGAGATATTGCGAAGGATCACTCTAGCAAACAGGTGCTACTTTGGGCTAAGTAAGCAATTGAGAAGTCGAGCTCTCACTCGAAGAACGAAAACTACACTCTACAAGTCTCTTATCATGCCTGTCCTAACATATGGCGCTGAAGCGTGGACAATTTCCACCTCGGATGAGCGAATGCTTGGAGTTTTGGAGAGAAAAGTCCTACCCAAGATCTTTGGACCTATTTGCGTTGGTGGCGAGTGCCGAATAAGGTACCACCATGAGCTGTACGAGCTGTATGTCGAAATTGACATAGTAAAGCGCATCAAAATACAGCGGCTGCGCTGGCTAGGTCAGGGTCACGCTCCAGCTAAGAAGGTGTTATATTCGGAACCCGCTGGAGGACGACGCAGAAGAGGCAGACCTAACCTCCGGTGGAAAGGCCAAGTACTGGAGCATCTGACGGCGCTTGGAATTTCTAACTGGCGCCAGCTGGCGAAGAACGGAGATGGCTGGCGAAGCATGTTATATTCGGCCTAAATCGATATTCGTAAGTAAGTAAAAATTCTAAATGGCTTTAGTGCTTTTGTGCTATGTACTTCTGTGCTCTGAATACATATAATTCCTGGTTGGAATCATCTCACCTTCTGTACTACATATAAATTTACTGCCAACACAAATGGTCTATTTTTATTTGGCACAGTCTTAGCAGATGTTGTATCGTTTAAGAGGCATAACTACTTATGCACATTCGCAGCCACGTCTTAACCAAGATCAAGCATATAAGCAAGGCCTAAGATGACCTATGACGCAGGATTGCATATACCCGTACATAAAGACATACGCAGAGCACGCAGACGCATTCGCTTGTGCAAACACTACAAAATCTATATAGCTTGGATAACATTTTATATTGGTACCATCTACTATTTGTCGTCTATCATTAATGCCGCATTAATGTTGTCTTTCAACCAGACACATTCTACGCATACGAAATCTCGATTCCAGCTGGATTGACATTTTGTTATGCAACTCCCTCTGTATTGCCTTCTAAAATTTTTAAACATAACAACAACAAGAAAAACACATCGGCGGAGAAAGAGAGAGAATAAGAAACAAGCCAATGTCTTGCTGCAATATTGCATGTTGCAAAAATTTGCATCACTTGTGTACGAATACAATGTTTGTACCTCCTGTTGACGCTTTGGGCTCTTTAGAAACGTTTATGTTGCAAATCGAGTAATTAATGTATCCAAATGACGTGCACAACATGCTAATGAAGCGACAGAGCGAAAAGAGGCATCATGAGGATTAATTTGGTGGAAAAATTCGATTCGATCGTTTGTACGTTCGTTGATCGTTGTCATCATTGTATGCCATAGAGACACTCAACGAAAATGTCCCAAGTCAATTGTAATGTTGAAGAAAGAAGGGAATTTGCATTCAATCTAAATTGCTTAGTAATTATAAGAAATATTAGTAACTAGTAGTAGTAGTAGTAGTAGTAGTAGTAGTAGTAGCTTGATTGTATTAAGCATTAAGCAGAGTCTAGTGTAATTTAATCTCTATGGGATGTCGTCATTATAACTACAACGACTTCTTATCGAATTGCCACAACACTAGCACCTAGCGATCAATGGTGCTGCCTTAACAACACTAAAGAAATTCAATGTTGAAAAAGAATACGACAATCCAAAAAAGAAAGCAGAAAAATGCAGAAATCAATAACAACAGCGCTAAGACGACAATGTGCGCTTACATATAAAAATTGATATTCCGATTAAGCGCATCGATTAATGCAGAAACAATTAAATATCGAACGGTTTGCATACGATATTGGCTTGAGCGAATAATTGCACAAATTGACATACAGAAAATGTATACTTACCGATAAACAGTAGCCACAAAGTCAGCCCAGTTGTATTGAGTCAAATTGACAATTTGATTTCAATGCATTACAAGACTAGCAGCCTACGGGCATCGTACAATTATGGCGACGCATTTGAATTGTCATTTCTATGGCATTATCTGTGGCGACAATCGTCGTCATCATCATCATCATCATCATCATCATCATCGAAAGTTTCATTTGTCTATGGGCATGAGATTTAATCAGCTACTGTTCACATATACAGTCGCTGAGGTTTGCTCATATTAAAATTGATAGAGTGATGGTGATCGGTTTGCTTGGGCAATTTATGATCATCAACTGAATATAAATAAACAAATATATAAAATATATATATGTAAATCAAATAGTAAATATGTACTCAATTTTATTTATTTCTAAGTGGGCGCGTCTTCCTTTCCATCTCTTAAACTCATCTATTCTCTCAATCTCTCACACTCTGAATTGTAGCAAATTGGAATTTTTTCTCTCATTGAATCATTAAGTGACATTTATTGTGCACAATTTATGGCATACGATCATCTAAACGAGATATTCTCAGTCTATTGGTTATGTCTACATTTTGCAACTACCAACACAATGCGACGCAATGGGCACCAACATTGCATATGCATAGTATTGCCTTGCGCACCAGTTTATCGTTTGTAATGCATCGGAAAAACAAGCCTCTGTTGTCGTCATCGTCGTCATCCTGTACTCACTAGCATTCTATAATATATGAAATATTTAAGGTGGTGGCTTGCAAATTGTGACAAATTCATTGTGGAATTTTTACCTAGTCACATTAGGCAAAGGCAGTAAGTTACGAGCATGCATACGCGATTCCATTGGAATTGATAGATACAATCTTATTGGGGTTGGGTCAAAAGTGATGCATCATTAGCTTTCAATTACCTACATATGTACATATATTTTAGAAGGTACATACATAATGGGTACCATCTGATTTATATTCATTACATTTTAGTTATTGAGTCACCTAAGCGCATCGGTTTGGATGATAGGAAATGCCAAAGACATGAAATCATTAAATGCAAACTTATTCGCCATGCCATGGAATTCAATAAGAGAATGTTATCAGACGGATAAAGGAACGTCGTAATGGCATATTTCAATCTAATGCAAATGTAGAGTTAGCTGGACTGTTGCAAAGAATATATTGTGATATTTTTGTTGGACACACTTCATCTCTTCATAGAGATATATTTTATGAAGATGATATTTAAATGTCATATATATATATATATATATATATATATATATATATATATATATATATATATATATAAATATAAATCAATATAAATAAAAAATGATCATTCTACAAAATATGAATATAAGCTCTAGTAAAAAGAAATCCATTATTTTTGCATTAACTTGAATCTTCTATTTAGTATAGTTAGAATGATCAGATTTGGGACAAATATGTACCGTTTTGTTCGATAACTTGTTGCCATTTTCAAGGTAATTTCATAATGCAACTCTTATAGAAATCCTCGTCCCTATTGGCAAACAACTGGGACAGTCGATTTTCACAAGTTTCTCTTGAGGCGAATTTTTCATCAGCAAAATCAATCACCATAGACAGGAGCAGGTAGTAATCACTTGGCGCCAGGTCCGGACTATAAAATGGAAAAAAAAAATCTCCCAACTAAGCTCCCGGAGCTTCTAGCGAGTCACTATTGATGTGTGTGTCCTGGCATTGTCCTGTTGGAACACAATTCCTCTCCTATTGGCCAAAGCTGGCCGCTTTTGGGCGATTTCTTCCTTCAGACGGTCCAATTGTTGACAGTACACGTCCGAATTATTAGTTTAGCAGCGTAGGGGAACAGCTCATAGTAGATGATTCCCTGCCAATCTCACCAAAACCCACATAGCAAAACCTTCCTGACCGTAAATCCTGGCTTGGCCACCATTTGCGCCGGCTCCATGAGGTTTTTTGCGTTAATTCATGTGGCACCCACACATCGAGCTTCTTTTTGTATCCAATCTTATTTAAATAGTTCCAAACGGAAACAGTGCTTACATGACAGTCAGACTCGACGATTTCCATTATTTTATCGATATTTTCGACAATTGGCCTTCCAGAGCGTGGTGCATCTTTGTCATCAAAATTACCGGAACGGAATCGACGAATCCAAAATTGCACGTGATTGGCTGTTACGCTTTCGCCTTTATCGAAGAAAAACTGTAAAATATGGCGTATTTTCTCTTTACTGGTGTCCATATTTGACTCGTGCTCAAACCATACTGAATCAAGCAATCACAAAACTGCCTGAAAAGTTTATTTAGTACGAAATCCTATCTTTCTAACGCCATCAAGCGTAACCCGATCGCACTTATACAACGCGAGATACAGATTACTAAAGCCATCTATTGGAAAAATAATGGATTTCTTTTTACTACACCTGATACATTGCACCAGCTGAAAATCGAACAGATGAAATAATCTTCAGTAAATTGTATGAAATTATTTAAGTTTAATTATAGATATTCAAAAAAATTTACCGCTACTTAGATGTATGTTTTCTTATGCAAAACATGAAATAGCATCATTGAAAATGACAACAATTTGTGTAAGACAGAACTAATCATAGGCTTACCTACGTTCCAACTTGATATTTACCATATTTGTTGGATATTAAATAAAACATTTTACACCTGCTGCTACTGCCATTTTTATAATAACGTATATTCAACGTATTACTGCATTCAGTTGCCAACAACTTTAATCAGCAACTTTAAAATCAGTTGTAGTTTCTCGATCATATCTCGATCATCCTCATAATCATCATTATCATTATCACCATGTGTAATTATTAAAAGTGAATATGTGAGCGTGTGAAAGTTTCTAATTAAATGATTGCCATCTATTTTTGTTTTTTTCTTTCACCCAACAATAATAACATAGATATTTTTACAACAATAACTAACAATATTAACACAAATACATTTAAAAGGCTAACTTTGAAGGCGCAAAATAATACAAAAAAAAAAAAAAAAAATTACACCAAATAGGGAAATTGCAAAAAAAAAAAAAAAAAAAAATTGAAGAAACTTTTGTCATTATGAAAGGAGTACATATTCATATACTACATAGTATCATGAGAAATACAGCCAATGGTGCATCGCATAGTGGACTTTGGATGTAGAAAAACTCCGTTACAACATTGCCTTGTCGCCTTGTTTGAAGTATATAAAATTAGCTAGTGTTATGGAATTTTTGCATATGTAACTATGCTATACTAATACAGAGTGTCTTTTTTAGAGTATGATGTCATTAAATTGAAATTAAAATATAAAAACATTTTTTAATTAAGTGACTTTCCATTCCAGTAAGTTTATTGAGACTTTTATATAAAAAATGAGTTTGTGGATTTTGAATTTTCCAAACAAAAAATTGTTTTTTTTTTTTTGTTGGAAAATATCATTTTCTATAAAAAGTTGTTAAAGCTGTTTAAATGACTTCATTTATTGATATATTCCAGTAGGATATTTAAAACTCTAGAGTACAAAAGCAGAGATTTTGAATGTTAAACCCTCCAAAAATTTAGATTTTTCGATTAAAAAGTGCAATTTTCAATCAAAAATCACAAAAATATATTTTTGATAGCCCAACTGTTCTACTGATTTTGATTAAAATTTTACAATTTGCTAACTTTGTTGCGTCATCCACTATTTCACGATGAAATGACAAAACCCACTGAGTATAAATGATATTTGAGTTGTCATATTTTATTGATTTTTTGACATTTAGTTAGGTTTAGTAAGGCGGCAATCGAAATTACAACAATAAAGGAGTTCATTGATAAAATTGATGGAAGCAATCTCTTCTAATAATTTAAGGGTATAGCAGAAGGGTTCAGCAATGAATGTAGTGCCTGACAATGGACCGAATCCAACTCTATTAGTATTAGGTTAACACACTAGAAACACCCTTTATAAATATATATTTTTGAGAATGTGGTAATCAGCAGTTTTTTTTATAAAAAACAACAAACATACCTACTTAGATCTTGGACTGTGTCAGCAACAGAACAACAACAATGACGACAACAACGAGAATGACTACAACAATAATAATAATAATAATATGAACAGTCAAATAGCCAAAAGCAATTTATGCAAACTCTTTATACAACAACAACAACAACAACAATAACGGCGAAAACAACAAAAACGTTTTAATTAAATTTACCACAGTCGACAATAGCAGCAACAATATGTTGGGCGCTCATTTAAATTGGCTTATACAAAATTTTGACATCTCCGTATAAAAATGGTGATGAAGCGATGGACGTATTTAAATGCTTGAATGCAAAAGAAAATGCATAATATCATGTGTAGTCCTTATTGTAAGTTGTTTTTTTATTGTTAGTTGTTGCGAGTGAAAAATTATTATTTTTTTTTCAAATTTTTTATCAATTTTGCAAATAAGTTGTAGATCATAAATTATGAACTTAAGTGAATGCTAATGTACAGCAGCAATGCTGTCAGAAATATATTGGAGTGGATACAGCATGTATATGTCATTAGATAACGGTAATACAGGATGTTTCAAGAAGAGGTTTCATTTTAAATTTCCCATTATTTTTTTTAGGTTCAACATAGAACTGTCAATCGTTGACAGTTGACAAAGAAGAACTAGAGATTTGCGTTTTTTTTTAATTTCATATAAAACCTCTCGTTGAAAGACGCTGTATTTATTATGTTGGCTGATGATGCTAATGAGTGATGTGCAAATTTTTGTTTTTGATAATATTTTGAATGAATAGTAAATGAGGCAGCAGAGGATCAAACAGAAAATTAGGCTAAAACATTTTTAATTATAAATGCACCATTTTGTTACATTGGGGGATACCTGAAAAAGAAATAATATATTCTTAATAGACATTCAATTACAATTTCTATTAGCCATGTCCGTGTTATCAGAATTACAGTATTAATCTGTGCAAATTGGCTAATGTTAGTAATAGTCTTGAGCGGAATAATCACTCTATTTCACGTTTCATCATCATGAATGTAGTCTTATTAGGTGGAAGGTAGTGTCAATTATCAAATGTGTATGCAAACGAATAAGAGAAGTTGTCCTTTCTGTGCAATAGTATCCCAGTCATTTATTCCCAATAATAGCAATGCAATTCAAACGTGATATTATCTAAAATACTCAAATTCTGATGTGGCGATGATGCCGATGCTGTGAAATCAATGCTATGCCCATGATAGTTACCAACCCCACCTGAGAGTATATGTACGTACCTTTTTTGCATATAGTTACATGACAATTTCGTTGATGATGTCCACAATAATAGTGATGATGATAATGATGATGATGATGATGATGATGTGAATGAAATGAAACGTGTAGTGTTAAATTGCGTCGTCGCGACGAGGATATCAAAATCAAATATTCGTCGTTAGCGAATCATTTGATCAGTGACATTGACGCTAGCAATGGTGTGATTAACACAATGTCAACTTGTAGCATCAGCATACAGTAATCATCATAAAATTGATATCACAATGTACAAAAGTGACTATAATATTGTATTTCCTTACTTAGATTCACGTATGATGGGGTGTAATGTGGGCAAATATTTTAGTTGATGAGTTTTTAATAATGTCACACCAAAAATAAAGTGATTGAATATATATGTATAATGCTAAGAATGAATCAATAATGTTGGTACAAAGACATACATAGATTTCCTTACTCATCAAATGGACCACGCAAAATTAAACGAACAGATCTTTGACGCCTTCCTTGATAAAAAGCTTTCTTATAATAAAGTGTTATCCATTTTGCGGTTTCAAAAGTAAATGTAAATAAAACACATATTAAATATTTTTTATCATGATATTTCTTTTTTATTATAAAGTTTGAACGTTGACATTATATGTGAAATACTACATCATTTAAATGACCACGCGAAATTTCTCTTGCAATAAAGCCATATTCGCTCGAGTTGTGTGGCATGTGGCACCGTCTTGTTGAAACCACATATTCTCTCAGTCGTATTCTTCAATAGCAGGCAAAAAAAAGTCGGTTATCATATGACCATAACGCTCCGAATTGACGGTGACAGTCGTTCCATCGTCGTTTTCGAAGAAGTAAGGTCCAATCACACCTCCGGACCAAAGAGCGCACCAAGCAGTGACTTTTTGTGGATGTAGTGGCCTCTCTTCAATTACTTGAGGATTCTCTGAACTCCAAATATGACAATTTTGTTTGTTAACATACCCACCGAGTGAGAAATGTGCTTCGTCGCTGAAGAAAATTTTGTTCGAAAAATCGCCGTCCACGGCCTGTTGTTCAAGCACCCATTCGACGTGTCTACGACATTGTGAATGGTCAGCTGGCTTCAGTTGTTGTGTGAGCTGGATTTTATATGGATGTAGGTGTAGATCCAATTGCAAAATACGCCATAATGTGCCGTAAGACAGTCCTAATTCCTGAGAACGACGAGGAATCGACACATTCGGGTCTTCGGCAACACTTTCACTTACAGCAGCGATATTTTCGGTGGTACGAGCTAATCGATGATGCACAGGCCTTACAATATCTGTAACCGATCCAGTCTCTTCATATTTCTTCACAATTTTGCCAATTGCTTGCGTAGTTGGACGATTATGTAAACCATAATCTCCTCTTAAAGCACGATATGTGGCTGTGGCAGAATCACCATTTTTGTAGTAGGTTTTTACAATTTTAATGCGTTGTGCGATAGTTAAGCGATCCATTTTCGCAAATGCCAGACTTTGAACTGAAAAGAAAGAAATTGTTTTAACAACTCAGTTTGACAGATGTCGAATTCTAGCCCTATACTTTTGAAACCGCGAAATGGATAACCCTTTACATAAAACATAAAATTAATTTGTTGAATAAAATTTTATTAATTTTTTAACTTATTTGACACCTTTTAGCGTCATACACTTCATTCAACGATTTATCGAACTTCCCAAATTAGTCCTCTGTTTCTGCAATGAACTGTCTTGCTTCGACTCAAATCTTTTATCAGTGGGTAATTTTTTCATGGTTGGAAATAGAAAGCATGCACAGAATTCACTGATGGGTGGATGCAACAGTGTTTCACAGTGCAATTCAATCAAATTTGATCACCCAAGTCAGAGTCACCTCAAGACTACATTGTTATTTAAGACAATATGTGTCACTTAAAGCCCTAAAGGGCTCTTTGGGCAAGCTTCTCTTCCATTACTGTTGTGCGTGTTAAATTTTGGACAGTATTAGAAGGGACCTACTTATTTTAGCCGGTTCCGAATGGCAGAACTCTTGCGACATCATTTTTTCTGAGCTTTGTCACAGAGTTCTTTTTTAGAAGCTTTTCCATGACAAATTATTACTGGTACCGTTCGAAAGAAAAATCTTTTCGATATTAAACTTGTTATACTTCAGTCGGGGATTGGACCCACGACCTACAGATCAGAAAGCCAACACACAAATTACTGAGCTACGGCACCCATGTGGCATCAATTGGACGATATTGTTCAAATGACCAAGTTCTATGTATTCCGTGTTATTTTGAGGTGTCCATATACCATCTCACTCCTTGGCGTTCTGAATCATACGATGATGGAGGCCACAAAATTACCATTGAATGCCGTTTTGATAACTCTGTCCACGCAAAAACCACTTAAGATAGTCGACATATGCCATAGACGATATATATTAAAAGAGATTCATAGTTTCTCTTCATGGGTCCCGATGGGCCAGTGAGTCGAGGAAACCGCCACATGAGCCTAGCAATATGTGGAACCTGTTGAAAAGCTGTTGGGTTTTCGTCTCGCTATACATAGGTCAAAGTGATCAAAAAGTGATGTGTTTCACCAGTGGCGTAGCCAGGATTTTTTCAAGGGAGGGGAAGGGGTTTGATGAAAATGATGTATGTGAAAATAATTTTTATGAATGATTTTTAAATATTTATATGTTGTATTTTTATTTTTTATTTTAACAAATCCATCGACCTAGAGGGGATCCATCCACCTGATCCTCTCCCTTAGCTACTCCACTGTAGCCCTTTACCAATATGCTTAAATTTATCCTTGATGTAGTATCCAATTTGCCGACATGCCTCTCTAATTGCCAAACCTTCAACCGGAAAAATCGCATGTGCGGCGAGAAAATCACTGTGCAGGTCGCTACAGAACCATCGGTATGTCATATTTCGCTTTAAAGCAATGGTAAGGGGTCAATTTTTTTTTTTTTCGAATTTAATTTTAGTTTTAGAGATTGCTTTTTCATAAAAAAAATTGTGTTTATTAACAGACGAAATTTCGTATTTACCACATTACTCAAAAAAGTCCAAAACTTGTCTGCTTTCAATGATTATCAGAACTTTTTATAAAATTCTATACGGACTCCTCAGCCAGTTCTCGTAGCAGTAAGTATTATCAGTATTAGATTTCGAGTATCCACCGTAACCAACCCATCCGCCATTTGCTTTAGATTAAAAAAAAAATATTTTTTTGAATTTAAAATATAAAATTCAAATTCAAATGAATTTCCTTTCTTACTTCCTATCAGATTCTCTAACAGTAAACTCCCCACCCCACAAACTCACGTGTCATGTACATAAACCAATAATGGGCGGTTTCGTTGAGAAAAAAATTGAAATCAACGAAAACTAGTTAAAAACTACTTTGATTCGATTTGCAACGGAAATAAATGCTTTAAAGCGATACGAGCAAATGATATGGTGCGATATGAAGCAACGGAAGTTATTTTTGTTAAAGGAAACAGTCAAATGAGAAGAGATCGCTAATATTGGATGGAACACAGCCCAACCAGAATAAGTAGGGAAGTTGTGTCGACAACGACGATGACAATGACGATGTCTTTGGCAATTTGTTGAATTTTATAAATTATTCAAAGTTTTTTATTTTTAATTTTCCCATTTTCGATTTGAAAAAGTAACTGAGATAGTAGTTGATTGTGAGGTATGAATAATTCTCTATCGCTCTTTCTCTCTCTCTCTCTATCTCACACACTCTGTCGGTTGGGTTTTGGTATTTCTCAATCTCCATTCCATAACGATAAAAGGGTAAAAAGTAATAAATTTATTTCAAGTGTCGATATTTGACAAGAGTTGGTAAAGTTTGAAATAGAGTAAGGGCATAACGAACAAGAGATAGAGAGAGAGAGAGAGAGAGAGAGAAAATAAACGGTTGGCTGAATGAAAATTCATAGTGAAGTTAGTTTGTTGTTATTATTATTACTAGTATTGCCATACTATGCGGGGAATATTTATTCCCTCAAAAAAAAAAAAAAAAAAAAAAAAATGTAAAGAGTTAAATGTTGTTGTTGTTGTGATTGTATTCACATTTTTTTTTTTTTTTTTTGGTTAGTTTCTTCATTATTTCCGTTTTCTATTTGATTTGTGCTGCAACAAGAACCTTCGACATGGTGCGTGCCACCACATACATATTACTCATGTACTTTCTATATTATTCCTAAAAAAAAAAGAAGGATTTCTTTACTACTATATACACCATATCCTTTCTTATTCATATCCGCTTTAAATATAATTTTCGCCGGTCTCTCTCTCTTATGATGTTCGAATTTTAATGATACGTCAATATTGAAATGCCAAGAAAATAACACTTTGAATGTGCTTCCACGGTTGATTGGTGGTCGATAAGTTGCCTTGTTAAGGGGTGGAGTGGTATCTTTCACCATTGTTGTTGTTGTTGTTGTTGTTGTTGTTGTTGTTACTCCTTTCTTCACATAGCCCAGAACAAATTTGAATTATAATAGACGCTGTTTGAACTGGCACTGGTTGTTACAAACTCGTACATATACATATGACCACACAATGAGGGGGAGAGAGGAGGGGGGATGGCTGGCTGTTTTACAATTTGTGTACAGGATATGTTCCGGAATATATTATAGAGATTCGTTGATTTGCCAGTCGCAAATTTTTTTTTTTTTTAATCCAAGTTTTAGTTCTTCTTCCTTTTCATAGTTGTATTTTTTATTTTTTTGGTTTGTTTATTTTGTATGAAAAGCTGAAAATTCTCGTTTGCAATTGATATGCGAGCTTGCAAAATGAAATTTTTGAAAAGGAGATGACAGAGACTGAGAGGAAAGTTAATGGTTGTATTGTGGGTTGTATTTTAGTTTGGCATTTGTAGTGATTTATGTGTTTAGCTTGATTTTAGATATTCGGGTTTTTGATTTTCGATGATATTTGCGATATTACTGGATACGCTTGTTTTTGCTTATTTTGTTTGTATGCGAAATGGATTAAATGATATTGAAAATCTTCAAATTATATGTATTCATGCTTCGATGCGACTGAGTGCTGTCCTGTTGAAAATGAATTTAAATTGGTGTAATGTTGATGAATATTCAGTAGGGGGTGTGGATAATGAATCTTTTAATATTTTAGTTAATTTAAGTGATGACTTATTATTATGATTTGAAATAAATATTCCCATTTTTTTTTTTTTTTATACTCGATTACAAATATAAATATGCTCATATGCCACTAAGAAACTTTAAGGGTTTACGACGATATTCTTTTGGAATATTGTTTTGCATTTGAAATTTGATCAAGGCTACAAGGTAACGTACATACTAATGTTGGCCGATTCTGGTTGGTAATCTTGTGACAGAAAATTCAATCTATCTGATTCATGGTTAAAATTGCTGCTCGATGAAGTCTAGACTATTTGTGTTGAAAGATCGAAAAGTATTTTCTTTCTGGAAAATGTCAATTCTATATGAGAAACTTAGTGAGAGAAACTCTAATGAGGAGGTGATACTAAGTAATGAAACATTTATAGATTTTGGATCAATGATCTGTTAAATGAGTAAAAAAAAAACAATCGGAGAGATCCAGGTCAGCCGACTTAGTAGGTGCGACAGGCTGATGGGTGTTCGTAGCCCAGAGATGGTAAAGGGCATTCTTCGCATTTAATTTTTCACATGTTTTTGTCTTTCTACAAAAAATAGTAGTTTTCAATTTCATCTCCAAACAAGAAACGCGTGTGGTACACTTACCAAATAAAAATTAACCTACGAATCAGTAGGAACTCTAATATTGAAAGGATAGATGGAAGTACATGAAAGTGATGTCAATTTTTCTCAGTAACACCATCTGACTTTAAGGGGGTCCACTTGTGTGAGCGCGGTATTTTGAACGCTTTTTCGGGAATTTTCGTTAGGAGAACTAATTGGAAAATAAGAATATGTTTTACGTTATTTTGAAGGTTTGTGCTTATATTTCAATAGTAAATTTTTCCAATAGTGTAATCCGAAGGCTTGTACTCATTAAGGGCGTTCAAAGTGACCCCTTCAAAATGAAATACCGAAATTGTGGGCAAGATTCCGCTCAAACCAGTTATCTAAAACGCAAAAAGTAAAAAAAAATCTTATTTCTGTTTATATCGTTGAGGTACTGACGTAGGATTTTGACGAAATTTTAAAAATTGACAAAATGGCAGTTGTTTTTATAAAAATTATTCGTTTTCATGCTTTTTTTCGATATAAAAACTGCTGTAAAATTGAAAAAAAAAAAAAAAAAATTTCGAAAAACCGCTACGTACCTTCAGTTATCTGTATTAATGAGTCTGTCAAAATTTCAAGTCAATCGGTTAATTAGATTTTTTTTAATCCTGCCCACTAAATTCAAAAATATGGTTTCGAGAAAAACGCTTTCATAGTTTGGAAACACAACAAAACTTTGTATTATAGACTCACATTTAATCTGCAATACCAAGACCATAAACTTCCCCTTCCTCATCCTGTAGAAGCTCTCGTTAAAGATGCGAAAAATGTAAAAAAAAAAATCGATTTTTCCAAAATTTTACACAGCTGGACCCCCTTAAACAAGAGTACATATGGGTGCCATAGCTCAATGGTTAGTGTGTTGACCTTCTGATCTGTAGGTCGTGGGTTCAATCTCTGGTTGAGGCATATTAAAAATTAATACCGAAAAGATTTTTCTTTCGAACGGTAACCACCTGTCGGCAAGAAATTGGCAATTCTTCTAACAGTAACAATTTGCCATTTAAAAGCTTCGAAAAGAGAACTCTGTGACAAAGCTCAGAAACAGTGATGTCGCCAAATTTAACACGCACAACGGTAATGGAAGTGAAGTTCGGCCAAAGACACCTTCAGAGCTTATAAGTGCCACATATTTTATTTTTTTTTTTTTAGGAAAAGGCGATATTTTTCGACGTTGCAACCGCTTGGAATCACTCGAAATTTTATGTATTGTGCTGTGAAGTTGTTTGAGGATACTGATGAAGTACGAGACCGTCAAAGATTCGGCCGTCCGCGCCTTGTGAGAATTCCGAAAGCGATCAAAGCCTTGTGAAAAACGAATCCACCGAAATCCGCTGCGAAAACAGAAAATCTTGTCGCGATAAATTCAAATTTCGCAAAAATCCATGTCCATGAAGATTTGTGGCTCGGCGCGTACAAGCGACACACTGTACACGGCCGCATTGGAGGGAAAACGCAAGCGAAAATCGAAAGCGTTACGCAGCCGTTACGCTCACAGACGACAAATTCTGTTTACTAATGAGAAAATCTTCACCGTAGAAGAATCGTTCAATAAATAGAACGATCGTATATATGCTCAGTCATCCAGAGAAGCATCCCAACTCATCCCGAGGCCTCTGCTCCAGCTCACAAAGCAAAAACGACTCAACTGTGGCTTAAAAACAACATTACGGCAGACAAGTGAGGCAGTCTTGTTTTGCTGATGTTTGGTTAAGTTTACTACTCTTGTGAATAGCACTATTGTGCTAGTATATACCATTTGAAACCACCCAACTGTGACTTAAAAACAATATTACAGACTTCATATCAACGAATGATTTGCCAGCTGGTAGTCCAGAGTTCAAACCGTTGGATTGCAAGTTGTGGTCCGTATTAGAGGGCATGGCTTGCTCTACTCGACACCCAAATATTGAGTCGTTGAAGCGAACCTTTGTCCGTACAGTGGACAATTTCCCCATGCATGAAGTGCGTCTCGCGATCGATGAGTGGCCAGATCGTCTCAAGTCGTGCTGGAAGACAAATGGAAGTCATTTCGAATAAGTTGTTCTAAGATTTGTAGCCATTGAATAACCCTATAAAAAGAAAAAAATGTGTTTGACAAGGTAGTTATTATTCGAAGCGAACTGAATCGAGATTTCACTCAGATGCAAGTACTTTTTATCAAAGTATATTATTCGTACTACACTAGGATATTTCGATTCCAAAGTATCATTATGTAGGTACTTCAGATGTGAACTCATAGCATAAAACGCAACAATTTACAATTTTAAGTAGATGACGCTTACACCATATTCAAGTACATAAATGATGAATCACACTCTTAAAATATTGTATTTTATTATTTTTGATGAACAAAAATGCAAATACGAAATGACAACATGATGTTGTTTTGATGATGCTCATAAGTATGTGATACAACAGCAATGACAATGTGACAGAAGACGTTGTTGAAATGCAATGTCTTAATTTCGCAACAAATAAAAAAAAAAGCCAAAAAGCAAAGACACACCAACGCAACAAGGCGACTGAATGATTTATGTGTTATTTTGGAATATATGTTAATATTATTTAAAATTATTTATTTTCTTGTTTAATAAAATATTACTTTAGTTAGCGCTCTCTCCTTCGCTCATTCTCTTTGTTTTACATTCTATGTCACTTGATAGTGATATCGTTGTTAATAACAATAACACCTTTCTTGTATTTATTTATATACATATGTAATATATGACTAGATTCAGCAAGTTAGCTCTTCATAGAGTAACAGCAATAACAACAACAACAACAACAACACATTTCGAAACAACATTATTGGGTGGGTGTCTATATAGGAGTACATACAATGTACTTAGTCGTATTCGCATAGTCAAATGTCTATTCTTAACTGTTGCTCTTGCTTGTTGAAATTTATGACAACAATGTGCAAAAGTAGTGCAACAACAGTGATGTTGCAACATGGTGGTATATTGTATCCGTACATATGTATGTGTAGCATGTAGTATGTATGTACTACTATGGCTGTGTATGTGAAATGACAAGCGTGAAGCATAATTTCTTACAATTTTGTGACATTTTCTGTTGATGAAATTTTTGTTATTTACATGTTGCATGTATTTAGTTGATGTTGTTGTTGTTGCTGCTGGTGATGTTCATGTTCTTGTTATTGTTGTTGTTGTTGTTGTTGTTGTTGTTATGAATATCATGTGTTAATCACCTGCGCGTAAGTGAGATGCTTTAGTGCCCTGTAATATTGCTGCTCAACTTTGTTGTCGTTGCTGTTGACAATGACTAATACACTATAGGTATAGCATGCATACACCGCAAATGAGTGTAGTATGTACATATGTATGTTGATGCAACATTGCGATTCTGTTAAATTAAGAAATTCACATGATGCAACACATACAAACATGCCAAAAATGCATGCACGCACGCACGTAATCCAGATTATGCAAAAGGGAGAATCGATCTACATAATACATATATATACATATTATAGGGTGTTTTATAAGGCGTAAGTCGTAACCCTTTTAACGGATTCAGCAACTGCAGTCGTATTTTGAGAAATACTTTGACGAAAGTTGACCCTAATTCCGGATTACCGGCGCATTTAATCCGAATAAAATAATAACCTGACAGACGGCAGTATTGCGGATTAACTCAACGGCTGATCGCTGTTTTATTAGGTCTGCTCACTGACATTACTATCACTATCAATTTCTGTCATCTGTCACTCTCGATATGAGAAAATCTACATGAAGTACGTGAACTGAAAACTATCAGAAACTTGTAAATTGTCATTCACCGTTCGTAATTGACAGTTGGATTTATTTGTTCGCCAACGCTTTTCATGTTGAAAACTGTTAACAATTGTGGAAAGTTATGTGTTAGCGAACACACCTAATATTTTGTAAAATGGATCGAGAAAAATTCACAATAGACAATTTTCAGCAGTGTTGCCATAGCAAATTGCCCTAATCCTCTTTTATTTTGAGAATTAACTCATAGAGTTTATGCGGATTAGCTGCAGTTAATGCCCGAGTTAATTCGAATTAACTCGGTAATCCGGAATTAGGCTGCCGTCTGTCTAGGCTATAAGGCCGTTGGTTTATCCCCATTGCATTAAGGTGATCTTATTGCAATGCGAATTTTTTGATTTCCAGCTGGAATATTGTTCAACCAGTCAAGTTTGGGCAATAGATCTGTAAATCTTGTTGTTGGAGGAGCTGCAAATTATTCACTAATCTCAATTTTACAAGAAATGCACTGACACTCTGAAATGTTTGGATTCGTTGGCAGACGGAAGTAATACATTTTGTGTCAAGCCTTGTAGAGTGGATTAATATCAGAAGTGGGTTAATGAGGAGTAATGAACATGAGCTCCTGCTATTAGAGTTGTTTCTATGACTACAGGCAAAGCATATCACTTACATGCGACTACTCCGAGGTACCAGAAATGACTCTAAGCTTCCAATATTTCCTAAATCTCTAATATCCTGCAAGTTAACCTCATTCGTGTAACTGTAAACAAAACTAGAAATAGGTTAGGTTAGGTTATTGTGGCTGCTCTCTCTCTCTCTCTCTCTCTCTCTTTGAGAGGACACACATAGAGCATAAAGGCTTATTGTGATACCACCGAGCTTCTCTTCCAATACTGTTGTGCGTGTTAAATTTGGACAGCATTAGAAGGGACCTTCTTATTTTAGCCGGTTCTGAACTTAGCTTTGTCACAGATCTCTTTTTAAGAAGCATTTTTTGGCAAATTGTTACTGCCGGTGCCAATTCCACTGACAACTTGTAAGTTACTGATAGACAGATTCACCATAGATACTGCTAACACACTTTGGAGGCAGACAGAAAACTGTTTAAATAGTCGGCTAATGTGGCCGAAATGGAACTCGAACTAAAGTACTTTGGAAACTAAGTATGCGAGACATTAGAATGACAATTGGGGTTCTAACAGGACACTGCCTTCTTGGAAGACACGCGAATAGACTAGGAGCACTTTCTTACGATTACTATAGGAGCTGCCAAGATATAGAGGAAGAAGAAACAGTTGAGCATCTCTTGTGAGGATGCCAGGCCCTGGGCAGGAGAAGGCTCACTGCATTTGGAGCGAATTTTCTTGGTGGCGTTTCAGAGGTTGCGAAAACAAAACTAACAAAGATAGTGTCATTTATAAAATCCACAGGCTCAAAGAGGACCCAGTTGGGTAAGGGATAAAACTCCGATGGTATCATAATGGGCTTTTAATAGGCATAAGTGCGTAGACAGACAACCACTCAACCTACCTACCTACTGCCGGAAAAATTTCCAATTACTGGCGACAGGTGGGTACCGTTCGAAAGAAAAATATTTTCGATGTTAAATATTGTTCTGCTTCAGTCGGGAATTGAACCCACGACCTACAGATCAGAAGACCAACGCACTAACCACTGAGCTATGGTACCCACTGAACCAGAACTACTATAAAATATCTGAATATGCTTCGCACGCATTTCACAAAAATTTCGCAATTATCTATGTATATCATTTGAGGCAGTCTTGCTTTTGCTGATGTTTAGTTAAGTTTACTGCTGTTGTGAATAGCACTATTGTGCTAGTATATACCATCTGAAAACATGTCTCATGAAGGAAAACTAATCTGAGGCGTCAAAAAACATGAATTATTAGTCGATCAATTCGATTGATTTCTTGAAAGACGTTTTCCACGAAAATCTTTCCTCATCAGATTAATTGTAGCAAGCGGTCTATGGCATGTAGTGCTGTTCTGATGAAAACACTTCTCCTCAACATTCATTCCATGCATTAATAATATTCGCCTTGGACTCTAATGCATTCTAATGCTCTGACTGCTCTCATTTGTGAAGAAGCACATCGATTTCATACACTTTGAAGAGGCAATATTTAGTTTCATCGCTGAACAAAATTTTACGATGACGTTTGGTGTTAGACGACTTTGGCGTTTCGACGAGAGAACCAAATTCTGCTAAATAAAGGCACCCAAATTACAAGTGTTGTTGCGTTATCAACCATGAACTTTATGAACTTTTTTGCCATGTAACCTCTTTTAGATGATACAAAGTTCTTAAAAAAACACTCTTTCCACACATATATGTGTGATATCTTATGTATCATACATATGCTGGTTGCTATTAACATTTTTGTTTACGCGTTCATTTTCCAGCGTTCTACACTGACTCATTTACTCATTCATTCATTCATTCATTCATTCATACCATTTGCCACCAGTTTTACTCGCTGGGTTAATGATAAATTTTCCATTACTTTTGCAAGCATATCGTTGCAACGTCCGTGCAATGCTCATTAATCTTCCAGAGAATGGTGATTATGAGGAGTGTGTAGTATGCAATGATGGCAACCGTATTATTTTCATTGCTGTTGTTGCTCATTGGCCTTTGTATGAAGATTTTCCATTTTAATGCTGTTGTTGTTGTTGTTGTTGTCTGTTTGTTTTTATTTTTGTATGTACTTTTTTTTGTTTGTTTGCTCTCCATTAAAGGCACTTTGGTAATGCAAATTTTTCGGGGGCCTCATTGCAATGTTAATTACGAACGACGAAATGTTGTTAGTCACAAGCATACATGCACACATACATATGTATTGTATACGCTCATGCATGAGAAGACACGCACTTTTATACATAGCATATGAAATATGCTATAGCTAAGCTGAGGCATGTTTTTGAATGGCATTGCATAAAAAAGAAGCAGAAATAGTACATTTCTGCCGCTCCACATATGTGTACTTGTACTTATCTGAATTTAGCATAGATTTTAGATACACATTGCCATAATATGCCTTGCCTTGTCAAAATGTTATTGTTGCTGTTGTTTTATTCTGTTGCTGTCACTGTTGTTGCATGCATGCGCGCATACAAAATGCCCGCGTTTCGCATGAATGCATGAATTTGTGTTGGCACTCATGCAACATACAACCCATAATTAGACGAAATGTCATCTTTTGGCGCATACATATGTGCCTGCGTTTGTGCGCAGTCGAAAGTTAAAATTGTAGATGGTGGCAAGCGGAGCGACAGAGCAAGAAGGTCCTAAGTGAAAGGAGTGGCAACCAAACGATGGCTGATTGAAGAAGGTAGAGGTGCAGACCTCTGTATAGATGAGAAAATATAACGTCAACATGGCAATAGCATATGGCGTCATATACATGTAAGTGTATATGTTTGTGTATCTTTATCATATTTTACATATGCAATAAGGGTGTGTTTTCTACAAAAAATGAAAAAATAAAATACAGCTTGAGTGTAGGAGGTGCATTGTTACTACTGACGTTGTACGAGTAGTAGCTAAATGCATTTCTTTTTTGGCGAAAAATACAAATTTCTATGAATTTTGGATCACAGTCTACTTTCAAATGCTGCTAATGTGGTCGATTTTTCGCTTTTACCTTGATATGGGACCATGTTCGGTTTTCATAAATTTCCGAAAATTCAACAAAAAAACTACGTCACCATGATCATTTAGAGCGTCCACTGCGGCAATTTGTTTGCCGGTTCCAGTCCAACACAATTCTGCCTATTTCGTTAACTGGTTTTGGGAATTGTGCGCGGCTTCTTGCGAGCGTATTTCGTATTTTTGTGTACTTTGTCAGTTGTTTCGATTGCCAAATCTTGTTCAGGTTGGAAAATGTCGCTTTGGGTTTTTTAATTCTTGCATATATATCAGTTAGCGTTCTGCCATCTGGTGTAATTTGGCTTCCCAAACATATGAAAGTGTCGACGCTTTCGATTTGCTCACCGTTTTCAGTAAAAGTGCTACTCTGTGAGGTGTTGAATTAGATAGATTTCGTTTTGTCCACATTTACACGCAAACCGACGCGCTCTGCTTGCAAATTGAGGTCATTAAGTTTCTTCTGCATGTGTCCGCTAAGTTTGTGAAATGAGAGCAATATCGTCAGCATAATCAGGTCCAGGTGTTCCATAGTAATCGGGTTTCAGAGAATTCCTCTTCCAGGGTTGGCATCAAGGGCATTATTTTGAACTTCATCAAGAACCACTAAACTCAAATTGACTCAGATAGAGCAGTTTAATGTGTGTTATCTTATATGGAACTCCTTTACGCCGAAACGATTCGAGATGCTCTGACGGGGAAGGCTGTCAAACATCTTTCCACTGTTTCAACCAACAAATCGACCAGGGCCTGACAACATACTTAGCAAGTAGTGTAATTATTGTGAATTTGGTACAATTGTACCATAAAACATCGGTTTAAGCCATGAAATGGCTTCTAGGGGAACTCTGTGACAAGGCTCAAAAAAGTGACGTCGCAAGAGTTCTGCAGTTCGGAACCGGCTAAAATAAGCAGGTCCCTTCTAATACTGTCCAAAATTTAACACGCATAACAGTAATGGAAGAAAACCTAGTCCAAAGAACTCTTCGGGGCTTTTAAATGCCACATATTTATTATTTTTTTTTTATTCTATCTCTTAAAACTATGTCGAATTCAAAGTAAATAATATAGTTTCGAGATAGAAAGTATTGAAAAAATGTATCAAAATATATTTTGATTTCCTCATGTACCACAATCTGATTTAAATGCTTCAATAATTAATTAAATAAACCTTCTTGTAAGATGACCTCTGTTTTTATAGATGTACGAGTATTATGAAGACATAATAGAAGTACTTACTTAAAAAAAAAATGATTTTCCTTGATGAAATATCTCACGTTATATACTTTCATATACCATACATATATCTCATGGCTTTAAATATTTCGTTTTTTATTTTTCTTTTTATATATTTTTTATTACAATACACTGATTCGCACATTAAATTCAACAATAAAATGGTGCATAAACAATATTTACCTACATTTTGTATTGAGACACACACACACACACACACGCACACGCATACGCATAAAAACTTACTCACGCATATTAAACCCCAATAACTGCTCCACTAACTTATTATACGATACAACATACCTACTTTTCATGCTTATAAATGAGAATGTCTAATATCAATGTCGGATGTCCTTTGACACTTCCTGGTTTTTCTTATTCACTGATTTTTATTCGCTGTTTGAGGATACGCAAATGACCCATTTGGGGGTTGTTATTACCTCACACAGCAACCCATATATATATATATAGACAAACACACACACACACCCATACAAGTACGCACACAATTTCATTTACATTGGATGCTTTCTAAGCGCACACGTCGACATTCAGTTACGTGAGTACCTTGTAGGTAAATGCTACAGTTCTATATGGCTGAGTATACTAGTTCGAAGAAAGCTATGAGTAATTCAAGTTTATCTGTTCTGCTTGCAATTGGAGATTATTTTTTCGTATTCATTAAATCACATGAATGAGATGGTCTAGTGAAATAAATTTTAAAAAATTATTAATTACACAGTCACATGACAAAAGAAGATCTTGTCTGGCTGATGAGATAAAGATTTTACTATGTGGAAGAAATTTTGGGCAGTGGAAGTAATTTTACCAATCTAGTGGTAATTCTTAGACAATTAATAAGGTTGTTTATCGATTTTCAGGAGCTTCTTAGACAATTATAAGGTTATTTAACGATTTTTATGTGCTTTTATGTTAATTTTGTGGGAGTGACTTCCTAAGGATTTTACTTCTGGGGTCTAAGAATGTTAAAAGCAAAAATTAATGGGGTTAATTCATAAATTTTATCTTTCCGGAGCCACTCGGAGAGCTGTGAAAGGACAAAACATGTATATATTAAAGCATCAATATTGCAGGTGGGTATTGATAGGAGATTGAGAGTAAAAATGTTTAGAAAAAATATTAAGAAGAATGAATACATTATACCACTTTGGTGTGATTTCGGTTATTTTAATTAATGTTTCAACGTTTATCATTTTCAAGATGCCTCTCAGTCCCATTCCGTAAGACCATATTCACGAACCAATTGAATTCGTATTAGAGTTCAAAAATTCCTACTTGGCATGCATTAGCGTTTATGCGTATTAGTCTATATTGCTTAGTGTATGTACTGTATTTGTATACAGAGTCGTTATTATTATTATTATTATTATTATTATGGCTCATGCCAAATGGGCACATAAAAAGGATAAAGAAATTATTTTCACATTGCATACCTAAGCATGATAAGGATTCTTGGTTTTTACATGAGATTGTATTTATATGATACTATTTACATACCTACTATCCATATATTGTATTTGTATTTGATTCTATATTATATATGAGTATTCTTGTTTTATTTTAGTCGTCATCACTAGGTTAAATCCTTTCATTTCTTATTATTTGTTGGTTGTTGTAATTTTATGTTTTCATCCTTAAATGGTTGGCATTGGCCTTTGCTGCCAATGAGGAGTGCATTTAAATGAGTGTGTGGGGAATTATTTTATTTTTTCCAATGGTTATATATTTTTATTTATTATTTTATATTTTATTATACGTTTGAGTAAATTCAATTCAATATTCCATGGACGCATAAGTTGAACGTTAAAAAGTCCACAAAAAAACAAATCTGGATAGCAAAGAGCTATCCAGAATTTTTGAGAGAAAAATGAAAGATCAAGTAATGGAGAATTTGTCAGCGCTTGGAATTTCTAACTGGCGCCAGCTAGCGAAGGAAAGAGCTGGCTGGCGAAGCATGCTAGATTCGGCTTAAATCTATTTTCGGTTGTAATGGCCACATAAGTAAGTGAGTAGATGATTTGTGATTTCGGTTGTAATGGCCACATAAGTAAGTGAGTAGATGATTTATTCGAAGAACGGTTGCAAAAACTTAGAGGTGCTTGTTTTATTGTACGCCACTGACAACTTCTGAAAGGGGTCATTGTCAGAGCTATCATTTTTCTTCATATTTATAGTCTAAATTTGTATATTTGATGTAATCACAAAAATCATTTTAAAGTATTGTGAAAATCCTCCATCTGTCAAATCTAACCGTTAAATTGTCGTTCGACTTCAACTAGATTATGCACCTCGACCACAAATGGAATTAAACCACTTCGAATTTCGACTGTAACTGAAAAAAAAATAAGAAGCAATAATTAAAACACCCAGAACCGCACTTACTGTCGCACTCTGAATCATTTAACGATTACTTAAATGGTTCCTTAGTGAAGATTTGAAAAAAAATTCACTCTCAGAGTCAATTAATGATATTTAAATTTAAGTACGGGAAAACCTTTAGTTAACTTTTTAATGATCGATTTTACATTTTTGTTTGTTTTGTTTTCTATTAAATTTACGTTACCATGGTATATGTATAATAGGGTGGTCCTTAAATGTAGGAAAAATATTTTCTTTTCCTCAGCGCCTCAATCGGTAATACCACAGTCAAAGATATCAAATATAAATTGTGGTCTCGATTTGAGACGGTTAATGAATCTCAACTTTGAACACCCCTGTGCTACATGCCTTAACCGTCTTCAATCGGTACCAAAATTTATATATGATAACTTTAATCATGCTATTACCAATTGAGGCGTGAGCCTGAAAGAAAAACATTAATTTGATTTTAAGGACCACCCTAAGGTATTCTGTGAAACAAACCAAATAATTTTTTTTTCGAAGAAAAAATTAAAAGTAATTGAAATATTTCATTTCACATTGACGTTTATAAGTAAGTGATGCCATACAAAAAGGGCCACAACTTGGGGGGATATATTTAAGGCTTTCATTAAATTAAATTATGACTCTGAGATGTATCGTTCATTACTGAGTTTAACGATTAGTTTCGTTATGTGTTTGTTAGGAGAAATTTAATGAACGTTTCTGAGTGCGCCAGTTAGAGGAATATACCTCCTCCACCATCTTCTATCCTAGATGGACTCTTCTACAAAATTTGGTTTCTATAAAATTCGCTCCCATCGCTTTCAATGTCTTCCTGAGGGGGTAACATATATAACTGACCTTCAGCAATTTTGACTGTTGAACATTCTTTCCAAACATTTACTCTCTAGCTGTAGTGCTTAGGAAGAGTTTCTTACAAAAGGGATTTTAAAATAAACTTAAAGTTGACAAAAATCCCTTAAGCCGATTAATTCTTCTACCTCTACATTTCCCTTGAACGTACTTTCCTCCTGTTTCCATCATTTAGGGCGACTCCCACAAAAAATTAATGTTTTTATAAAATATGGGAGTTTATATGGATATTTGGTGTCTAACAAAAGAAAGAATTTTGAGCTCTGTTAGAGAAATACTTTTATAAAAAAGTTCAAAATCCTTCTTTCTTAAATTCATTATGGGTACGTCAAATCTGTTTACAATAAACGGATTTGGTTTCGTCAATCTCTGACCCTTGGCGTATTTCTTGGCCATGTTACTTTTATTTTTATGATAAAGTGTGTGTATGTTTGTAAAACTTTGCTGCTCTATGTAATATGAGACGTTTTATTGAAAAAAAAATGCCATTTATATTGTGAACAAAAAAAAAAATTGCGCGTGCCAATAATTAAGGTCCTTTAATCAACATCAACATTAAGAAGAGAAACAGAAAAGATGTAGCCTCTGTAAAAGGGTGAACAATTTAAATTCATAAACATACAAACCCACACACACACACACACACACACACACACACACACACACACATACACACGTGGAAACTGTCACACTTTGATTCACCTCCTCCGTCGTGTGACTTGTGATTTTCAGGTTGGCAATCCTTTTTCTTTTCCTGTTGTATTAAATAAAGTTGCATACGTTTTTTGTTTCCTTGCTCTTGTGCACAACAATGCACAACAATAAAATGTTCATAGCACAATTGTATGCTGCAGCATTGTGGTTTTATTGTGAGTCTTTTGCTTGTGTGTAGTAACCAAATGCAACCCTTTTGTGCAACAACCGTAGCAGCATCAGCAGGATCAAATTGCAATCTCTTTGTTGCTGCTGTTGTTGTTATGTTTGTTGTTGTTGTTGTTTTTCTTTGGTTATTCAAATACTACATAGAAACTTGAGGGTGATGATGATTGTGCCGACAGCAATAATATCCTTTTGTCCATCCTCAGCCATCGTCTTCAGCTGGGACTCTATTGTAGTGGTAGTAGTAGTTGTTGTTGTTGTTGTGGTGGTTATTGCTGTTTTTATAATACCGTATCCTCCTCACCATTACAATGTAGGTATTATTATTATGATTATTATTATCACATTGCATTGCGTTGCATTGTTATTGACTAGTATTGTTGTTCTTAAAGCTGAGTGTGTGTGTGTGTGTGTGTGTATGATTGTAGTGGGTAATTTTTTACAATTTTCTAACAAACAACGAACAACAACAACAACAACGTTTTATGCATTGTCAACAAACAAAAGCGGACTTTCTGCTTTGTGGCAATTTTTATACTCACTCTCTCACCATCACTCTCTCACATTGCTTGGCAAAAAGGGAAAAGGATCTGGTACTGTTGTGGCCAATGGTGATCCTTTCTATATTCATCTTCAATGTTGTGTTTGATGTGAAGCAAGAAAAATAAAAAGGAAGAAGAATAAAAAGTAGCAAAAGAAATCAGAAGTTGAGTGAGTGTAGACGAGTATATCAAAAAATATATGTCTCTTTTTGCTTTCATATATTGTATGTGGGTGTTTATATGCAGTGTGCGCATCATTGTGGTGGCTTAAATCATACAACGAACAGACGGTTCATTCAATGCATTGCTTTGTTCTTATTGTAATAGGCATATATTTATGTTTTACAATTTTCTTGTTTGTTTACTGGCGTTAAGGAACATACGTTCTTGTATTTTTTGTGAATGGTAATTTAAAATTTTTTACTGTGAATTATAAGCATTGTTGTTGTTTCCTTAATCTTGGGTATTCTAGTAATATTAGTCTTCTACTTAGTGCGAAATAACTCAGTGAGAAATAATATTTTCTTCAAATAGTTCCAGGTATCTGAGACTAAGATGGATTGAACAATATTCTGTGAGCAGTCTGAAATAAACAATATAATATTTTCTCATTTTCTTCGTCATGAAGAGCTCTAGAGAAGACATTGAATTTATTACTGAAGCCATTAGTATGTTTTTCCATATGAAAATAGACTACAAAATGTTCAAGATTTCATATTGACCGGAAGGCTATCAAATTATACCAAGTATTTACTTTACCCAAAGAAATTTGCTTTGAAGAGGATTCAACATTTCTCGATGTTGAATTTTATATAAGAATGATTGATAAATTGCGCACAAATTTTGTTTGCCTCCAGTATTATGATGGAAAGGCAAATTTGGACTATTTTGAACAATATTATTATTATTATTATTATTATTATTATTATTATTATTATTATTATTATTATCGTTGGGAGATGATGCGCTGCGACCTATAAGATCTATTGTGTCCCTTTTCGTGAACCTAGAGTTTATCTCTTAGCCCAATTCCCTCGATGAATTGTAGTATTGGTCTCACTTCATAGAGTCTAAGTTCGTCGTCGGGTATGATGAAATCTCCCAGGTGTTTCCTTCTCTTGTGTCTCAGGGCGGTCTCGTCCTCTTCCCTGCAGAACCGGAGCACCTGAGAAAATTCCCAGTCTTGTTAGGTAATAGTTCATCCTACACAAAAAAAAAAAAAAAATAATAAATAAATAAAATAAAATAAATAAATATGTGGCACTTAAAGCCCCAAAGGGCTCTTTGGCCGAGCTTCTCCTCTATTACTGATGTGCGTGTTAAATTTTGAACACTATTAGAAGCGACCTACTTATTTTAGCCGGTTCCGAACGGCAGAACTTTTGCGACATCACTTTTCTGAGCATTGTCACAGAGTAGTCCTTTTAGAAGCTTTCTCATGACAAATTGTTACTGCCGGTAGAATTGCAAATTGCTTGCCGGCAGGTGGCTACCGTTCGAAAGAAAAATCTTTTCGATATTAAATTTATTATGCATCAGCCGGTGATTGAACCACGACTTACAGATCAGAAGGCCAACACACTAACCACTGAGCTACGGCACTCTACAATGCCCTCTTAATAATCCCGTAATGATTCTGAAGTTGTTCTTCGTTAGATTTATACAATCCTCGTAGCGTTTTAGGTTGTATGTACCTAGCGCTAGTTTGGAGTGTGATAACCCCAGTATGTTTTCCCAGTGTAATCTTTTTTATCTATCCTCTTCTTCGCAGATAATACGAGAGATGTTATCTGATCCTAATCCACAGAATGGTTCGGGCCCTACAAATCGAGTTGATACTCCTTTCCTGGCAAGTTTATTTCTGATCCCTATATGCCCCGGAAACCATAGAATCCACACCTGATTGTCTTGGCCTAGGATGTTTTGATTTTCAATGTACTTCATCAGTTTTGATATAACTTGGTGAGATCTGAGTGCTTGATGGCTGCCTGGCAGTCAATCAGTATTGCAGTATTGTACAATGTTAGTTAATGAAAAAATGCTTTTGTAAATACATACAACCAATATGGCTTTGGTTGAGGCCCTAAGAAGTGCTGCTACACTTTACTGTTTAATCTAGGGAAGAAAGGAGTTCATATTGGAAGTACATAAATATTACCAACGACCCACTTAGATCAAAAATGGCTATTACCTGATGACTATTCCATCCCAAAAATATATGAACATAATTTCACTGTTAATAAACCATGAATCTTATAACCATGGTCTTATAATGTCATTTAAAAATGTTTTGGTTTCCGAAAAATCAGCATCCATTTTTTATTTCAAATATTCCGTAACTAATAATTGCTTGATTTTTGACTAAGATGATGACGACGATGATGATGATGATGGTGAGAGTTCATCGAATTATTTCAAATGGGCACTTAAAATAATTCCAACTATTGTTATTGTTGGGTTTTTATTATATGCGGCCACATTACTAGCTATATACAACTGCTATCTAATGGTAGGTAACGAGTAAGTTGTCACTTGTTTTGATACAAACATTGTTGCTATTGTTAAATGCCATCTGATAAATGAAATTAAACTCAAAATCCTGCTAAATGGTGGCAGCAGCCACCAGGCAAGCAGGTTGCCTTTAAGCATTATATCCCCAACAAACGTACGGAATTCATCTTATCAGTGCTATAAGATCTTTTTGTCTGTTTGGGTGTGTGTGTGTGTGTGTGTGTGTGTGTGTGTGTGTGTGTGTGTGTGTGTAATGTCAGTATTGCACAGTTTTTTAATCCGCTTCCGTCTTTGTGTACCTTAGTCAGCCATCAGTCAGTCGATGAGTCAGTTAGTCACCCCTCTTGGTGCGAATTGCATAATTTTACAATTTTCCATTTGATGATGATCTCTTTTTTGGTCTCTCTCCCCTCTACTTTTTATTATCATATCAGTATCTCTTTATTGCTGATGCTGCTGCTGTTGTTGTTTTTGTTGTTACACTACTCATACTAGTTCTGCTGCTGCTGCTGATGCTCCTGATGCTTGTCTAAGCATCATTGTCATTTGTTTGATGTTCCCTGGAGAGTTGTAGTGTTGCCACTTTTGTTAATTTTCTTTTTGCTGCTATCTTTTGTTGTTGTTGTTGTTGTTGTTGTTGTTGTTGTTGTTGTTAGTGCTATTTTAAGGGTGTTGTGTTGTGTTTTGTTTAATTTTTTTTCCATTCTTTTCATTCCTTTATTTCTTTTGGGCATATACCCACATACATACTACTTATTCGTTCGTATGAAACAACATACTTTGCGATAAGTGAGAGTGCGTCATAACAATAAATGTAATACGCAAATGTGTATTGTTGTTGTTGCTGGTGTCGAGTGAATTTGATGACTTTTATGTGTGTTTTGATGTGCCATCAAACCGAGATCAACATTTAAGATTTAACATAACATTTCAATGAAGGAACGAACAATACAGTGAGGGAGAAAAAGCATGAATCCTCCTTGTTGTAGATATTGTTTGGTGTATGTATTTATGCATAGATGTGTGTCTAAGTATAACTCCACACTAATGTCAATAATGACATTGGTATGACAGTAAGCCAATTGGTTTATTCAACTGTCAAATTGTTTCTAATTAGCGTACTACAATAACACAATGGGTAAAAAGGACAATGGATATAAAATTATGATTATTTTGTTGTTATTGTTGAAAAATTGTTATATTTTGCAAGAAGATTATCTTGGCGTATTTTTATTGTTATATGTTGCTAAATATGATGAAAGAATTAAATTCAAAAATTTGTCACAAATAGAAAAGTGCCATAATTTTCATTTGACATAAAATGCTTTTAATTAGACATTTTATTATGACGCTTTTCTATGTGTGTTTATTTACCTAATAATTCTGATCTACCTCTTACCAATTCTAACTTCTTACATGCACATTCTCGTCCTTATAAATTAAAACATTAAAATATCTTACGAACGATGATCGGCTACGTTGTACAGTGTTTCAATGTTGATCAAAATGTGAAAAAAAAAAAAAAAAAAAAATACAATAACAAAATATATACAGTAGCAGCTCTATGACAACAAACAATAATTAATATTTTGTATGCCTTTTTTATTAGCGGGCATCAAATACTGTTTATGGTAATATGACAATGTTGTCTTGTGCGTTCTAGATACGTTCCAAAAACTTTGGTCGAATAGCTAAGAGTCATATTGCATAAATTATTAGAATTCAATTAGGATTCGTTCCAATTTTTTATAAATAATAAAGTTTTTAATACGTAAGCTCCGTTTTACTCACCCCCCCAATTTGTTTATATTTTGAAACAACAACAACAATTCGTATTGGTGACTTCCTGCACTGTAATATCGACCTAATGACTACATCAATAAGTATCAAATGAATTTTTGACATAAGGTCGAGAAAATTAGAGTATTTCCAAAAGAATAGTGCCATGGCTCAGTGTTTAGTGTGATGGCCTTCTGATCGTGGTTTCAAGCCCCGGCTGAAACATAAATTTAATATTGAAAAGATCTATCTTTCGAACAGAATCCACCTGTCGACAAGCAATTGGCAATTCTTCCGGCAGTAACAATTTGTCATGGAAAAGATTCTAAAAAAGCTCTGTGACAAAGCTCAGAAAAAGTGATGTCACAAGAGTTCTGGCGTTCGGAACCGGCTAAAATAAGTAGCTCCCTTCTAATACTGTCCAAAATTTAACACGCACAACACGCACGGCCAAAGAGCCCGACGGGGCTTATAAATACCACATAATTAGTTTTTATTTAAAAAAAAAAATTCGGCTTTATTGCAAACTTCTTTAGATATTAATGCAATGCACCGGCCTAACAACACAACCATTTTGTGGGGCTTATAATGAAACCTCGTGAAACCGTGCTATAGAGAACGGTCGAATAACGGTGTATGGATATACTAATTTTAAGTTGTTGTTCTAAAATGTGTCAAATGTCATTATAATGAAAAAATTCGAATCAATTGCAATATTAAAACACAATTTTAAAGACAAAAATACGAAAAAATGCGATATGAAAATATGTTATAAATTTCCAATTTCAAAATAATCGATTTTTTTTATTTCAAATAAAAAAAAAAATTATTTGCTAAATTTCATTTTAGTAATATTTATTTAAGAGTTGTTATAGCTTTTTAAGTGGGCGTGACAAATCTTGCACCTTTTTTGTGCTCATAGCTAATTTATCCACCTTACTACTTCAATTGATTGATTTATTGCAACAACAACAAACACGATTGAAACATATGGCAGGTGGAAATGGTATGCCATGGTGATCCATTATTTATAATTCTTCATGTAAAAATTAATTTTTATATTCAATATGCCAATTGGACTATTTTTCACCAAGAGCTCATATCCGAAGGTGACACTGTGCATTATGATGTGATGATAATAAATTCCAATTATGTCAAATGAAATATTTTAATAAACACCACTTCCTTGAAAACGCCAACTATAACAACAACAACAAAAGCAGCAAGTCTGTATAATGAAGTATGAAATATAAATAAAACAAATTTGTAGCCAAGAAAACAATAAATCATGCCAATTTGTACGAGTAGCTGTTGCTGTTGTTGCTGCTGCTGCTGCTGTTGTTGGTTTGCAACAAATGCAACTGAAAGTGAAACAAAAGGGTTTTTTTTTCACGGCAGCAAAGCAAAATGAATGAAATAATACTCGTATGTATATTAGTATACATGTATCTGTACATATATATATATATATATATGGGTATGTGGTGAGACCAATTGTTCTTAACGCGTAATATTAAGACACAAGCCAACTAAACAACCAAGCAATTAATTACAAGCTCATTAAATGCCCAACAACAACAGCAACAGCAACAGCAACAGCGGCAACAGTTTTAACTCTCAAGTGGCCAAAGTATAGCATACGGGCTGTATAATTAATAAATTATACTTTCTTCTTCTTCTTCTTCTTCGTCTTCTTTCATTCTCTTTTGTAATGTGAGAATTGTGAAAAATTTATAGTTTATTGTCCGCTGTTACGCTTTTAAACGATAGTCGTATGATCATATCGGCGACAATATATATGCACTTAGTACTCGTCTTTAGCGACTAATTTCGATTGAGAAATTGTTTCATATGCCACTTGTGACATGCATTTGTTCATTGTTAATTATGTAAAATATTAATTTAGTATGGCATGACATATGTACATCGAAGAGACATGTTTTGCTGTGACACTGATAAAACTGAATCAATAAATTACAGGTGATTGCTTGCTATGCTATTACAATATTAACAAATTTTATAGCAAATCTTCAGCTAATTCATTTGATTTTTTTTTATATAAAGCTGACTATTGGTTGGTTGGTTGAAATGGTGACTCATTCCATGAATCCAACTAGCACTTTCGCTCCAATTTGTTGTCACATCCTCATTTCCAACTGTTTATTCGGTTGTTAACAGCTCGGTTATATCCAGTCCGTGCGATTTAGAAACTTCTGGAGGTTGTTGATATTTGTTTCCGCTAACTCTTCGAGATGATTGAAAAGAGTGATTTACCTAAGGTATCCATTCTCTGCTTCCAGAGAGCAGGGCATTCGCAGAGGAAATGGCAAATAGTTTCCTTTTCTTCTACTTGATTGCAGCTGTGGCAGTGAACGTTATGATGAATTCGCATTCTGGCTGTCAGCTCTCCGATGTTTCCAGTCTGGAAACATCCCTACGATTCCTGTTTATCAGCGATGTTGTTTCTTCAAGATTATATCCAAACCATAGTGACCGGCTGGTCTTATAAGATGTAATACCCTTCCATCTACAATACGCTATTTGGAGGTATTTAGTGTCTATAACTCTTTTAACCGCACTCAATTGTGTGAGTGTCCGGTTCTGCAAGAGTTTCTCGCATGGCAGATCTCGTTCTAATCAGTTCGTCAGCTTTTTCATTTTCCTCTATATTCCGATGCCCTGGGACCCAGATTGGAAAAGCATGATGAGGCTCCTTCTGTTTTGTTCCACCAGGTTAGAAGTTATGATGGCTGAATTCAAGGCCTGAATTACAGCTAGGCTATTCGAAAGAATAGCGGTGTTGTTCTTGAATATCCGGTTTGCTATTAGTGTCCTACATGCCTCCCAAATGTCAAACACTTCCGCCTGGAAGACGCTCGATAAATTGAGGAGGCGCACTGATTTGTTGACATTTAGTCTCTCAGAGTATATGCCTGCTCCGACACCACAACCAATTTTGGAGCCATCCGTAAAGATTGTAGTATCGAAGCTCTTTAAAAAGGGATCCCGTTGTCCAATCCTTCCACAAGGGTAGAACTACCGTGAAATTCTTATTGAATATCACCTTTGGGATGATATAATCAGTATTGTCAGAAAGGTTTTGCGTTTCTTTTGTTAATAGACATCCACGGCCGTAGGTTCTTTCTTTCCAGCAATCCGTCTCCCTTAACCTGAAGGCGGTTATGGTTGCCGTTTTTTTTTTAATATGTAGATCAATTGGAAGCATGAGCGTCAGGACATTAAGAGACTCCCTACGGTATGATTTAAGAGAGAGAGAGAGAGAGAGAGAGCTGACTATAGTCAAGATAGTATTCCTTTCAACATCTGCTAGTGAACTCCAAGGAACGTCGAATCCCATCGCATCCATCAGAGCGTGGGCACAGATTAGCCTGATGTTAAAAAATTTTTCACTGATGCGGATTGTAGCCAGCCGTTCGTTCGCAGGCGTGAACTGTGAGACCAGGTATCGGAGTCTCTTGCTGGCGAAAAATCCACATCCTAGTTCATGCCTCTTCGCATGGCAACTATAGTAAATGTCACAGGATGCACTTTTGGAGCAGCCCTGTCCCGTCTATCGCATTTCCTGGAGAGCAGAGATATCAGCCTTGTACTTCTCGAGTACGTCAATCAGCTGGATAGTTGTGTTCTTCATTGGGTGATGGTTTTTACAAGGTGGATCCCAAGCCCAATGCTCAACCTCGAATTGAGGAAAGTTTTCGCAACTCACTTTAGCCGCCCCTCAGCGGTGATCACTGCATGGAGGCTCCCCATTAAAATGAAGGTCGTCACAAGGAAGAATGAAAACGCCATCACATAGCAAGCAGGACAAACTACATGATGATGAGTAAGTTGACTTGCGATCAGTCCAACAAGGATTGCGCTAGCTTCGCCAGGTTGAAGCAGTTAGCCGCGTTGCCTTATAAAGCTGCATTGAAGCAGATTTTCTTCGAATTTCTCTAGAAAATATTTATCTAAAGCACTTCTATAGTTATTGGTTCAAGCAGACAACTTTAGCACACAATATTGACTTTAATTTACTTTGATATATTCTGTGATCGTTATTAAAATGAATATGCTTCTTTAGAAATTTGATGTCATCTAACTATATTTTTATGGTTTTATTATGATGGAATTGCAATTATACTCACCAAAAATTGCTAGTTTAATTCGATGTTTTTTTTTTCTATTTCCAGCATTCAAATCTGCACTTGATTCGGTTTCTTATTACTTTCACTGCATATTTTGATTTTCATAAAAAAAAAAAAAGAAAGGGAACAAAAAGATGAGCGCCATAAATGGAAATAAAAAGTAATAATGGTTGAATATAAGAATTCTTCATAAAAGGGGTGCTACCATACACACATAGTGTATATAAGAATATGTAAGTACAAGTTTGCTGCCATTCTATTGTTTCATGAAATCTTATCATGCAAAAAGAAATATTCTTAACAACTCCCAATGGTAACATTTTCTACATTTTCAATACACCACACAATATGCCATAAAGGTGCTCTAGTTGCTGCTGCTGCTGCTGCTACTGCCATTATACTGTCACAGACAATATTATGACTTTCTTATTTCCATAATTCGTAGATACTTATGCTGCTGTAATAGAAACTCATCTGTTATACATATATTGGTATGAGTAAGAATGATGAAAAAGGCAATTATAAATATGTACTCCTTGTAAGTGGGAAATGCTCCATTATATACTGGACAATTTTCATTCAAATAAATTGCCTTATGAAGATCTCGAGGAGAAATTAGCAATTAGTCTTTGGAATATTCTGAGCCTTCCTTTGCTAAATTTATACATACATCCCCTGTATTAATGTGTGCCTACTACCTTTGGCCCTGTTGCGCCATTACATACATCATTAAAACATGCCATTATCTAACGTGATTTTATTTTATTGAAAAATAAGCAACTCCAAACCAAAAAAGCTGACGAAAAAGTACGCCTCTTTTATTATACAAAAACGACAAAAAAAAAAAAAAAAAAAATAAAGAACAATAATGATAGCTGTCTATTTGTCTACGTTATAAGAGCACACTGAATTATGTGAATTCTCCTGTAACTCCCTACGCAATCCACCCATCGAAATATATCCGAAATATTGAAGAAACCACAGCACTGACGAAACTTTATGGTCGTTAAGGTTGACTTTTCCATCCGCAACCAGTGTTACCAGTGTCTTTTCAGCACAAGGTAGAATCACTGCTAGTTAAGGTGTGGTGAGGTGAGCCAAATTGTCAATGATGGGAAGCTTGTTATAGGTAAACTCATCGAACAAAAAGAAAAAAAAGTAAATAAAAAGAAAAAAACACGAAAACATTGAAAAAGGTGTTGAAATTCGTATTTTTACAACGCATTTGCTTCACTATTATTGATTTGATTTGTAAAACATGTTCGTTTATTGTTTTACAAGAATTCAATTTCTTGTTTTCATTCTTTCATTTTTGTTCTATTTTTTTTTTTTTTTTTATTCTCTTTATTCAATTTTTTTCCCCCCAAAATGCTATCTTCTATTCGAATTTTGTTGGTATTTATGAAGTCGTGGAGTGATGGTGTTGCTATTGCTATTCGAACATGAATTGGCAAAAAAAATAAAAGGAACTATGAGAATGTTGAGAGCATGAAAAAAAAAAAAAAGAAAATCACTCAAAAGAATTTGAATATTTTATAATTTTTTTTTTTTTTTTACTTGCTCGTCGTTTTGCTGAGTTTTTCTGTTTGTTGTTCATTTTTTGTTGCTGTTTTTTTTTTTTTTTACTCTGTGGTTGAATTTTATATATGAAATTGAATAAAACATGAAGATTTCGCAATGTTGCCAGCTTATTTTGATATTTCAACGATTTTAATTTTTTTTTTTTTTTATTTTATTTCAATCTCATTTTAATACATTCACACATACATTTTACTAACAGCAAATGGGACAGAAGGCAAGAAATTCACGAAAAGGATGTTTTTTTAATGTGTTGTAGAAACATTTCTTTTTTTATGCTCTTTAGTATGTTTTTTTTTTTTTTTGACACATTTAATGACGACTCTAACAAAAAATTCAATTCAAGTGCCTCTGTTCGTGTGAATTTTTAGCAAAATGCGAATATTTAATTCGCTGTTAAAGTGGGGACTTAATGATTTCGAATATTTGGATACCGAGATGAATCCAAATACGATGTTGGGTGAGAGTTCGACTACAATTTCTATCTTCTGGTGTCTTATTTATGTAATAATAATGCAAAATTAGCTTTCAAATCACGTCGCGTATCTGTTTCTGATGTATCCGGAAATAAACTAATCCAAATGCTTCACCGCGCACGATCTGAACGCCCAGTGAAGCCAGATCTCTTGTTGAGGTTGAAGAATCGAAATTGCCAATTATGGTGACACTGTACCGTTTGCTATTGGCTATAATGTGCTGACCGGCCTCACTTCTGTAAATGTAAGAAGTAATACCAGACATCATCTCTGCGCCCAATGAAGCCAGATCTCTTGTTGACGTTGAAGAATCGACATTGCCAATTATGGTGACTCTGTACCGTTTGCCTTTGGCTACAATGTGCTGACCGACCTCACTTCTGTAAAAGTAAGGAGTAATACTCCACACCACCTGTACGCCCAATGAAGCCAGATCTCTTGTTGACGTTGAAGAATCGAAATTGCCAATTATGGTGACACTGTACCATTTGCTATTGGCTATAATGTTCTTACCGACCTCACTTCTGCAAAAGTAAGTTGGAATGCCCCTAGAGCGTGCCGAATGATCAATTTGACTGTAATCAAAATATCGATTTGTTTAAGTTGTCGGATCCTTAAATTATTTTTTTCGCCTTGAAAATCTTCAGTTGAACCATGGTCTCTTATGTTTAAGAGTTTAACATCATATAAAGAATTCCAAAAGCCGATTCATCACTATGAACATTATTTAGGCGATTTCGTATACCGACATCAACGATCAGTTTTAGAACTTGAAAGGGTATCGTTCGTTATATTTTTTAAAAAAGTTCCTCCAAGTGAACCGAAATATTGGCAAAAGCAGCGGGCTGGTACGAATCGATTCATTCGATGACTCCACAAGACTGCGCTCAACAACCGCAATATTTTCCTCCATGCTCATTAATCACGTTATATGTGGAAGAATATCACCACTTAACATATATGAAAATTGATCCATCGTTTTCTCTGTGAACCGCAGAGATGTACACAGTCTGTTTTTGATCTTCGACAATTGTCACTGCATTGTCAACTCTTCCACGACGAAATGGCAAACATAGCCTGGTTTAACTAAATTTCAGTCGACCACATTTGATAGATTCTTTCGCATGCCTAAGCCCTAATTTGGAAGGTTACCACTATAAAAAGACACCCGCTATACTTGGAAACCACCATGAAGAATGTGCAAATCCTTTTGTCCTTTTAGTCAATGTTCATGATGATGATGATGATGATGATGATGATGATTCAACACGAGTGAAATACATAATATTAGAAATAATAGAAAAACACGCCCATACCGCATAGACGCCCACAATTTGGAAATTGTTTTGCCATTAATATAAGCACGTAAGAAATTGTGTGGACGCAAAAGAAGCGCAGAAGGGAGGTTGATGGAGGGTGCCGGAGAGGGAACTAAGTCGACAGAGTTATGCTAAAGTCGCTCATTTTCACATGATAAAATTGGATAAATAATAAGAAGTAGTAGTAGTAGTAGTAGTAGTAGTAGTAGTAGTAGTAAGTAGGTATCTAGTATATAAAAATGCTACTAAATGCTGCTTATGGTAAATAGTAATGCAAAATAGGGAAAATGGTATGGGAGAAAGTATGAGAGTAGAGCAAAAATATACAATTTGAGAAAAATGTAAGAAAATGATATGTGACGTTGTTGTTTGTGTTGTTACTGCTGTTGCTCTATACCTTCTTCAATTTCTTTACAATTTCTCGGATATTTTATGCTATTGTTGTTGTTGTTGTTGTTGTTGTTTTTGTTTTTGTTTCATCTACAACAATAACAGCAGCAACAAGAACACCATCAACAATATTACTTTAGCTACTTTCAGAGCATCATAGTCTTAGTTGTCGTCGTCGTCGTAGTCGTGTTCATCCTCTGCTGCTGTTGTTGTTGTTGTTGTGAGATGCTTTCCCCATTTCAACTCTGGTCGACAGGATTTTGCCAAAGATAAGGGAATTGCTCTGTCAAGTAAAGTGATATATGGTCCGAAAGGACTTCAATTTATACAATTTTTATACTTTATTATTTGCGTTTTTTTTTTTTTCTTGCTTATTTTTTCGTTGCTCTTCTTATTCTTCTTCTTCCTTTACTTTTGCTTTATACTTTATACAGTAGTGAATGAGAAAATAATAATAAGAAGAAGAAGAAGAAGAAGAAATAACCATAGTAATAGAAAAAAAAAACCAAGTAGCAGCAAAGATGCGAATTTGCGATTTTATTCCTTATTCATATTGCTATTGTTGTTGTTGTTGTTGGTTGGTATTGGAATATGTACATATCTATCTAGCAGAGTAGTAAACTATGTTGGGAAAAAATGCCATGTTGAAAGAATATCTATGCATGTAGATATCTAAATGCTGGAATGAGGGCAACAACAACAATCATATCAGCAATAATGTAGATTTTAATAGATTTTTATAAAATGAAGTCTTAGACATACTACTGTTGCTGTTGTTGGTATTGTTAGTGAAAATCGTTTTCATTGTTTGTAAATATTGTAAGAAAAATAGACGGAGATATAGCAATCTTACACCGAGTTAGCAATCTTACACACACACACACATATGTACGTAGTACATCGTATATTGTAGGAGCAATTCGTAATATTGAAATTGTATTTTATACTCTTTAACGCATTTGTGTGCGTGTGTGCGTGAGTGTGTGTGTGTGTGTAATATTTTTTTTCTTCTATTTTTTAATTTTAATAAATAAGAAAAATGGCGCCCGACATTGTTTTATATTTTATTTATAGTACATCCATACTCACATACATATATAGCATCTATGTATGTTGATGTATGAATACTTCTTAGAAATTCTTCATTTAATTTGTATATATGCATGCATATGTGCGTGTATTTTTATCATCACAATCACAATCTTATTAGCTTTCTTTTTCTTCATACATACATAAAAGAAGTTTTTACTGTGCAAAATTGTCACGTTTATCGAAATGGTATTAAATCTAATACCCACAATATGATTGTGTTTTGTTTTTTTTTTTTTTTTTTTTTTTTTTTGCCATAGCATAGGATACACCAAATAAATTAGCAATAAATTTTACTTAAGCAAAAGTCTCCGTCAACTCTGAATGAAACGACGAAAGAGGAACAAAAAAAAAAATTAGATAGAAATAAGAAAATCCACAAGAAAGGGACATGTGTGGAGGAGTGGGGGACGTAGGTATGGCAATTGAGTGTGATACACTTAAATTTCACAAAATTAGATTTTTTTTTATTAATAAATGCATGCAAGCTGATATTTAAAATTTCAAAAAACAAAGCAAATAATTTTATGGAACAAAAAAAAAAAAACAATTAAATTCATTTTTTCATTGTCCCAATACTTGCATACGTGAATATTTGAATATGAGGGGATTTCATAGGTTAAAATAAAAAAAAATCTCCTTACAGTCGGCTGGGGCCGACCAAACTATACCCTGCATATGTAGATTTGTATATAAAAAGTTTACTCGAATATCCAACTTTTCTTTTATTTCCACTTTTCGAGAAACAATTTTTGCATATACTACTAATTTACACCCGAAATATGGTTGACTTTGACGAAGTAAAAGAATTTTAAGATAATTCCGAGGCTTAGTATGGGAGCTATATAGAAAAAGTGGGCGTGGCTTACCACTTTCTAGTAAATCCAATTAATTTTGCAATGTTAATCCACACCTTAAATTTGGTGTCCTACGTTGAATAGTTTCTAAGTTATGGTGGTTAACATTTTTGTTTAATTTCCTCAACTTTGTATGGGAGCCCCAATAAGAAGTGGGCGTGGTACGCAGATTTTTCGCCAGATTATTTCCGACTACGATATTAATTTAAGTGTCAATTATGGTTATTGTAGACATAAGATTGCCTAAGTTACAACTGTTTCAATTTAAAATTTGTATGGGGGCTACGATAAACACTGGGCGTGGTGCGCCCATTTTCTGTGAGCCTAGTTGCTCGTACAATACTAATCCATACCCTAAGTCTCGTTGTCCTAGGCTAAATGGTTTGTAAGCTATGGAGCTTAAAATTTTAGTTTAATTCACTCGACTTTGTATGGGAGACCCATGAAGGAGTGGGCGTGCCACACTGATTTTCTGCCAGATTTTTGCCGACTACGATATTAATCTAAGTGTCAATTATGGTTATTCTAGACAGAAGATTGCCGAAGTTACAGCTGTTTCAATTTAAAATTTGTATGGGGGCTACGATAAACACTGGGCGTGGTGCGCCCATTTTCTGTGAGCCTAGTTGCTCGTTCAATACTAATCCACACCTTAAATCTCGTTATTCTACGCTGAATAGTTTGCAAGTTATAACCGGTAACATTTTTTTTTAATTTCCGCAACTTTGTATGGGAGACCCAAAAAGGAGTGGGCGTGGCACATTGATTTTCTTCCATATCATTTCCGACTACCGTGTTAATCTAAGTGTCAATTATGGTTATTCTAGACAGAAGATTGTAGAAGTTACAGCAGTTTCAATTTAAAAGAAGTACAGACACTTTGTATGGGAGCTACGCTAGAAAGTAGGCGTGGCTCACCCACTTTTGGCGAGGTTATATAGTAGTATAATATAACTCTATGTGCAAAATATTGTTGTCCCAAGTGGTATATTATGTGAGTTATAGCAAGTTAAAGATTTTGAAAATTTCGAGGTTAGTCGCTTTGAATGCTTGGTGTGGGCGTGGTTATTGACCGATCATGCCCAATATCAATCCCCTCCGTACCCTTGGATCATAGATTACTTATGCCAAATTTCATCGAAATAGCTCAATATTTACTCAAGTTATCGTGCGAACCAGCCAGGTGACAGACAGACGGACGGACGGACGGACGGACGGACGGACGGACGGACGGACGGACGGACATCGTTAAATCGAAAATTTAATCGACGCTGATCACGAATATATATCCATGTCTATATCTCCGGAGATTCCTTCAAGTGGACACAAACATCTGACCGAAATGAATATACCATGCATATTGCATTATGCAGGGTATAAAAATGTCAACATTCGTTCATTCATCTTTAGAACAAATATGTAATGAATAAAATAAACCGACGTATTAAAAGCAGCATCGGTAAGACCTCAGCTTAGTTACCCTACACGTTTGATAGCTTTATATCACCGTGCTTGAAGTCAGACGAAAAAAAAACACATTCTGAAACATACTATTCATTAGGAAGTAGTTGTAGATTTTATCCAATTACTGCCATTCTCAAGTTAATTCGTACGTTCGTAGAAGTAACGTTATGCATTGAGTTTCAGATTGCTAGCTGTATTTTTAACTGAATTTTTGTATGAGAAGTAGGCGTGGTTTGCATGGAAATACGCCAATTTTTAAAATTCTTTACTTTTTGGTAAGTTTTGGTATCTATTTTGATAACTTTCAGCTTGCTGGCTATATTTTCAACTAAAATCACACTATCGGAAATATATTTTTGTATGGGAAGTACGCATGGTTTCAATCGAAATACGCCAATTCTTTAAATTATCAACTTTTTGGTAAGAATTAATTTTTTATTCCTAGTTTCAGCTTCCTGGCTATATTTTTTTAACTAAAATCACACTGTCGGAAATATATTTTTGTATGGAAAGTAGGCGTGGTTTCCATGAAATTACGAAAATTCTTGAAATTATCGACTTTTTGGTAAGAATTAATTTTCTATTCCAAATTTCAACTGGCTAGCTATATTTTCAACTGTAATCGCACTGTAGAAAATATATTTTTGTATTGAAGGTAGTTGTGATTTGCCTCCAATTACCGCCATACTGAATTTATCTATTTGTTGATCAATAATAGTTTGATTTGGCGAATTTCAACTTGATAGCTTTAAACATATTTATGAAATGTCTGAAAACATACATTTCAAAGCATACTTTTGTATGGCAGCTACACTTGAATTGCCTAAAATTACTTCCATTTTTAATGTTATCCATTTTTTAGTAAAAAATAATATTATATAACAAATTTCAGCTTGTTAACTTTAGATTTATGTACGAAAAGTCTGAAAATATCAATTTCAAAGCATACTTTTGTATGGGAGTTGCACTTGTTTTTCATCCAATCACAGCAAATCTTTAAATTATTTATTTTTTTTTAGTACAAATAAGCTTATATGCTGAAATTCAGAATTATATCTTTAAATATATGCACAAAAAGTCTAAAAATATACATTTGAAGCATATTTTTATATGGGAGATGCATTTAAAATTCATACGATTGTGTCTATTCTTAAAATTTACCATTTGCTGGTAGTGAAATGTGATTTTTTAACCGATTCTGTCTATTCATGTATACCGATTTCAAGCTCAACATTTGTGGCAATTCTTCTGTGGCCACATTGACCGGCAGACATAAAGACTGGACTACATCTATTTAGAAGGTGATTCAAATTGATGCTATATACATATAGTGTAACTATAGTTTTCCATATCTGCCTGATCACCTTGTGATTGTTACAAACGTAAGCACAAACTCAATATGCCCTTGACTCTTTGAATGTAACGTATGTATATTTGTAATAATAATAAATACAAAAAAAAAAAACAAAAAAATTCAAACTTCTATACTAAAGCACTTAGCAGCTAGTATGTACTCGCGTAAACTGTCAACAACAGTCCTATGCTGCATTTGATGAGACCATTGTGTCAGAGTGTGCTGTACAACCAAATATACACCACTATAAGCTAAGAATTCATAATTGGCACAGCATCAATGTAAATACATATTTGTAAGTTCTAAATAATAATACAGTACCAATACCAGCAGTACCAGCAATTTTTAAGATTATTTACTAATACTCACAACAATAACAACAAATCGCACAACTCTCAAGGGTTGTTAATAATCATTTCATTTTTTGTGTATATAACATCATCATTAAAAATAATGATAATAATGATAATATAAATGATGATGATTTGATGAGTCAATGTTCTAATGAATATTATGATGACTTAACAAAAATTGTTCACAATGTAAAGTCTCAGAAAATGTCCGAAATATTTGCATACATCTTCATAATCGGTAGTGGGTGCTGTTGGATAGTCTGTGTGTGTGTGTATGAGGTCAAATATCGATCACTTGAACAATATTTTGTAAAAATACCAAAAAATTATCAAATGTCCATCTGTTTGCAAGCAATTCTACAACTTAATTTGTCTGTGCTCCGGTACTGTGACATTGGTTGCTTCACAAATATTATCATATCGAATCAAAAGGACTAATTTGCCGCCACAACGTCATAGAGATTTATTTATATGCGTACGTATGCACATAAATATTTCTAATTATAATTTGATTTCTTTGTATGGAATTGTGAATGCATGTTCATGTCTGTGCACGCGTTTATTTATGTCTGCGTAATTATTAGTGAGTGGGTGGTTTGTTTATGTCTGTACCTTTAGCTACTCATATATGCATGCATATAAGTATGTGTATGTGCTTATGTCCTTGGGGCGTCATTTAATTACTTTCACCAATTTCATTTTTAAGCATTATTAACAATCAATACAAAGAACAAGAAGCAGAAGAAGAGGCTATATACTTTATTGTCGCTATGTTGTTGTGTTCTTATGCATACATTCTTCAATAATACCTATAGTATATGTTGGTATCGTTAATATAAAATATTGTTCACAGAAAGTGAAAACCAAATGCCATTTATATGTATCATTGAGTGCACACACACACACACACACACACACACACACACACACACACACACATTTGCAGTCACACTTCAATTAATTGGAAAATTAATGTTTAGTGCTCTTCGAGTACTTGAAACAGGCAATTGGATTCTGCTTCGCCTTCTTCACTGTGCTTTTTTGTAGGGGAAAAGTTTATGGGCTGGAAGTATGTGCTCAACAAAACAGTAGCATGTATTTTTGAATGATTTAAATCATTTAATCGACTTCAAATTCGTCGATAGGCAATTTTTAAAAATTATAATTTTTGTGTTAAGAGGTCGGTAGATGGGAAGCAAATATGTACCTCAAAAATTTTGAGGGCGAAAAGTTAATAATAATCGTCCATACACTTCACCTACCATGACCCCTTTGTATTTATAGGTTTGCTAATCGATTTTCAAATGCCTTGAAATTTAATTTTGTATGACAGCCTCCCTACGAGGTGACAAAAGGCAATCCCAAGTAACAATTTCCACTTTTAGAAGGCCAAAATGCAAGTGCTTGCTTCTATAAGGATTCCCTACCGATTGCTCAAAACGGTTTGAATTAATCGTTCTGGTATTGAGGAAAAAAATCTACAAATTCTAGAACACTTTGAAAGGAAGAATTTTATTAAGCAGCCGCTGAGCTGCTGGATGGAAGTTATTTCTTGAAGTCACATCTATATGGCTTCTAATTCGTCTTTAGAAAAAAAAAAAATTCAAAAGTTTTATAGCAGTTTTCTTTTTATGCAATTGAGAGCATGGCTCTTATTTTGTAGTGTCTACAAGCCACTTTTATCACTTCAACCAAAATTGCTTCCACAAAGCCTTTACGAAGGAAATAACTTCTATAAACACTTGTCGAACTTGTGCAATATGTTACTTTGGATATGTATATTCAGAACAAATATTTAAGAGCATAAATAATTGGAGGCCGGCTCTACATTTCACCCACCTTTGAGCGGTGGAAGCGAATTTTAAGAAAACGGCATTTGTATAGGGAAGCCCTTTCTAGAAATAGAGATAGGGCATATTTATGTTCCGAAAATATATATGGAAGAAAAAACGAATCCAGATCGATCATATATTGCTCCCTTCAAGGGGCGACTCCTTCGAAGCTGTGGGGCTATTTTCCGATTTTTCTCTAATTTTTGAAAATTTTGCATCTCATATAAAGCTAATTCCTATCTGTTTTTAATTCGGTTAAAAACATTCTGTGCTGTTATTTTTGTGCCGTTCCATTTTGTGTTGACATCGGCTAGCTTGTGCAATATCGATCTACTCCAAGTAGATCCTTGGATCCCTTGCGGGTTCCAGTCTAGTGCCAGTCTTGTAATGCTATCTGAAGGTTTTCTAAGCGTGTAACCTATCCATCGCCACTTTTTATTTTTGATTTGCAACCGAACGGGTTCTTCATTCGTTAGTCGCCACAGCGCGTCGTTGCTGATGGTGATAGGAAAGTTGGATTTAGAGATTTTCTTCATCGATTTTTTTCGGTATATTTCCAATGGACATTTTGGCACAAAAATTCGAAATGTGGTTGATATTTTAATTCACTAAGCCAATTGAAAATATTCTTATCAAAATTTATTTGATAAGATATAAATCGTTCCAAACCATGGATTCTTCCTTTAAATCTTCCGCATCATATACAGCTGACATCTACATAAATGAAATGAACTGGCTTCTTCTTTATTGCTTCTCCTCTCTGGCATCTTTCTCTTCTTCTTCTTCTTCTTATGTACGAGTATGTGGAGCTAGTAATGTTCTACTATTTTAAAAAATTTTTTAATTTATTTATTTAGTTATGTTTCGTTTTCTTGCATTTTTATAGCGAAATAGTCATACAAAGTTTCATCATCTTCAATGTGATTTCTTTTACAAAACTTCAAGTGTTGTTATGATTTAAGTTGCCGCATAGGTAATACGTATACTACGTTCATACTCAGGCATAATTCGAAAGAAACCCATTTGTGCAACAGTTTAGGTTTTATTATCCTTTTGTTGCTGTTGCAGCCGGAAACAGCATAAGTAAAAAGGCATCTCTACATCATCTGGTGGTATCATAAAACAAAAATAATTACAATTTGAAACTTCAGAACTCACACCTATTAAATCTTTTCGTTGCATTTACTCCTTTTTATTGTTCTACATGAGTATGAGTGTATGGTATGCATGTGTGTGTGTGTGTGTGTACAATAAGTACCTGTGCAACTTGTTTAAATCTTAATAATCATTCGGGCTCATATGTCGAAGAGGCCATTTGTTTAGCCATTCTATTCGAATGTTGATCATAAAAAAACACCAGACCACGATGATCAAATTGCAGAAAAGCATACTTTGAAAATGATTACATACAGAGAACAAGAACTTCAAGAAAAGACAAGCAATAATATGATGAACTTAACTGAAATGATACTGTAGATTGACGACGAAACTTTTTTTGCCTGCCTTTTTTTGTTTTATGCACTTGATGATGGTGGCGAGTTTGGTGGGTTGGACCCAAGTTTAATTATCTTTAGCGTCACATATTCGTACATATGTAAGAATTCCAATGTATATTTCTCATATTTGTTTCGCGCAGTGTAAATGCGTATGATGAACACATAAATGCCACCAAATGTCTTCTTTGTTGTCATCTTCGCTTTGACTGTAAGACACAAACAGTTTCGATATATTTTTCATAAGCCATGAGCCAGCCATCAGATTTATGATGAACTTACCTTCATCTCCTTATTCCAAATCACTCAATGGGCTCAACACATATCTATTCTTTTCGAAATAAAAATAAATTAATGTTCAATTTTATGACCAATTGATGGTGTTGTTGACCAACCGACTACATTTGGTTAGTAGACTGCAGTAAACTGAAGTTTAACTTTTTTGCACTAAATTTTTTTTTTGTATATCAATAAAAAATAAAGTTTGTCAGTGAATGTAGAAAAAAAAAATAAACATTTGTCAACTAATTGAGAATTAAAATAAAGCTATCTTTCTGAAGGAATTCTTCCACTAATGTTATCTTACGCATTCACAGTGTCCGGACAACCCATTGAAACTGTAAACAAATTTGTCTACTTAGATAGCCAAATCACCCCTGACGGCGGCGCTAATACCGACATTGAGTACAGAATTACGAAAGCCAGATCATCCTTTGTCATGCTTCAAAGCATATGGTACTCTAAGCAGCTGTGAAGTCTGTACTGCTGTATGGCTGCGAAACGTTTTCCGTAGCGGTTCCAACTACAAAAAAGCTCCAAAGTTTTAAAAACCGCTGTTTAAGCGCTATACAGCGCACAGATAACTGGACTTCAAATGACGAGCTTCTTACTCGCAGCGGAAAAAGGCCGGGTTGATGTTGAAATATGCGAACAAAAATGGAAATGGATAGGAGATACAATCCGTAAACTTGCGACTGACATCAACAGAATGTCCCTAGACTGGAATCCGTAAGGCTCTCGCCGAAGAGGACGGCCGAAAGGAACGTGGAGACGAAGAATGTATGACGAATTCACAACATCTGACGACTCGCTCACCTGGTCGCAGATAAAGTCAAAAGCTGCAAATCGACCACAAGGGAATTTATTTGTATCGGCACTTTGTGCCCCCAGCTGGCGCGATACAACACAAAAATCACATACAATACATATTTTACATGTTTTACAAATGAAAACAGGGTCGCATCTAAAAATCGCTCCTAATCGGAACATAGGGCAGAAACGAAGGCTCTCTAGCGGGTCTCGGCTTGGATTGTCCTTAACCATGGTTGGCGTAGGCGGCCTGGTCGTCGGCTGTCTTGAGGATTCCATTGAAACGCCATTTACGTTATGTTTCATCCTCTCTACGCAGAGTGTGACAAATCCAGGTCCATTTGGGCCTTTTGATTTCTGTGTTTATTGAGACGCTGTTGGTAAGTTGCAACAACTTTGCATTTGTGATGATGCAAGGCCAGAAAACTCTGCAAACGATTCTGAGGCATTTATTTATAAATATCTGTAGATACCCGCAAATTCGTTCAGTGACCATCCAAGTTTCGGAGCCGTATAGTAATACCGGCTACACGCTGGTGTTAAAGATGCGTAATTTAGACTTCAGAGACAGGAACCGCAAGCACCATACTTTATCTAATTTATGGAAGGCCGTGCGAGCTTTATTTACACATGCGGCTACATCCGATGTGGCGCCTCCATCTTTCGTAAATGACTACCAAGATAGCAAAATTCGTCCACGTTCCGGATGGTGACATTTTTTTTTTTTTAAATCGACTTTCAAGTTTGCACCGAGCGCTGAGGATCTTGAAAAAATTATAAATAAAAGAAAAAATTAAGAAAATAAGTAAATGTTGACCAATTTAAATAAGTAATATCTTATTAGAAAGACAATTGAATACAAAATTTGATTTTGTTTTTCCCCAGTCTATTCTGATGCCAGATGGAGCCACTATTTCATGGTAAAGATAAGAGTGTAATTTTGATGCAAATTTTTGTCATTTTTGGGCATTTCTTTTAGTATTTTTCTCTTCATGATGAAAACTGAGTGCAATTGAGTACAAAAAAATGAATACCTAAAAATAATATTAATCAAAATTATATATTCTACCTTTACCATGAAGTAATGGCTCCATATTGTGTCAAAATAGTGCGTATCTCTAAAATTGAAACAGATCTAAATTTTATATATGTAAATATGATCACAAGTTACTCAATGAAATGTGCTAAAAGTAATTTATTCATTTTAGTGTATGTATGTATATTATTTATATAATTTTACCATGTGGCATATTTTTTTGTTTTGGTTGTACTTTAGCAAGCGAATGAAAAGATCAAAAATTCGAAATTTCATTTCTTTCACGTAATTGCTTAAATATGCTCTGATCATTTGATGTTGTTTTTCATTGAAAATGTGATGCAACAAATGTGAATAATAAATAAATGCAATTACAAGTGAATTCGTATACACACACACACACACACACACACACACACACATGTACTAGTATGATTGTGTATTTGTGTACAGAAAGGAATGAAGATGCAAAAAGGCATACAATTAGCCACAATTGCATTGCATGCAACTTAAGACATTGCGACGACAATGTGCTGACATTTCTGTGGTTACGAACACATGGGTACATAAAAAAACACACACATACAAATAAAACTAAAAGAGTGAAAAAGATAAAAATTCTATTAAATGAAAAATGAACAACAGCAAAAATAAATATAAAAAAAAAATACAAAAATACAAAAATTAAAAATAAACAAAATACAATATGGCGACATATTTGTTTCATTCTTTCATATTGTTATTATTGTTGAATTTAATCATTCTTCTTATAGACACGTACAAACACTTGTGTCGCTGTCGTCATGTCGTTGTGATGTCGCATGTGATTTTTCATGATATTTAGCATGCAGTTGTGGTAATTAATAATTCGTCTTCATCCGCAATTAATTGCAAGTCAACCTCAGAGTTATGCAAATTTATGGGAGGCAAAAAAACAAAAAAACAAAAACGAGATCATTTCAAATAGAGAACGATTGAATATGAGACTATACGAGTAGATATATGTAAATAAAAATGAGAAAAAAATATATAAGAAATTTTTAATAATAATACAATACAATATAAAATGGCTTATATGAATATTTTCGGAAGGGATAAAGTTCTTAAAATTACATTAAATTCAACATGGTCAAATGTGTACAGTCAACTGGCCTTAACCGATTCTTGTTGCAAATATATCATTTGTCAATATTTCAGCAATGAAGTATTATTATTTATCATTTAGGCTATTCAATGCATTGCGACCTCTTTTGTGCGCCTATTTCCCATCTAAAACTATTCTAGATTATTTATAAATCTCATAATTGCTGTGGACTTGATTTTCCCTATACGATTTGGAGTCAAGATTCCATTACCTAGGTAACCAAGTCTACGTCTTGCCACCGTTGGGCAATTGCATAGAATATGTTCCGGTGTTTCCTGCTCCTCATGACAGAGTCGACAGGTATCGTTTTTTACCACACCTATTTTCTTCATATAGTTGTTGTGTCTTGAGTTGAGTTGCCCAGTGAGCAGCTCTGTGTAGAGTTTTATGTCATTTCTGCTGAGGTTAAGGACAGCATCCACCTTAACATGAGCGGGATCAAGCTCCTTCGACTGCCGCATGCCCGTTTGGACTCTCCAGTAGTCGTGTTTCTCCCTTTCACATATCAAGTTATTTATGAAACTGTTCGTAACCCCGCAGAAAGGCTCTGGTCCAATGAAAGGAATGCTAGTGCCCTCCTTTGCAAGGAATTCGGCCATTTCGTTTGCCTCGCGTCCCTCGCGTCACTCATGTCCAGGCACCCATATGAGAGTGACAGTATTCTTTGCTGCCAGGGCATTGAGAAGTTTAACACATTCCCAAACCAGCCTTAATTGAAACGAGAATTTTGCCAGGGACTTTAGTGCCGCCTAGCTGTTCGAGAGGATGCATATTTTAGTATCACGGGTGCCCCAACGCATGCATTCTCTCGCATATGCCTCAAAGGCATGGACCTCCGCTTGATAGATGGAAGCTATTTTCTCCATTGCGATTGCCTTCCAAAATTTTGGTACAACAATTCCAGTCCCTGCACAGCCATCTTCCATCTTAGACCCATCAGTGTACCACAACTGTGAGCAATGAAGTAACGGCACTGTCATTTTTTGACAATTCATTGAAAGAGCGATTTTTGCTGTATGCCATTTATACGACAAATTCATACTGTTTTATGCTGCCTTAGTAGTATTTCTTCAAATAGGGTAAAAATAGGTAGCAATTTGAAATATTCAAAGAACTGTTTTGATCAAAATTTGACCTTTTCTAGACTTCCATTTGATGGTTCATCACTTTTGACAGAGTGGTCCCACATAAAAAATTTGTTCAGCTACAATGTTGCCGATAAAATAGCAATTAAAATGGCAACAAAAAGTTTTAATCAGTTTATTCGTTTAACCCCAAGAGCCATAGTAGTCAAAGTCGGACCAATCTCGCACAAAATTGTTTAGATCCAAAGTGATTAGGTTTTTAAAGGCAAGAGAGAGGGGCATATTTCAATAAAAATTGTATTAGCATTAAAATTTTGTTTAAAAAGCCTTGAAAATTATATTTTTTGTTACGCAGCTTCCAGATTCAACAAAAATATATCCAATTTAAATGTTGAATTGTGGAATTTTGCAACTTAAAGAATGTAAGAATGTAACCTGAACCCAAAATTCCATGTTGACAGACCAGAGACTATCGATGATTTCTGAATTCTATAATATAATTATTATTGAAAATGGTATATCCTGTCCATATTTATCCGAGAAAATTTTACAAAATGGATTTCTTTTTGATTCTTAATTCATTGTTTTAATTTTAAGTTTTGAAGCAGCTATGTGACAAAGCTTAGAAAAACAAATGACAAAAGTCAGACGATCATAATATGTACTTTACTCGAATTAATTTACATATATTGCAATAGAGAGTATTTTAATTAACTCTCTCGTTCATATTTGTCCACTCGTACTACATTCAAATTATTATGATAATTGCAAAATTTCATTAAAAATTCATACCTTTTCGCAAAAAGAATTTTTGTACTCAAAAAAAAAAAAAAAAAAAAAAAGGCGGCCTATCAGTATTGAAAATGTTTTATTAAAAATGTATAAACCACAACACAATAATACTCAAATTATTAATTGACATTAAAAGCATTTATAAATTCAGCATTTACAAGAGCAACAACAGCACTCATATACATATGAAAAAAAAGGAAGATTTCGAAACAAACCAACACAAAATACATTTTAAATGAATATTATATGTTTTACAGTTGTTGTTATTATTATTACATTCATACTACACAATACATATAACAAATGTTCAAATCCACACACACACACACACACCTATATGTATGTCGGAATAAATATGTATAAACTGACAGTGGTACAAAACACTTTTTTTGGAGAAGTATCAGTAACACACCAACCACACCCACTATTGAATTTCTACTGCATACTCTTCATCGTTATAATAAAATATCTCTGTTCTTGCTACTATTGTTGTTGTTATTATTATTATTATTAAAGATGACTTCTCCATGTGCAAGTGAATTCTACACTTGCAACAAAATTCACATACATATTTGTGTATATGTATGTAGGAGTGTGTATATTACATACTCCTACATATATGTATGTATGTATACATCATAATGCACGTATGACATTCTAATTGCTGAATGCAGTAGATGCGAAAGTGCAAAATCATGTCAACTGCAATTTGCAGTGTTGGCAATGATATGACGATCATCACAGCTATGTGGTAGTTGGTGCGGTTGTGATGATGATGATGATGATGATGATGATGATGATGATGATGATGCCCCATTACATTTTATCTACTTATGGTGTAACTTGGTGCCACTGTGATGGTGTGATGGTGATAGTATGGTGGTGGTCGTAGTGATGACATTTATGATACGAGTGTAATTCGATAATGCGGGATGAGTTGATTTTTGTTAGGCTAACTTCTTTTCAAAATGCCTAACATAAAATGACTGATTCTGAGTTAAGAAGGTAAAAATATTCTCTGCCACTAATTGAGCTTAGTTCGCAAAAAAATCTGCTATTTATCGAATTGCCCGGCACGTACCACCATTATATTGCCATCCGAGGTTGCACAGAGCAAAATTTTGTATGATATCTCACAAAAATTTCATAATCCCACTAATTAAAGTTGAATTGCCTCAAATTTTGAAGCACTTTGGAAAACTGGTTGGTTGGTTGGTTGGTTTAGGTGCTATTCTAGGTAGACAGGAACCGAGACTCAATTAGCACATAGAAAAGCGCTATTTTGCTACACCAATCCTGGAACCACTGAAGTGAGATCTATTCGAACCATCTTGATCCGTTAATAAATCTGCTAATATCGTCTATTTTGTTTCCAGCATTTTCATGTAGGCTATCTATTACGAATTTCCTTAGAGCTCTATGTCGTAGAGCGTCCATGTTTGGGCAATCACATTCTTCTTCTTCTTATGTGGCCATAACAACCGAATATCGATTTAGGCCGAAAATAACATGCTTCGCCAGCCATCAGGTTCTGCAGTACTTGGTCTTTCCACCGGAGGTTTGGTCTTCCTCTTCTGCGCCGTCCTCCAGTGGGTTCCGAATATAACAGCTTCTTAGCTGGAGCGTGTTCTTCCATTCGCTCGACATGACCTAGCCAGCGCAGCCGCTGGATTTTGATACGCTTTACTATGTCAATATCGGCATACAGCTCGTACAGCTCATGGTTGTACCTTATTCGGTACTCGCCACCAACGCAAATAGGTCCAAAGATCTTACGTAGGACTTTTCTCTCGAAAACCCCAAGAATTCGCTCATCCGAGGTGGAAATTGTCCAGGCTTCAGCGCCATATGTTAGGACAGGCATGATGAGAGACTTGTAGAGTGTAGTTTTCGTTCTTCGAGAGAGGGCTCGACTTCTCAATTGCTTACTCAACCCAAAGTAACACCTGTTTTGCAAGAGTTATCCTACGCATGATCTCCAAGCTGACGTCATTACTGCTGTTAATGCTGGTTCCAAGATAGACAAAGTCCCTTACTACTTCAAAAGCGTAGTTGTCAACAGTGACGTGCTGTCCAAGACGCCGGGACTCTTTGTTTGTTGACACTAGATACTTCGTCTTGCCCTCGTTCACCGTGAGACCCATCCGACGCGACTCTCTTTCCAACTCTGAGAACGCTGCACTGACTGCTCGCGTGTTCATGCCGATTATGTCAATATCGTCGGCATACGCTAACAGCATGACACTTTTGTTGAAGATAGTGCCATTATGTCGTAGATCAGCAGCTCGTATTATTTTCTCCATAATAAGATTGAAGAAGTCGCACGATAACGAATCACCTTGTCTGAAACCCCGTTCGGTATTAAACGGTGCGGAGAGGTCCTTCCCAATTTTCACTGCACAACAGGAGTTATGCAGTGTCATTCTACAAAGTCGAATGAGCTTTGCAGGAATACCGAACTCAGACATTGTTGCGTAGAGGTAATCCCTTACCGGACTGTCGAAAGCGGCTTTATAATCAACAAATAGGTGGTGTGTGTCGATCTGTTTTTCTTGGGTCTTCTCCAGGATTTGGCGCAGTGTGAAAATCTGGTCGATGGTGGATTTACCAGGTCTGAAACCACACTGATAAGGTCCAATCAGGTTGCTGAGCATAGGCTTGAACCTTTCACACAGTACGCTCGATAGAACCTTGTATGCGATGCTCAGGAGACTTATTCCACGGTAGTTGGCGCAAATTGTGGGGTCTCCTTTTTTATGTACAGAACATAGAACACTGAGCCTCCAATCATCAGGCATGCTTTCATCCGACCATATTCTGCTTATGAGCTGGTGCATGCATGCGGGTGAGCAGCTCATCGCCTCCGGTCTTAAACAACTCGGCAGGCAGGCCATCAGCACCTGCAGCTTTGTTGTTCATCAGCCTTAAAATGGCCGTTTCAACCTCGACATAGTCGGGTGGTGGAATATCAACACCATCATCTGTAATTGGGGTTATCGGGCAAACTCCTCCACTGGCGGAATTGTTCGTAGCATCGCCATTCAGTAACGTGGCGAAGTGTTCCCTCCATAGGCTCAGTACACTCTGGACATCCGTAACCAGATTCCCATTTCCATCACGACAAGAAGAGGCTCCGGCATTTAAACCTCCACTCAGGCGCTTGATCTTTTCAAAGAATTTTCGAGTCTCATTCTTGTCGGTACACATCTCTATCTCTATGTCACATAGTTAGTGGGAAACCGTCTTCGTGGATTCCTCCCAGTTTTGGCATCTGTGGTTGTAGGGCCATCCTATTTTGTCTGCATGGTTCTCCCTATCGGCCAGTGACCGGTAATAGGGGAGGTGATTTTGAAGATATCTGTTCTATTCTTTCTTACCAATTCGTCGGTTCTTATTACGAAAATGTGGTTTTGCTATTTTACAGGCGACAGTTCTTGACCACCTGGCTTCTGCCTGCTTTCGAGACTGTCGATAGAGCTCTCTTTTGATGGTACTAAGAGGGCTTCCAACAGTTACCAACTCGGATTCGCTGTTATTTACCCTCCTTCTTGCCAGTTCGTCTTCTTTCTCGTTTCCTTCTATGTTCCTTTGTTGGAGGACTAGTGATGTCCAAAAAAAAAAAAAAATAGCTGATTCTGCAATTGTTGAGCTTATTGTAAAAAAACCGAAGCTTCACATCTCCACAATCATGATGATGTGATATTAAACCCAGACTGGTTGTATAACAACTGCGATCAAACAATTCCTCTTGAGTTAACTCCAATCATCAACTAATCGCGCATATGTTAAGCACTAATATTATTATCATCATTACGTGCAACCGTCTAATTAATTCTATTCACATTGTCTGAGTGTTGAAATGATGTACGTACTTAGTTTCAATTTCGATTGCAACTAAGTATTACTATTGTATTGTCAACAGCAATCTTTCTTTTACAATATCTGCCGACAATATAAGAATATCATCAACTCAACTTTGAAGCTTTTACCAACAATATCAGAATACTTATAAACACATCCACACATACGTGTATGACACTTACTAGTGGTATACAGATATGTACCTATATATAAGCTTGTTCAAGTATGTGATCTTAATACTTGCAATCATAAATATTATTTTAGTTCATTTATTTTGCACACACAATACTAACGAATCAGTGACATTTGTAACTGCATACAAATGTATGCTTAATAACAACAATAGCAATAGCAATAACTAGAAGAATGAAAGAGAGAAGAAATGGCATTGCAGCAAATAACAATAAGAAAATACCAGCAATGAAAGCAGTAATGATGATGTTATTGTCAAATGATATACTAGAAACAATGCGTAGTGTTTTAGAGTAGAATAAGAAATATATTGCATATTAGAGGGAATCAAATTATTTAGGGGAAAAAAGAAAAAACGACAAATCGACAAATTGAAATTACCAAGATTCACATTTTGAAAAAGAAGTCTTGTATTTTTATGAAGACGTTCAATGATGATTTTAAACCAATGAGTTCTTTGGCAAATATATTTGAAATTAACCATAGTTTCATGCCCTAATGTAAAAGACAGAAAGAATCGAATAGTTGAATTAAATATTAAGTACAGTGAATGCTGCAGTGAAACTTTTCAAATTATGATTTTATATATACACGCAAATAATATACAAAAATTATAAAATATAAATATAAAATGCAAAGAATGCAAAATTAAAGGATCTGCACTCAAATTAACAGAGTCGACAAAATGAAGGGGATTTTCACGACGCAACATTTGTGTGATCGAATATGACAAACTCAAAAATATATTTTCGATTTTCCTACTGACTCTGGATATTAGTTCTTTTTGGGTAATTTTATAAACAAATATACAGGGTTAGGCAATTGAAGTGTTACCTATTTAAGCGACCATATCTTCTTTGTGTGAAAATAATTAAAATTTCAAAATCCATTCACTTTAGCTCGATGTGGTCACCTGTTGCCTTGACTATGACCCCTTCAAATGGTTAAAAAATGAGTTGCATGCTTCACAAATGTGACTTTCCGGTATTTTAGCCGGTATTCCCGAACAACGGCTTTCTTCAGCGCATTCATACTGGCATAGCTCTCCAAAAATGGTCCAGATGGAATAGTCTATCGGATTTGCATCTGGCAAATTCGAAAGCCATGAGTTTTTATCCATTCTTGGTTCACAAGAGCTTTATGAGATGGTGCCGAGTCTTCTGAGTCTGCCGAGTCTACGACTGAAATGTTTGCGTGCCCACAGCTCTAAAGCAACTTTCAAAACATTTTCCCGATAATAAGTCGCATTGACTTTGACACCAGGCCCGATGAAAACGATTGGAGAGCATCCATCGGCGGTCACAGCTGCCCATGCCATTACTTGAAATGGAAAATTACTTCAGGGGTGGCCGTTCATAGTCTCAAACTCTCGGAAGTGCATTCAGTTAAGTAAACACGATCATTTAGAGAGTTTATGAACTGCTCAAAAGGGAAATTTTTCTCATCAGAGATCACAATATTTGAAAATTCGCCACATTCGTGCAAGCGTAACAACTCCTTTACACTTTCGAGTCTAACTTTTTGTTGTTTTGGTGTAAGATCGTATGCCTTTTGGAACTTGTAAGGATTTACCTTGAGCTTATTTTAGAATATGCTTCGGAGGATTTCGCTAAAATATTTTCAGTTCTTTGGTCATTTGAGTGTTGTACTACGACGTGGATTTCGTTCGAGTCGAGTCTTCACTTTTCCATTTCAGGTGATGTTGTTGTTTCTTTTGTACGTTTGGGAATGCTGCCTGTACCATTGTAGCGATTTATGGTACGATACAAAAACATTTTATTTACCTTGAGGTGTTTGTGCTCACGAGCAATAGCTGGTTGTTATTTTTCAGGCAAATATAATGCAATCACACTATTACGTTTCAATTCCATTTCGAATAACTTTTGCTCTATAAAACTTAGACTCAAATGCTTGTGGTAGTTTGTAAAGAATATAAACAGCTGTTATAAGTATGGAATTCACGTAGTTGGCAATATCGTTTTCACAGATATACCTGTGTGTAGTTGGTAACACTTCAATCGCCTAACCCTGTAAAATTATAGTTTTTATATTTTTGATCAGCATTGATTTAAAATGTTTCTTTTATAAAAATATCGTTTTCATTGGGGGGAACCCTCTTAAGGGGTAGATATAGAAGGTAAATATATTCGGAGGAAATGTCGAGGAAGAATAATGCATTTGGATTCGTCATACATTTCATGACTTCAGGAGCAATTCCACCAGAATTACGAAGTTATTTGTCGATTTTCAGTGGTTTTTAATTTCATTTTGTATGGGAGCCTTCCTAATGTATAAACATAGATTGTAATTATGTTCAGAACAAATATTGAGCAGTAAAAATCAATGTGAATTGGTTATAAATTTTATCTCTTTAGCAAGACTATGGCAGCGGTCGGAGCGAATATTAATAAAATGCCAATTTTTTAACATAGCCACTCTAATAGATGGAAATAGGGAATAGGTATGTTCTGCAAAAATATTGATGATACATTATACTCCTCTGGGCGGTAGTTAAGGAATATTTCAAATGTAATTTTTTTCAGATCATCTTTTTAATGTTAGCGACTAACTGCCACCTGATAGAGTAAAATCACAAAACGTTTTTTTTTCCATGTATCTTTGTAATTGGTATTTAAAAACTCTGGAATTGACTGTAGATTAAAAAATTGAGGTGAAATTGTTTCGTCAAGACTCTGTTCTGTCCCGAACTCACTGATTATAAGGGCTTAAGTGGCTGTAAGATTAGAAACTTATATAAAAAAAAAAACAATTTGTAGGTGGTTCGACATTTTACCTCTGAAACCATAGCGGATGAAATGTAGTCCTAGGTGGTTCTCATATTGTACAATAAAAAAAAAAATCTCCTTACAGTCGGCTGGGGCCGACCAAACTATACCCTGCATATGTAGATTTATATATAAAAAGTTTACTCGAATATCCAACTTTTCTTTTATTTCCACTTTTCGAGAAACAATTTTTGCATATACTACTAATTTACACCCGAAATATGGTTGACTTTGACGAAGTAAAAGGATTTTAAGATAATTCCGAGGCTTAGTATGGGAGCTTTATAAAAAATGGGCGTGGCTTACCACTTTCTAGTAAATCCAATTAATTTTTCAATGTTAATCCACACCTTAAATTTGGTGTCCTACGTTGAATAGTTTCTAAGTTATGGTGGTTAACATTTTTGTTTAATTTCCTCAACTTTGTATGGGAGCCCCAATAAGAAGTGGGCGTGGTACGCTGATTTTTCGCCAGATTATTTCCGACTACGATATTAATTTAAGTGTCAATTATGGTTATTGTAGACATAAGATTGCCTAAGTTACAGCTGTTTCAATTTAAAATTTGTATGGGGGCTACGATAAACACTGGGCGTGATGCGCCCATTTTCTGTGAGCCTAGTTGCTCGTACAATACTAATCCATACCCTAAGTCTCGTTGTCCTAGGCTAAATGGTTTGTAAGCTATGGAGCTTAAAATTTTAGTTTAATTCACTCGACTTTGTATGGGAGACCCATGAAGGAGTGGGCGTGGCACACTGATTTTCTGCCAGATTTTTGCCGACTACGATATTAATCTAAGTGTCAATTATGGTTATTTTAGGCAGAAGATTGCCGAAGTTACAGCTGTTTCAATTTAAAATTTGTATGGGGGCTACAATAAACAGTGGGCGTGGTGCGCCCATTTCAAGTGGGTCTAGTTGCTCGTACAATACTATTCCATACCTTAAATCTCGTTGTCCTACGCTAAATGGTTTGCAAGTTATAACCGGTAACATTTTTTTTAATTTCCGCAACTTTGTATGGGAGACCCAAAAAGGAGTGGGCGTGGCACATTGATTTTCTGCCATATTATTTCCGACTACCGTGTTAATCTAAGTGTCAATTATGGTTATTCTAGACAGAAGATTGTAGAAGTTACAGCAGTTTCAATTTAAAAGAAGTACAGACACTTTGTATGGGAGCTACGCTAGAAAGTAGGCGTGGCTCATCCACTTTTGGTCAGGTTATATAGTAGTATAATATAACTCTACGTGCAAAATATTGTTGTCCCAAGTGGTATATTGTGTGAGTTATAGCAAGTTAAAGATTTTGAAAATTTCGAGGTTAGTCGCTTTGAATGCTTGGTGTGGGCGTGGTTATTGACCGATCATGCTCAATATCAATCCCCGTACCCTTGGATCATAGATTACTTATGCCAAATTTCATCGAAATAGCTCAATATTTACTCAAGTTATCGTGCGAACCAGCCAGGTGACAGACAGACGGACGGACGGACGGACGGACGGACGGACATCGTTAAATCGAAAATTTAATCGACGCTGATCACGAATATTTATCAATGTCTATATCTCCGGAGATTCCTTCAAGTGGACACAAACATCTGACCGAAATGAATATACCATGCATATTGCATTATGCAGGGTATAAAAATTACTAAGTTTTAATTTTTTCTTCAAGAATTTTGCAACAAAATTCCTTAAATTCAAGCATGGTAGATGAGAGCCTTTACCATATGTATGGCACAGACTTAATTTTTCTTCCTTTTAAAAAAATTAATTTCTGCAGTCAATACTAATATTTAATATAAAGATATTGCATATAAGCATTAATGTGGTCATTGTTTTGGTATTAGTATCCATTTATTGCTATTTTCTTTAAGTTTTTCACTAAATTTGTAAACGTATGCACATATTTGAAAATTTGCACAGATTCTTTCAAAATTTTGTAAAGTCCTTTAACATGAAGAAGAAGAAATATGCAAGTTGTGAGTTGGTCATTTTCAATTTATTGAATACAAATCTATGTATGTTACTTGTAGCTACAATTTGTAGCAATTTTCTTTTTTTTATTGAGATTGAGTATGCAGTAAAAAACATAAAAATTTATTATTCATAAATTGTGTCAGATGAGAAATTTGAACAAGTTTTCAATTCGTACAACTAAGAAGTACTTTTGACAATATGGGCAATTGACAAACCATATTTGATAAGTGCAATGCGACAATAGCAGATTCATGCAGCATTATTGTAATTCTTGCAAGAATCTCTATATTCAGACAACAAATACCGGATTGAGAATAGGCAAGAATAAATTTGAATAACTAATTAATTCAATTTGACTTGATTCAATAAAGCTCTCTATTCAACTGCTGTTTTCTATTTTTTTACCAGTTCACTGCAATAGTAGATAGACCCTTTCTTCATAGGATAACTAAAGAAGAGATTATCAAGCAGACATCTAGTTCTGATACATACGACACAGTATAATACTGATGCAGAATTCAATTAATTGAATATGCATCCACTTTTTTTGTTTGCCGAAATTACATTTAATTTCCTCACTCACCGACATAACACTACTCGTACTTGACTCGGACTCGAATACATTTACGAATTTTAAATATTGTTTTGTTGTCGAATCTGGCAAAATAAAAATAATAGAGAAAAAAAAAAGCAAAACAATTTAAGAGTGCCCACTCACTTGAGCTTCTGTTTGTGTCTTTGATACGTATTCCCTCTATTTTTATTGTTTTTTTTTTTTTTAGTCAACATATAGTATATTCATTATGTGCACGCGTTGTAAGTAGTACTTGAAAATTGCCTCAAGCGTTGACTTGTTAAACAGCAACAAGAGACAAGAGACAAGAGACACAGAGAAAGACAGTCTCGCGTTTATGTAAAAAAAAAAAAAAAATCTGTAAGAGCCCCCATGTGGCAAACGGAAGTTGGTACAAAATTGAATTGAAATTGAAACAAGCGCTCAAATATGTGCATATATAGACACCCTCATGTACATACATATTCATACAATCGCGCGCTAATACAATTATGGTAATGAAACCGATGCTGAATCTGTTGCTGTTGCTGCTAGTGCTGCTGCTGTGATATTTTCAATTGTGGCCAAAAATTAACATAAGTACAACTTGAAGTTGCGCTTCGATTTTATATGTCACCCACTAGTTCTCGTCTCTTTTGTTGAAGATATTTTGAAATTTATGCAAAGTTAAGTGATTTTTTTTTTGTGTGTCGTTTTCCTTTTTTATTTCCCTCTCTCTTTTTGATTTTGTAATACTATAACATCGTGTCGGTTTTTGATAGAATAATTGCAAATACAATTAAGTTGAGTGTATTGAAATTGCAATAATTTAGTTGGGGTGTGAAAATAATCTTCATTTTATTGTATATATGCAATTCTTCTTATTTGGTTGCATTATTTGATATTTATTATTCGAATGATACGAAATTAAATTTATGCACCAATGAAATTTCGGTTAAGTGTTAAACACTCCAAACATGAAATATTGACAAAAAGGTTTATCACTCATTTTAATGTGGTATTTGATCGAAGGAAGTATTTTTAATCGACCACATGCAATAATTCTAAATATTGATCTTAGCTGCTTATAGTTCGATATGATGGCATATAAATGACATGCAATTAACTTCAGACCCCCACAAAGCCGTCTTCCTCATACAACACCAGAATAATAAATAAAGACAAATAATTTTGCTTCTAAACCCAGACTCTCAATCTTTTTATAAAATTAAGTTCTTTCGAGACTGGTGTCGAAAGAATTTGTCTCATTTTATCGCAGTCAAAAAAGTGCCAGAAATTTTAATGCCTTGAATTTCTAGGGAAAATTGTTTTATAGTAAATTTTAGCAATTTAATTTTATAGATCATGGTACTTTATATTTGATTTAAATATTTGATGCTTTCTGAAGCCTAATTACTGGTGCTGTCATGGCCAAAATATTTTACATCATTAGTGAAAACGGGGAAGAGGTTGTTGAATCCCAAGAAAATATATGCTTGTAATCATATTTTAATACAAATTTGTCTATCACCCCGATTTTGAAAGCCAAAATTATTATCTCTCTAAAAAAAAATGCTATGGAGTTGACTTTTCTACGATATTAAATGGTGACCTTATAAGCGGATGACCAACGCACCAGTATTTATGGGATTATTTATCGATTTGTATATGCTTTTAAGTTCATTTTGTAGGGGAACCACTATAAGGAGTAGAAATATGTGGTAAAGATATTCAGAGATAATGTTGGGTAGCAGATATTAATGGTGGCCAATTTTATAGTTGACATCACTAGGTTTAACCTGGGAGCATGTGGGATCGAATTTTATAAAATCGTCAAATTTTCGGGGGTACATACACATACAGATATCCAGACAAAATCTTGTGAACAAACTTATGGGGGCCGGTCGTACTTGATAATTTGTTTGAGATAACGACCGAAATGAGACCTGACCGAATCAAACCAGCCGTGAATTCGAATTTCGGGATCAAAACTACATACAACAACGTGTCGTTATTCATGTGTTTCTCTAAAATCTTCAAATCTGTCGGACAGCCTCTGTTGAGGAGAGAAAATTAGCGAGAGCCGGTCATACATTTCATCCATCAATGGGCATTTCTCAGATTTTTTCATGAATATTTCAACTTTCCTATCTGTTTTTGTTAAGTTTAGGAACGAAATGAACTGGACCGAATCAAACCAATCATATATATGAATTCCACGGTCCAAACTATATGTAGAAATATGCATTTTTTCGTGAGCTCTCATAAAATCCTCAAATTTGTAGAATAACCCCTCGAAAAGATGTTGGTATAAAGATGTAAATAAATCTTGAAAAGCTGTTGAGGAGAAAAACTTATGAGATTCGGTCACACATTTTACCCATCCATCGGTACTTCTTGGATTTTTTTTTATGAATATTTCAACTTTGATAATTTTTTTGATGTTGAGAACGAAATGAGACCAAACCGAATCAAATCAATCGTGGATTCATAAAGAAAAAAATAAAAAATAAATAAATATGTGGCACTTAAAGCCCCGCAGAGCTCTTTGGCCGAGCTTCTCTTCCATTACTGTTGTGCGTGTTAAATTTTTGGACAGTATTAGAAGGGACCTACTTATTTTAGCCGGTTCTGAACGGTAGACATCACTTTTTCTGAGCTCTATCACAGAGTTCTTTTAGAAGCTTTTTCATGGCAAATTATTACTGCCGGAAGAGAATTGCTAATTACTTGCCGACATGTGGGTACCGTTCGAAAGTAACATTTTTTCAATATTAAATTTGTTATTGGATTGAACCCACGACATACAGATCAGAAGGCCAGCACACTAACCACTGAGCTACGGAATCGTGGATTCATAATCTGGCATATTCTTTCATAATTTTTGCGTATATTATGTGTTTATAATATCAAAAGAGACGTACTAATATTAGCAGATTTCACATGGCAAAATTGTAGAGACATTACGTTTTCCCTGAGCTCTGTCGCGGAGGTTTTTTTTTGGAAACTTTTTAGTTGTGAATTCGCGATAATGATTATGATAATACGAAAAACTGCTAAACATATGTCTTTCTGAATAAAATTCCACTGGTTAGTCGAATTGGGAATCGATTTGACGACCTTGTCCGTAGATGTCCGTTCGCAACAACCGCATTGCTGCGAAAATCACAATAATAATAATTAATAAGTATAAAATCCGGAAGCTTTTAAAGAAGTCGCCATCAAATTAATAATTTTACTATTGTCTTTAGATTTTGGTCATCAAGAAAACATTTTTTAAAATTACGAATATATCAATAATATCATCACGATCACTTGATGATCACTTTAGTAAGGCTCATATTCATTTCAAAAAAATTAAAAACCGCATTAGAATATTCATCAATCATATTAAAGTAACCAAATTTTATATGTTTAGTGCTTTTAAATTTATTTATTCGTTCATTTATTAATATATATTCTGTCAAATAAGTACCCGGAAATTTGAAATAAAACACAAACAACTTATCAATCATCTAAATTTATTATATCCCCTACAAAATAGGCCCCTTTTGAGGCAATACACTTCTTCCAACGAACAATCCAATCATCGAAATACTTTTTAAAGCTATATTCCGGGATGGCCTTCAGTTCTCGTTGCGAATTAGTTTTGATGTCTTCAATGCTCTCAAAACGGGTTCCACGAAGTGGTAATTTGAGTTTTGGAAACAGGAAAAAGTCACACGGGACCATATCTGGAGAGTACGGTGGTTGTTCGATGATCGCTTTGTGCGCTGGTGCATTATCGTGGTGCAAAATCCAACTGTTGTTCCGCCACAAATCTGGTCTTTTGCGATGAACATTCTCTCTCAAACGCCTCATAACGCCAAGATAATATTCTTTATTGACGGTTTCGCCCTCCGGTAAGAATTCCGAATGAACAACACCACGAATATCGAAGAAAACAGTCAGCATCACCTCGATTTTCGATTTGCGGTTTTTTCGGTTTCGGCTCATTTTTGGCGCGCCATTCCGATGATTGTTGACTTGTTTGCATGTTGTACTCGAAAACCCATGTCTCGTCACCAGTTATGATGCGTTCGATGAACGTTGGATCGGAATTTACGCGTTCAAGCATGTCTTCAGCCACCTTACTGCGATTCACTTTTTGAAGAAAATTCAGATATTTTGGCACCAATCGCGCTGCGACTTTCCGCATACCCAAAACATCAACCAAAATATGACGAGCGGTCTCATGAGACATGTTCATTTCGTGGACTATCTCTCGCAAACTATAATGACGATTGTCTAGCACCATTTCCTTTATTTTGTCGACGTTTTCTTCAGTTGAAGAGGTCGAAGGCCGTCCTGAACGTGGCAAATCGTTGACTTCTTCTCGCCCCTCTTTGAACGATTTATACCAATCGTAAACTTGAGTTTTCGACATGGTTGAATCACCAAATCTTTTTTTCAACATTTCCAACATTTTGGCACAAGAAATTTCGTTTGAAACACAAAAGTTCACACAAACTCTTTGTTCGATATTTTTATCCATAGTAAAAATCGCAACGCACACATATCAATAAAAATTCACAGAATAGTGGCTGACAGTTGTGCCAACCTGGAAAAAAAATTTTTTTGAAATATTCTCAGAGGGAAAATTAAAAATGAGAATTTCCGGGTACTTATTTGACAGAATGTATGATAATTTTGGTTTTTTTTTTTTTTTTTGTTCTGGTTGATTATCTCATTGACAAATTGTGTGATGATTTTGATAATCTTCTTTAAACATGATACGCGCAATGCAAACTAGTAATATCACAATAAAGCGTAGCAATGACGCAATCATCAAGTCATAATATCACCATCATACATATAAATTAATGCATAACAAGTGTAAAATTATCATGATGATGATGATGATGATAGTGTAGCGACAACGACTACAGCTTTTGATAGCAATGATCACTTTCAAGTATACTAGAAGCAGATGTTTGACTTCTAAAAATGTATATACTATGTTTGAATGGTACATACGAGTACTATCATTCATTCATTCATTCATTCATTCGTTCATCATACCGGATCTATCAATTGTTGTAACCGCATTCTTCTTCTTCTTCTGGTTCTTCTGCATCATTACCACCATCATCCACCGCATCATCATCCACATCATCATCATCATCATCATCATTTCATTAAATCAGTGAGATTTACATTCGAAATGTGACAAAACAAATTCAATTATGTAAATCTATATGCGCATAGAATTGTAACTATCGTACTACAACAGATACGAGTGTTTAAGGTACAATACAATACAATAATAATAATAATAATTGGAATAGCAATGGAAGAATACACATGTGCTCATACTGTGCATAATATATGATTCGAAAGAATGTCCATTGAATATGTGGATCAACTATAACATATAGATAGTATTGTACAATATATTTTACATATACCCCACGTACAAATATCGTATAGACATATATTGACGTGTAACTGTCGTTGTACTCGTTTGTAGTACATATGCACATAGCAAGTATACATTTAGCGATATATTTGTATGAAGTTGCATGAGTGTCTATGACACTTTTATACTCACTAAGTGATTTTAATAGTTAGCATTTTCAAAATAGTTAAATTGAAGCAATTACCATCAATGACTCAGTTTTGCGGCTGGAATTTTTTTTTTTTTTTTGTTTAAAATTCAAAGTATGTCAACTCTTAAAGGGTATATATTTATTAAATATTCTCGAAATTGTGAGTAGCACTTTGATATATTTATGGTACTTACATTGCATACCTTGTATATGATTTTCATTTGAGAAGACTAAATTCAAAATTCTCTCCATTCACAGTGTGATGATGATGATGATACAATGTACAATGGCACTCAATTCATTTTAATTAAATTACACATTACTACAATGGAATGAAAAGAAATGTTTCTACTTAAGTTTGTTACACTAGTGGGGGCGATTTTTTGTCGGATTTCTTTTTTTTTTTTTTTTTCTTCATTCATCACGTGCTGTTGTTAGTCACAATACAATTATGTAAAGATATGAATATGATTATTGGTTACATCCCAGTGAGTAAAAAAACTCAGTTTAGGTCCCTAAAAGCAACTAAACTAAGAATGATAATATTTCAAATATCCTCTTACCTTTTCAACAATCAAAAAGTCATGGGTATAAGAAATATTTTTCTATTGCACTAAATGGACTCATTAACCTTGGGAATTAGTCTTATACGGGTAGTAACCATTTCAATGGCTCTAGTAATATTCTCTACATATTCGTATATCTAAATAATAGTCAATTTCTTCAAAACTGTTTGCCAAATCAAATATATATATATATATATATGACTCGATGATAATGATGATGGTGATGTTTAATGGTTGAGTGAAGTATTTTCAATTGAATTTAATTCAATTTTTAAATGAATCTATATTTGAGTAGTACTCAATTGAGTTGGTTTTTTTTTTTAAATAACGATCGATAGCTAAAAAAACGAAAAACATAGCCCCAGCAGAGTGATAGTGAACTAGAGTTGCCATTAAATTATGTGAAAGTAATCAGTAAAAAATTGAAAAATTACATTATTTTTTGGTCAGGGACTGTAACTGTTATGAGTCTTTTCTATAAAATTATCTTTAGATTGTTATTTTCTTACTCTTTTTACCATAAAGTCAAATGAAATAAATTATTTTTTAAGACATATAATTAAATTCAACGTAATATGTTATTTTATGACTTTTATTTTTTGAAACAGAAATAAAAGTCTTTTTATGACAGATATATTTTCCGGTTTTCGAAACAGTTCTACTTGGACTTTTATTTTTCTGTCCTAAAATAAAAGTCCATATATGCGAGAAAAATTAATTATCGTTGAAAAATAGTCACCTTAAGACTTTTATGTGTAGCGAAATATAATAAAAGTCCTATATTTTATTTTCTATATTTTACATAACGACTTTTTATACCCTGCATAATGCAATATGCATGGTATATTCATTTCGGTCAGATGTTTGTGTCCACTTGAAGGAATCTCCGGAGATATAGACATGGATATATATTCGTGATCAGCGTCGATTAAATTTTCGATTTAACGATGTCCGTCCGTCTGTCTGTCACCTGGCTGGTTCGCACGATAACTTGAGTAAATATTGAGCTATTTCGATGAAATTTGGCATAAGTAATCTATGATCCAAGGGTACGGAGGGGATTGATATTGGGCATGATCGGTCAATAACCACGCCCACATAATATACCACTTGGGACAACAATATTTTGCACATAGAGTTATATTATACTACTATATAACCTCGCCAAAAGTGGGTGAGCCACGCCTACTTTTTAGCGTAGCTCCCATACAAAGTGTCTGTACTTCTTTTAAATTGAAACTGCTGTAACTTCTACAATCTTCTGTCTAGAATAACCATAATTGACACTTAGATTAACACGGTAGTCGGAAATAATATGGCAGAAAATCAATATGCCACGCCCACTCCTTTTTGGGTCTCCCATACAAAGTTGCGGAAATTAAAAAAAATGTTACCGGTTATAACTTGCAAACTATTCAGCGTAGAATAACGATATTTAAGGTGTGGATTAGTATTGTACGAGCAACTAGGCTCACAGGAAATGGGCGCACCACGCCCAGTGCTTATCGTAGCCCCCATACAAATTTTAAATTGAAACAGCTGTAACTTAGGCAATCTTATGTCTACAATAACCATAATTGACACTTAAATTAATATCGTAGTCGGAAATAATCTGGCGAAAAATCAGCGTACCACGCCCACTTCTTATTGGGGCTCCCATACAAAGTTGAGGAAATTAAACAAAAATGTTAACCACCATAACTTAGAAACTATTCAACGTAGGACACCAAATTTAAGGTGTGGATTAACATTGAAAAATTAATTGGATTTACTAGAAAGTGGTAAGCCACGCCCACTTTTTATATAGCTCCCATACTAAGCCTCGGAATTATCTTAAAATCCTTTTACTTCGTCAAAGTCAACCATATTTCGGGTGTAAATTAGTAGTATATGCAAAAATTGTTTCTCGAAAAGTGGAAATAAAAGAAAAGTTGGATATTCGAGTAAACTTTTTATATACAAATCTACATATGCAGGGTATAGTTTGGTCGGCCCCAGCCGACTGTAAGGAGATTTTTTAATTTATATTTTGTTACATAACGATTCTTTTCGATCCCAGAATTTTATTGTTTTATTGTAAATTTTATATTTTGAAACAGAAATAAAAGTCTTTTTATGACAGATATATTTTCTGGTTTTCGAAACAGTTCTACTTGCAATTTTTTTTTTCTCTCCTAAAATAAAAGTCCATATTATACAAAAAATTTAATTATCGTTGAAAAATAGTCACCTTAAGACTTTTATGTGTAGGAAAATATAATAAAAGTCCTATATTAACAGTTATTTTCGATCCTTGATTTTTATTATTTTATTGTAAATTTAATATTTTGAAACAGAAATAAAAATCTTTTTATGCCATATGCATTTTCTGCTTTTTGAAACAGTTTTACTTGCAATTTTATTTTTCTATCCTAAAATAAAAGTTCATATTATACAAAAAATTTAATTATCGTTGAAAAATAGTCACCTTAACACTTTTATGTGTAGGAAAATATCATAAAAGTCCTATATTAACAGTTATTTTCAATCCCTGATTTTTATTGTTTTATTGTAAATTTTATATTTTGAAACAGAAATAAAAATCTTTTTATGACATATGCATTTTCTGCTTTTTGATACAGTTTTACTTGCAATTTTATTTTTCTATCCTAAAATAAAAGTCCATATGTGACAAAAAATTTAATTAACGTTGAAAAAACGTCACCTTAAGATGTTTATGTGTAGAAACATATAATAAAAGGCCTACATTTTATATCCTATATTTTACATAATGATGTTTTTAGTTTACATTTTTTTACATGACGGTTATTTTCGATGCATGATTTTTATTGTTACAAACAAAAGAAATATACATATGATATTGGTGTTTGTGGTGGATTTTTTTATTGCTATTTACCTCCCACTCCTCGCCCTTTTCAACCATATTACATTCGAACTATAATATATCTTTCATTGCTATTTTGTAGCTGTTATGCTAATATTTCTAATATTTGTTTCGCTTCATTATTATCACAATTTCTAATTCTGTTATTTTGCTTTCCCATCATGTTGATGTGATAATGTTGGTTTCTCAAATAACGACAATGCAATAGTGATATTTTCCTCCATATATGTGTGTGTGTGTATATGTGAGTATATCTCTCGTTGCAATTTACATAATTTAAGATCATACTATGTGCTCTATGGTTGTTGCTATTGCTATTAACTATTGCTTTTTTTTTTTTTTTTTTGTAGATCTTATTTAACTACATATACAATATTTTCAGTTGCATGCAATAATATATTCACTCATTCATTTATTTACTATTGTCTGCTGGCTGCTGTCTTTTGTTTGTTGTTATGAGATGTGATTACAATTATGCAAAATTCATTTCATTACTGCTGCTTCTGCTATTGCTGTTGTTTTTTGGTTATTCCTGCCGTTTGGCTTGTTGAGCATGTGCCGCCTAATTTAATATATTTATTCCTTATTGTTGTACTATATTATTTTCTATTTTCTTCTTTGTTTGATTTAATGAATACTTTTTCTTGTAATGGATATCATATTACAGATGCTCCATTGTCTAGATGTAGTGTGTGTGTGTGTAAGTTATTTGTGTGCGTGTCACTTTTAATTTTATAAAATAAAATACAACAACTAAGTGAATTTAAAACAAAATTTTTATGACAAAGAAAAGGAGAGAGAGAGAGAGAAATACTTGATTTTGAAATTGAAATATTCAAGAGGAATATATGTATGTCTGTGGGTTGGTAAATTAATTAGGACACATGTGTGCCATATATTGATATGACCATGAAAATGGTGTGAACTCAAAGGCCGAGAAAATAATGATTTTTGTTAGATTAAATTTCTTCTGAATGAAAAAACCCAAGAAAGTATAGTAAAAATTATTTAAAACTTCGATTTTTTTCAGAAAACCTGTATAAGAGCAACTCACTATCAATATGATACCTTAACCAACATATGCACTCATTGCCATTACTCCAAAATTTTCATCCAAATTGTTGCAAATTGAAGAAATTTGAACTGTTTTCAATTTAATGAAAATTTGTAACTTTACTTCAAAAAAAAAAACGAAAAGGAAAAATACATATACTCGCGACTCAGCATTTATGTACCATATGATCATATACCGCTATTTTGACCATATGTCAACTGAATTATTGTCAGTGAATCGAAATTATCTCTCAAACTATGTGTAAGCTAATTTCAATAGAATGAAATGGAATGGTCATGTAGAACTAATTTGTAATAAATTAAATTATACTGACCGGATCACACAAGAATAGCGAACGAACGAACTCCAAACAATTTATGAATCATACGAGTACTCGTATTGTTGGAAGGTGATCATATTGCGTGCAAAATGAATAAATTCACATACAATATGGTGTAAGAGTAAGCGCATAATTTCAGTATATGAGTATTATCCTATAAACACTACATACCCTATATACATATTGTGTAACGCACAGTGTAAACCTGTTAGTCAAAAAGGTACTAAATATATGTTATCATATGAAAAATAACCAAAAATTTTTTTTGCAGAAGGTATGTAATTGCACAACTAAGAAAAATTTACAATTTTGTTTAAAAATCTTAAATTTGTGTAAAGAAAAACTGGAAAAGCCTATAATTAAAGGAAAACGAAGAAGAAGAACTTAAAAAATTTCCATTTGTTTTATTACTCAATTTTTCAAGAAAAAAGTATAATGTGCGATGGACTAGAATAGTCACATTATATGTAATTTGGGCCGTCAGTTCACCCTCAGTTTTCTTTCGAATCTCAAAAAACAAGGTTTTTGGGCAATTTTTAAAGGTTTTTTGAGTTTACAAATAGGAGTCATAGTGATCCAAATTTCAAATACAATTTTTTTTTTATTCTGAGATGGTGTTTGCAGCTTCAAATTAAAATACATTTTTCTGTTATTGTATTGTAATTATCGCCCACGTGAACTAGTTTTTAAAAGTTATTTATATACAAAAATTGGCATACAAATTTAGACCTTTTCTGAACTAAAAACCTGTAAGAACTCTAAATTTTTCGACACATTTGTTGAAAATGCATGTTTTTGCAATCTCACAGGAAATTCAAATATTATTATTTTTAGCATGAGATCCCAAAAAATGTTCGATACTGTTTTCGCATCAAATTTGCTTCGAAGTTTTTCGAGTAAAACCAAAAATTTGTGTCTCATAGATTTTTAGCAGTTAATTAGAAACATTTTATGATTTCAAAATTTGTGAAAAATTTTCGAATGTATAATAATCACTGTACTTCTTACTGGTATACAACAACAAACATTGTTATGTTGAAGAAATGAATTTTCAGCAAAATTTTATTTTAGGTAGCTAAAGATAAAGATAACCTAAAAAACAAAGTCAGCAACAGTTTTTAAGATTTTTAAAGATTTTTTTTAAACAGCGGTTAAAAATGTAAAATCATAAAAAATTTAAAACATTTAAAAATGTAAAATTATAATCTGAAGAGATTTGTATGTCTCCAATTGCCAAAGGGCACGTTTTTTTTTTAGTAATTTTACTGACACTTTTAGTACAAATATCAGGTGTAGTAAAAATTCATTATTTTTTTTCTAATAGATGGCTTTAGTAATCTGTATCTCGCGTTGTATAAGTGCGATCGGTTTACGCTAGATTGCATTAGAAAGATAGTATTTCAAGCGAAAACTGCCGTGGTCGAATTGCGGTGTGCCGGCGCAAAGGGTGGTCAAGCCAGGATTGACGGTCAGGAAGGTTTTGCTATGTGTTTGGTGGGATTGGCAGGGAATCATCTAGCTGCTCCCCTACGGCCAAACTCTTAATTCAAGACTGTACTGTCAACAATGAAGGAAGCAATCGCCCACAAGGGGCCAGCTTTGGCCAATAGAAGAGGAATTTGTTCCATCAGGACAACGCCAGGCCACACACATCGATAGTGACTCGCGAGAAGCTCCCGGAGCTTGGTTGGGAGGTTCTTATGCATCCACCTTATAGTTCGCACCTGGCACCAAGTGATTACTACCTGTTTCTGTCTATGGCGAATGATTTTGCTGGTGAAAAATTCGCCTCAAGAGAAGCTTGTGAAAATCGACTGTCGCAGTTTTTTGCCAATAGGGACGAGGGTGGCATTATGAAATTACCTTCAAAATGGCAACAAGTTATCGAACAAAACGATGCAGATTTCACCTAAATCGATGGATTTCTTTTTACTAGACCTTATACAAGAGTTTATTTTCATAATGAGCATGGCACCTTCTCTACTGCTATCTTATTTAGTTACTTAATAGAAAAAGCCCCTTCTAATGATCAAATATATAGACGTTTAAAATTAATTAACTTTTTAAATTAATTTTAATTAATATAAAATTTTTTTTTTTTTTTAATCACTCAAGTTATATGGGAAGAGGTCGTGGCTAATAATTTGTGTTGACAATAATTTATGTGAAAGGCAAATTATTTTATCATTTACATGAACCAATTGCAATTATGTATTTAACTGAAATCGTATCACATTAATTATTTTTTGGTCACTGCTTATATGGTAACTGGACACTGTACTTAATTAAAGCATTGAGCTCGTATAGGTGCATACAATATATTGTATGTGGCATGTTATGTTGCTTACTTTCGTGCCTTTCATTTATTTTGAATTTCTTTTATTTTATATTCTGCTGCTCTTTCTATACCAATTGCTCTGTCCATCATTTGTTCCTTTGAAGGAGACCAATTGAGAAGACAAATTGTGATGTCCAAGTAGTGTGAATATTAGAAATTTGTTTGAAACATGAAACAATAACACTTTCAACAGCTGTGCTCTCTCAGAAATATTCACATGGTGATGTGTGTATTTATGCGTGCTTTCTTTTTTTTTTTTTTTTTTTTTTTGGACAATTGATTTTTTTTTTTTTTCGTCTAGTAGTACACATACATATATTTGTGAAGAATCATGTATGCATAGCGTACATATCTATATATTATTGTATGTAGATGTGTCAGTGTTTATCTATTGGCTGTGGCAACCTATTAATAATAATTAGCCAAGGTGTTGGCGGACAAATGGTTTTTTAATCATTTTTCGAAATGTTCTGTTCTACAATTCTATGTATGTTCGAAGGATGCATTGCCGGAGCCCCTCTACTAATTGTTGAATTTATTTTCTCCACTACCCTACTATCATATATTAACGCCTGTAAGACAATTACTTGGTATTTAGTAGTTATTATAAAAGTATTAAGGTAATTCCAATGTCGATTATTGTTACCAGTAATTGTACTGCTGAAGGTGGTCATGATGATGATGATGATGATGATGATGGTGGTGAAGTTGATTTTGTTGGTGCTGGTAATTGTAATTATGTGTTGCTTTCGATGAGGTGAGGCCAATGGTTGGGTGATTAACATATAATATTTATAATTAAGTGGGTGATTTTTTCTACGCTCTTTTATAAGTCCATATTATAATGTTTGTGGGTGTGTGTGTGAGAGTCCAAAGTTTTTCATAAACGATAATTTGATTTAGATGACATTTTAGTTATTTTCTTTTTTTATATTAATTATTGATTTTCTTCTCTCTCTCTCTCTCTCTCTCTCTCTCTATACAATGTTCTTTTCTAAATGAAAATTAATGTTAATTTAGTCTAATTTCATTTAGGCCATAAAGACATCGAATATTCCTATGTGCATATGATATTATACAAATACTTAATGTAACCACCGTCTCACACACATCTTCTTAACACCCAAAACAATAACTTTTATGACCTGTTTACCACATTACAAGACCATTAGATGTGCTTAATGCTGTTGAGAGACCATTTGATGTTGTCATTTTTATGTAAATTTTGTTTTGTCTCTACGAGTACATTTGTCCCTTCTTACATATGATGCAAACATACTTACATATTTACATATAAACTCGTATATATGAATTGTATCCTTCCTTCACTCTACCCTCAAAATCTCTATTCTATCTCTATCTCTTTTAATTTATTTTCATTGCCCATTTTAAAGCGCATAATATGCTTGTTATTATTTTCATTGTTATTGTTGTTGTTGTTTTGCATATAAATATATATAGGTGATTAAAAATGTAAAATTCTCAAAACTATCGTAATAATCAACCCCATATAGCACATGGGCTCATACATTTGCATTTGAAAAAAAAAAAAAAACACGTTGTTATAGTTGCATATATTATTGAGTTATGTTTGTGTTTATTTTTTTTGATCCCATCCATTTATATATTTCATACGCATTCCATGTAAATACCTACACCATCATAGAGCTGTGGAAATTTTCAGATTTTGATTTTATAGGGGCCTACGGATTTAATTCCAAAAATAAAAACACATAAAATTTAGAGAAATGTATGAAATCTTTATTTGAGTCGATAGAACGATCTATATAATTCAATGTTTAAAGATGATTTCATGTAAATGTTGACTGCAGCTGCATGTCAAATGCTTCGTGCGCTGGGTCCAATTTTGGCATACTCTCTCCAACATATCGGCCGGTGCGGGTTGCGGGCTTATCGCTATGGTCATGAGCCTTAACATAGCCTTACAAAATATAGTCTAACGGTGTTAAATCGCACGATCTAAGCGGCCAATTGACGGGCACCAAACGCGAAATAAACTGTTCATCGAACTCGCCTCTCAATTGGGCAATTGTTTTGCGTGCTCCGTGGCATGTGGCACCGTCTTGTTGAAACTACATGTCAGGCAAGTTCAACTCTTCCATTTTGGGCAAAAAAAAAAGTTGTGTAATCATCGCACAGTAGCGCTCACCATTCACAGTAACGTTCGTCGCCTTCGTCGTCTTTGAAAAAGTACGATCCAATGATGCCACCGGCTCTAATTCATACTAAACAGTGCATTTTTCGGGATGCATTGACAGTTCTTGCAATGTTTCTGGCTACTCTCCACACCAAATACGGCAATTTTGATTGTTTACGTATCCGTATTCAACCAGAAATGAGCTTCGTCGCTGAACACAATTTTCCGATTTTCACACTTTCTTAATCGATCATGAATTTTAATAATGAAAATTCAATAATCTGTAAGCGTTGTTCGTTTGTGAGTCGATTCATGATTAAATTATAGACCAAATTGAAGTTGTTTCACAAACAGGGTTGCTAAAAAGAAAGTTGCCAACAAATATTTTATTAGTGCCGAAAAACTTTTTTTTTTTTTTTAACAAAAATGAGATATATAGGTAGTGTGGAAACAGCGAAATTAACAAACCTTATAGAGATTTAAAGAGGAAATTCTCGCTAAAGCCTCCATAGAGCTTCGATCTTCGATGTGAGTTATTTTCTTTGGTTAAATTACAAATATTTTTGATTTTTTTTTATAAACTACACGTTTTTTACTAGAATATACTTAAGAAAATTCCAAATCAGAATATTATATTTGGATTTCATATTAACCAAATACGCTTCAGAATAAGAGTGATGAAATTCAATTCGACTTCATTAGCATAAGTTGAAATGAACTAATCTAGTCAGTGGACATTTTAAAATTTCTTTTAGATTATTTCAAATGTAATTTGAAAATGTTTCACCTTCAAAAAATTCATGCGTGAAAAATTTCTAGCGATACTTCAAAATGTTTACTCGCAGTAAATGGCGTAATGAGTTAAGTCAAATTTGCTTTTTCAAGTTCTATATAGTAAATGAATTCTAAAAATCGCATACATTTTTTTTTTTTCTTCAGATCTAATGTATGTGGGTATGACTAGCGAACTTGCAGGTACATTTTTGAGGGTGTTTAGCTTTGTTACCTAGTATATATGATATATTTTTGCCTCCCCTCTCCTCTCATATATTGATCGCTATTACTATTTTAATATTTTTTTTATTAAAATTTTTTATTTTTTCATTCTTACGTATATTTACTTGTCGTGTTATTTTTAAATATTCCATTACAATTTTATAATAGTTTAATCCGCCGCATACGTGTTGTCATTTATTGGTCGCTTTTCCCCACACGTGTATACGTGTGTACGTGTGCGAGACTGTATTGTTTGGTTTGACAATGTTTTGTAACAAAACAAAATATCAAGCAGTGATTGGTGTTCGCCGCTCATAGTGTTTAAATCCGGTATTATGTGGTGTCAAATAGTATAAAATTGAAATTTTTGGTATGTATGTATGTTTATCATTGATTTTACCCCATTCAGGTGGACGCTCGTATTTATATTGAGAATTACAACATTATTGAGAAAACAACAACAAAATAGTATTGAATAGAAAATTTCATTTGACAATAACAATATAAAATAATCTCAAATAGTACATACAATTCCTCTAATCTCATGGGTTTGTAGCATAGGCTGGCGTTCAAGGAAGTCTACCAGCAGGAGAGAAGTTGTTGAATGTCTATGAAAATAATGCATACTTCCTTCTAAACACTTTGCATTGTACCATTTATTCGTAGCTTTTGTTGATGCAAAGTTTTCAGAAAACTGATGAAAACTGGTGGACCATATTGAAAAAACACATTCGATATATACAGGGTGTCTGATGATGATATTGCTACATTAAGAAACGCAAATAAATTCAATTAATTGACTTTTAAAAATAATTTAGCCTTCACGCTCAGTGACGCATGTGCGACATCTTATCAAAAAGTTATTCATTCCTGCCGCCTGTAGGGTTGTAGTAGGAATTGCCTCAATTCTATCATTCTAATGGATTCGCTTCAAATCATTCAAATTTCTTGGTTTGGTTTGGTAAACTTCCTGTTTGCAAAATCTCCACAAGAAAAAATCAGATGGAGTAAGGTCAGGAGACCTTGGGGGCCAACGGAAGATGGAGTTTCTTGAAATCATCTTATTAGGGGAATTTTGCTGCAATTCTATCATAACAGGCCTGACTATGTGAGCAGTTGCACCATTTTGTTGAAACCACACAAAGTTGAAAGGGATTCTTTTTCGGCATAGTTCTGGAAAGAAAAACTCTTTCAACATCTTTAAGTAATGGTCTGCATTGACCGTAACAGTAACGCCGTTTTTTTTTTTTCGAAAAAGTAGGGTCCGAAAATGCACCTTGATGAAACTGCACACCTCACTGTGACGCGAAGTGGGTGTAATTCTGTCTTATGGAGTATCTGTGGATTAAAATCAGTCAATTTTGTTTGTTAACATTTCCGTTCAAATCAAACATAAAAATGCAGTTGAAGATGTTTTCGTCTTCTTCCGCCATTTGAATGCACTTCTCGCAGAATTCCGAGCGAATTGGCAAGTCTACTGTGTTCAGTTGGCTTGTTAGTTGAATTTTATACGGGAGTTTAAATCTTTATGCAAAATCGGCTGCCGTGACTGTCTGCTGACATTTATTTGAGCAGATAAGCTCCTTGTCGAAACTGTAGAATTGACTTGTTTGGCAGCAGCTGCAGCAGCTATTGTTTCCAGCGTCCGAACTGTGGGGTCGCGATGATAAGATCTTCTTGCGATTGTCCGACGCTCGGAAAAATTATTCACGGGCCTTATTATAGTCCATCTGCTAGGAGGAGTGCCGGCAAACGTGCGCCTAATATCTATGAATCCAATAAATTAAAAAAATGGAACAGATGGAATGTTGCATAGGCAAAAAGTAATTACGTTTTCTTTTGGTACCAGCTTTCATCAGCCACTCTGTATTTCTTTCACTTCGCCAGGATGCATCGTAACATACTAAGCCCATCTTGGTGTTAATCAGAACCATTTTCTAGATATCGCCTCAGATCTTAATATACAGCATGATTATCAATTAGAAGTCTTAATTCGGTCGGTCATATCGAACGAATGGAAGTACACGATACTCAGACAAAAAGGTTTTGTTTTCAGAACTCGCAAAAGATCAACGGTGGAAGGTAATAGGTGAAGTACTCAGTATTCATCTAAAATCGATTATAGTTATTCAAGGTTATATTCAAGGTGAAGCAGAAGTTGAAGAAGTACGAACAGACTTGAATTTATATTTCAGTGATTAGTGCGTTGGCCTTCTGATCTCTAGGTCGTGGATTCAATCGCCGGCTGAAGAATAACAAAATTTTCATATCGAAAAGATTTTTCTTTCGAACGGACGGTACCCACCTGCCGGCAAGAATTGGCAATTTTTCCGGCAGTAACAATTTGCCAAAAATGCTTCTTAAAAGAGCTCTGTGACAATGGTTCTGCAGTTCGGAATCGGCTAATATAAGTAGGTACCTACTAATGCTGTCCAAATCTAACACGCACAACAGTATCGGTAGAGAAGCTCGGTAGTATCACAATGGGCCTTTCTGGCCTAAGTGTGTCCTCTTAGAGAGAGAGGGCAACCCCATAACCTAATCTAATCTATTCGAAAATAATCACACCTAAGAATTGCCAAATGTTAATTACTTTATTTTCGTAGAGAATATTTAAAATAGTTAAAATATTTAACAATTAACTAATTAAAGTGTACACACAACTGGACGGTGCAAACGAACGAACTAAAAAAAAAAAAAAAAAATGAGTAAAATTACATTTTAAATTAAAAGAGTGGTAAAAAAATGAAATATCAGAAAAGAGGAAAAGCATTTCATGCTGAATAATGTGATTTGCTTCAGTGGGGGGGGGGGGGGTGTTGAAAGAGACGACGAGTTACTAAAAAATATAAATAAAAAAAAATAAAAAATTATAAAATGAATGAATATCCTGTGGAAGAGAAGTAAACAAAAAATGGTTTTTAATTTTTTTTTTTTTTTTTTTTTTTTTGGAAAAATCAACTTACACATATGAACACTAATACAATAATACATATTACTATATAGTACATACTCGTACATTCGCAGTAACGAAATGAAATAACGATGGAGGTTGTTGTATAGCAGGAGGCAACCAGGAAGGAAGGAAAGCTACTGATGATGGTGATGCTGTTGCTGCGACACACAATCACACATATGCACATATATAGAGCAACGACACAAATGACATTGCTCGCTCATTGTGTGTGTGTGTGTGTGTGTGTTAGTTGGTTGGTTGCTACATCATTGTCGTCGTCGTCTACTGATAGGAGCATTCAACCGTGGCAGGAATTGTCGCGCGCACACACAGCGATGTATGTGATTAATGATTGTCAAACAAATTGGAGATGGCAACGAAAAAAAAAAACAAAAATTACATAAAAATATAAAAAACAAAGAAAAAAAAAATAATAACAACAACGAAAATCAACAAAACGAACAAACGATAAAATCGGTGGGGAGACAACATGAAGGACAGAAAACCTTAATGATGGCACTGATGCTACTGATGTTGCTGCTACTGCTGCTGCTGCTGCTGCTGATGATGATGATGATAGTATCATGATGGTGTTGTGCAATGAGCAATAATTTTTATTTTTATACTTTTCCTTCTTGGCTATTTTGACTTTAATTGTAGAATTTCACAATTAAATTTGTGCTGAACTTATTTTCTTGTTCATATGATTTTGATTTTTTTTTTTTTTTTTTTTTGAAGTAAAAAGTTATCATTTTTGCTGAAGAAAATTTAAGAGTTAAATGGAAAGTTGACCATCTCTCTCTCTTTGTCGCCATGACACTTGCGATTTTTAATAGCTTGCTTAATAACTAAAACGAAAATATTGGGAGCAATTTCAAGATATTAACGCTCGAGTAGTCAATAGATCAAATGTTTTTGATCTATGTAGATCAAATGGTTTTTCCATTCCCTTGAACATCCGGGCTCTTTCACCGAGCTTCTCTTCCAGTACTGGTGTGGGTATTAAATACTGGGCAGTATTAGAAGTGAGCTTTGTCACAGGAGCTCTTGTAGATGCTTTTCCATGGTAAATTGTTGCTGCCTGAAGAATTTCCAAATGCTTGCCAACAGGTCGGTACCATTCAAGAGAAAAAATCGATTAGCTATTAAAGTTGTGCTTCAGTCGGAGGTTACTAGTTGCTGTTGCGTCGATTAGAGGCGCATAGTGCCGAAATAAAAGTTTGCCAATATCATTGATTTTTCGCTTTTGCCTTGGATCTGCGACCATATTAGGTTTTCATCAAATCCCAAAAATTTGTCCAAAAGGCTACATCGCCATAATACTTTAGGGCGTTCTCTGTGGCGATGTGCTTGAGGGTTCCAGTCCAACGCCATTCTGCTTATATCGTTCGCTGGTTTTGGGAATTGTGTGCCCAATCCATCTCCATTTAGGTTCCTTTATTTCAGGTGAAATTGGTTTTTTTGGTTCAAAATACCAACGCACTAACCACTGAGCTGAGCAGTGAGCTGAGCATTGAGCGGAAGCGGAATCAATGACCTTTAAAAGCCTTCAGCGAAATTAAAGTGCCTACTGTAAAATCCAAGTAGCCGGCTGCAGTCAATTCTTTAGGAACTTTGGTCTTGTTAGTAGAATGTGATCAGTCAATCAGTGGCCTTTTCAGTGCTAACATTCTTGATCATGACTTCTATGGGCAAAACCACAAATGGTGACCTTGATGGCCGAAGAAAACAATCCAGCAATTAGATCAGTCTCAAAGAAATGTGTACAAAACCACGCCCTAGCTATATTGCCTGAGGTTTTAGTTATGAATTGCAAATAGTTCGACTTGGAAATATTCATGTAGTCTTAACTTGCTTAAAATAAATGGCCTCGAGTTCCAGCGTACTGAACTAATATCACAGAGAACGAAATTTAAGCTGTTCTAATGCCGCCCTTGAAAATTCAGCGAAGGAAAATAACATATATGGTAGAAGGTAACTAGAAAGGATCTTAGGACCTTCCCGAGCTTAGTTCGAATTTTGAAATTACCTTCTCGAAAGAAAATAATCAAAAAAATTTTAAATGATATGATATAGGGCCCAAGTTCTACGATGGTTTCTCTCATATAATTGATCCTGGGGATAGGAAAATGTCTGTCATCATGAATATTTACAAGTCCAAATGCTGCTGTGTCTGGTACCGAATTGTCTCAACAACTTTGACATTTTTATACTTTCTTCATCATCTCTATGGATGAGTGAAGTGGATTAGCGTTTTAGTAATAACAAACAAGCCATGCTCAAGACGATCCCACAATATCAATGACGACACAAAATGCAAGAGCAGCTGTTGTGACGTCATACTCTCCATAATAAAATTGACAACTCTACTTAGCCTAAATAATGACTAGCCTAATTTGAATGACTAGATGGACGTTTAATCCCTACGATTTACTGAACATTTATTTTTTTTTCCAAAAAATTGAATAAAGAAATTGCCTTCTCTCTGTTTTTTGCTTAAATTTTTTTTTATTTTCACTTTTCATTCTGTTTATTATTAATTAATTATATAATATAATATCATATTATTTGTAATATTAATTTTATTTATTTTTTTTTTTAATAATATTATTTATTGCATTTAAACTAATTATAAATATTTATGACATATTTCTTTATGTGTTTTTGTTTTTTTGTTTTTTGTTTTTTTTTTTTGTATTTAAATTTAATTATTATTATTAATAATATTAATATTAATATTGTTTTCATTCATATTTATATTTACAATTATGTATCATCATATTTCTGTCATAAGGGGAGGGGGGAAACGGATTAATGATTGTTGTGGCTATGTGATCTTTTTAAGGGAATTTCGTGTTTTTGTGTGTGGAGTAGAACAAAAGAAATTAAATATTTTTGCTTAATTTACTTACACAACATACACTCTTTTTATTTAATTTTTTTTTTGTTGTTATTTATTACATATTTATTAATTTATGATTTTGTGTTTGTTTTTTTTTTTTTTTTAACTATTACATACATATGTATATGCTATTTATCTTAAAAAAATTTTACATAGATTTAATGTTGCGTATACTTTGTTGAAGTTTCGACCAAAAAACGAATCACATTTACAATATTAGTATTTTTGAATTTTTTCCAAAAAAATTTAATAAAAAAAAAAAAAAATTAAAATTTTTCTTAATAAAAAAAAGCGTACTTTACATGCGCACATTACATTACTCTAATCGTCTTTCATGTCATCAATCATTTGCATTCACTCTATCTTTTATATATACACTCATACTGCAAAAAGCCTTATAGAGTAGACACGTATGTATGTATATGTATATGCATGGCTGTATGTTATATTTATGCATCTATATATGTATATAATAAAAATTAAATATTTAATATTTCATCATTTTTATTTTTATTTATTTTTTTTTTTTTTTTTGGTTTAATTTTAAAAATTATCGTATCTTGCTTTTAAGTTGGTTCCTTTTAAATTGAATTTATCTTTAATTTTATTACATGTAATAATTTGTTTTGTTTTTTTTTTTTCTTTTCGTGTTACTATTTCGTATACATATTTAAGGCGAACTTTTTTACAAAATTGTGTTTTAATTTAATTTAATTGTTTAATTAATTTTTTGCTTGATAATATGTTGGTGTGTGTGTGTGTGTGTGTGTACGAGTTATTTGTGTGATTATTTGTATACATGCGTGAATTTTTGGTGGTGTATAACACATAAGCGGTATTCATGATCTTGTGCAATATGGTCTTGCAAAATTGCAAAAAAATTGCAAATATTTGCAATCAGTTTTAAATAAAGTTTTAACAATTTTTAAAGTTTTCTGTTTTGTCTTATGTTATTGGTGAATCCATTTTGTTCTATATATCAGCTGTTTGCAAATTGCAAATCATATGCATTGCATATGCATATTAGTACGATCAAAAAGTTTATACAAATTTCATAGAAAAACACCAACTATTGTCAGCTATTTGATGCGTCAGATGAGTATTGATTTAGTTCAGAAAAATTTAATTCGTCGCCTTTGAACTAATATCGATTGAATGCAGTACGTACACTCTTTTGCCAATTCTGAAATCCGTGCGAATAGTAACAAACGAACACATTGAATTTCCTCATTGCACTCGAAATGACACCTCCGAATATTTTTGTGTAATTTATTAAATAGCCACCCGAGCATGACGTGATCAGATAGGCCATTTCTAGGTGCTGATGGTCTGCCTGCCGAGTTGTTTAAGACCGGAGGCGATGAGCTCATAAGCAAAATATGGTTGGATGAAAGCATGCCCGATGATTGAAGGCTCAGTATTCACTATGCCTCCACTAAGCATAAGAAAAGAGATCCCACAATTTGTGCCAACAACCGTGGTATAAGTCTTCTCATCTTCTTATCATCACATACAAGTTTCTATCGAGCGTACTATGTGAAAGATTGATGCCTATACTTTTAACAACCTGATTGGACCTTATCAGTGTGGCTTCAGACCTGGTAAATCCACCATCGTTCAGATTTTCACACTGCGCCAAATTCTGAAGAAAATACAAGAACAGAACAGAACGACATACACGCAATCGATTTGTTGATTATAAAGCGCGCTTTCGACAGTCCGGTAAGGGATTACCTCTATATAACAATGTCTGAGTTTGGTATTCCTGCGAAGCTCATTTAACTTCCATTGTGCAGTGAAAATTGGGAAGGACCTCTCACTCAAGGCTAATTTCCACCTTAGATGAGAGCGAATGCGTGGAGTTTTCGAGAGAAAAGTCTTACGCAAGATGTTTCGGATCTATTTGCGTTGGTGGCGATTATCGAATAAGATACAACTATGAGCTGCATGCCGACACTGACATAATAAAGCGTATTAAAATTTAGCAGGTGCGCTGGCTAGGGCATGTCCAGCGAATGGAAGACCACAATACAATTAAGAAGGAGGTGTTTTATTCGAAACTTGTTGTTGGCAGATCTAACCTCCGGTGGAAGGACCAAATACTGGAAAGCTTGTCAGCGCTTCAAATTTCTAACTGTCGCCAACTAGCGAGGGAAAAAACTGGCTGGCGAAACATGCTAGATTCGGCCTAAAACGATTTTCGATTGTAACGGCCACATAAGTAAGTTAGTAAGTAGAAGTTACATGCTGCTAAATTAGGTGAATACGATGGTTGTGGAATAAAGTAGAATGAATTTGTGGACATTATTTTTCAAAGAGAATTGACTCTGAGTCTTCTTAGTGGGATGTTCTTTTAAAATTGATGGAATTGAACTAACAATTATCATTTTTGAATAACAAATTAACTATTTCCAGCTGATCAGCTGATATTTGATGGCCGGCCAGCTACAAATTTTCTACGATCTACGACCTTCTTAGAATATTTCATGCCACTCATAAACATGTTACAGATCGTTCACCTTCACCATCTCATCATTATTCCATGCATTTTGTAATATGAAATCCCATTTCGTTAGCAAATTAAAATGGAAGATTTTTCCTAATTTTTTGTTGACATTTTACAATCTGCTTGAATTTTTCCTCCATAGTGTGTTGTCTTGTATTTATATCGAATTTTCCGGAAACTTTTTAATCAGTGTTGTAACTCCAAGTGCATAGTAAATGCGAATTTTGTACAATTAGTTAGTTGTTATGATTACAAATATTGCAATAATATTTTGTCTAAACAATACCAATTGCAAGACCATATGGATGCATCCATAGATCATGAATTGCACTACTATAAGTAAATTTATGAAAAATTATTTCGTATGCATTCAGTATTGATTTAATATTTGAAATATTAGCTATTAATATTAATTATTGGTAATATTTATAATTATTTATTTATTTCTATAAATATTTTTTTTTTGTGTAAATAAATTGAAAATGTTAAATTTTAATATATTTCTTTAGAAAGTCGTATACATTTGCATGATTGTTTTTTTTTTTTTTTTTTTTGTATTTGTTTGCTGTTTTCTTGTATTTTTTCATTTCATCTCATTTATTCATTTTCATTGATTTTTAACGCATTTTTAATTTCTAAATTTACTCTTGCGCTTGCTATTGATATACATCTATCGTATATGAGAAGAGTAGAAAATGATGAAATTTTAAATTGAATTCAGCAAAGAGGATTTGCATCAAATAAATTGCAATAATGAAACAGAGAGCAGTGAAAATAGCTGTAAAAATATAAACAATTACCACTCTGTTCTAAGTAAATAGATATATAAAGTATATTCTGTCAAATAAGTATCCGGAAATTGGAAATTCTCATTTTTAATTTTCCCTCTGAGAATATTTCAAAAAATATTTTCCCCAGGTTGGCACAACTGTCAGCCACTATTCTGTGAATTGTTATTGCTATGTGCCATTTAGTTTGGTTACGGCGTCATTAGGTACAAGTCAACCTTTTGTGTGCGTTGCGATTTTTACTATGGAAATTTGTGAAATTTTGTGTGAAATTTTGTGTTTCAAACGAAATTTCTTGTGCCAAAACGTTGGAAATGTTGAAAAAAACATTTGGTGATTCAACCATGTCGAAAACTTTGTTCGATATTTTTATCCATAGTAAAAATCGCAACGCACACAAAAGGTTGACTTGTTTCTAATGACGCCGTAACCAAACTAAATGACACATAGCAATAAAAATTCACAGAATAGTGGCTGACAGTTGTGCCAACCTGGGAAAAAAAAAATGTTTTTTAATATTCTCAGAGGTAAAATTAAAAATGAGAATTTCCGGGTACTTATTTGACTGAATGTATATATATGAACAATAAAAAAAAAAAAATACAATTGTAAATACATACATATATTTTGTAGGTATTTCAATGTGATTTTTGTATAGATTTACATATATATGAATGTTGGTATAATTATATATAGTGGTGTAGGTACGTACATGTGTTTAATAGTTGTGTGTGTGTGTGTGTAGTAGTAGTTTCTATTTTTAATTTGAAATTTTGCAAAATGTATATATGTATATAGTGTATGTACATATTTTTTTTTTTTTTATTATAAAATTCATCAATTACGTATATCGTTTTCAATCAGTTGCAACGCACTTTTAAGTGTTTTATTATTTTTTCTTTTGGTTTTCTATTTATTTTTTTTTTTTTTTCAATTACACCTTTCGAAGTAAATGAATAGCTTAAAACATCAAACACAATAATAATTTTTTCTTTAATAAAAAATTGTCTTTTATAAGCCTTTTTATCTCTAATGTATTAAATTTTTATTTTATAAGTAATATTGGAAAAATAATAAAAACAAAATTATTTTTTAAATTATACTTACGCAAAAATATTTAAAACCGAACAGAAGAAAATGAAAAATTAGCAGAAAAATATGAGAAAATATTTTCGAATCATAATTAAATCCATTTCTTTGTCACCACTCCCCGATGAAGTCGATCTTAAAAATATTTACAGTTCAGGCCCCTGTTCAAACACTGTACAGGGCTCTTCAGCGACTCAATACCATATTCTTAAAGGCAATTCATAAAAAAGTAAAGGGAAAATATTGGGTGTCCGAAAAGATGATGAAATATTTTGTGTATTTTCACACCATTACAATCGCATCTTCAAATATTTGTTCGCTCTTTAAGTTGGAGATTAGAATATTGCGGCTGCACTCGAAGAGAACACACTTAGGCCAGAAAGGCCTTTTATGATATCACCCATCTCTCTTCCAGTACTGAGGTGCATCTTAAATTTTGGATAGTATTTGAAGGGATTTACTTATATTAGTCCATTCCGAATGGTAGAATCCTTGTGATCTCACTTTTGCTTAGCTTTGTCCGAGAGCTTTTAAAGAATACCGAAAAAATTGTCAATTGCTTTCCGATAGGTGGGCACTGTTCTTGACGATATTAAAGTTGTCATAGTCGGGGATTGCACCAATGACCCACAGATGGGAGGTCACTAATCACTGAAGCACATCTGATAGTTAGCTATACCTTATCCGATAACACATAGCCACAAATTTTCAAAAATTCTCATATCCACGGCATTTGAAACATTGGTCTTGTGTAAAATTTTCAGTTTAATCTAATTATGATAGTCCCCTATTACTACGTTTATTATAAAAAAATAACCCCCTGGATCTATAGCTCTTTAAAAAAAAAAATTCAAAAAGAAAAGGCCTAAATGCCTAAATAGTAAAAGTGCCGACAATTTTAATATTCAATCAATGGCAATCTTCTCTATAAGAAAAACAAAATAATTTAAAATTCGGTTCACTAAGGGCAAATATACCGAAAATTTAGTAGCCTTACCTTTTTTTTAAAAACTTAAAAAACCATAATTTTAAAATATTTCAAAAATCGTCCCACTACGTGACTATCATATTTGAATTTAGTGAACTTTTTACATTGGACTGCGATATCAAATGCCTTGAATATTTTTTCCGTCGAGTAGTGTAATCGGTAAATACAATATTTAAAGATTATGCGTACAACTTTTCTCTCTTCTCTCGAAAACTTCACATAAGCTCTTATTCGATGTGGTAACTATCCAGGCTTCTGTGTCATATCTAAGGACAGGCATGATGAGACATTTCTATAGTGTGCTTTGTGTTCGTCGAGAGAAAAAGAGAGAGAGAGAGAGAAAGAGAGAGATCGACTTCAAAATTGCTTATTTAATCCAAAGTTGCACTTATCCAGGCTTCTGACTGATATGCAAGGACAGGCATAATGAGAACCTTCTCGGGTATTGTTTTCGTTCCTCCAGAAAGTACTCGACTTCTTTATTGCTTGTTTAGTCCAAAGTAATATCTGTGATTCTTCGTCTAAGAGTGCTTCTTCATATAATCAAACAATGTCCTTTACTACTTCTAAAATGACACCTTGTCCAAGATGTCAGAGTTTTTGCAGTGCTTGTCGACTGCTCGCGTCAGCGCCAGAAGTGAAATGTTTCATGACATTTTAAAATATTCATAATTTTACGATCTAACGACAATCTCTAGAAGTTAGGACTTAACAGCAGAATCGATATTAGGGCTCCTCGTGGAAAATCGATATCATCGATCACATAAGTATCTGAGACATCCATTCTCGAACACAACAAGTACTGATAAAGTTATCTAGTTTTTTGGAGTTCTTACTACAGAGTCAGACAATCGATTTAAAGGTATATTATCGTCACTTCTGTAAAAACGGTCAGATAATGTCGTACCTTAAAAAAGTTTGGCCACCCATAAAATATTGATTCAGTTTGAATGGGAAGTCTTGCCTCATCCATCGTACTCACAAAAAAAACAAAAATTAACATTTGTTGTGTTCCACAACATTTCGCTTTATAATGCCTGTGCTTCTAGCATCGCAGAATTATAGAAAAAGGTATGTTTCGTTAAACTGAGTATTATCTAATTTGTGAAGATTTATCAAATTTCTATGACCACACAAAATATAATTTCTGTCCACATTGACATATACTGAAAGAACTCAAAAACTGAACGTACTAAAAATAAAAGCCTTCAATAAAAATGAAATTGAAATAAAAACATGAATTAATTTTGTTTTTTTCTTTTTTATATGTATTATTTTAACCACATTGTTTTCGTCATCATCTTTATTTATGCAATAATTAATAATAATTCATAATAATTAGAATAAGCATAATAATATGTAATAATAATTATACCATATCAATAATTAAAAAAATAAAAAAAATAATTCATTAATTAATAATAATTAATAATAAAATGATTAAAATAATTAAAAATTAGGTAATTTATTTATTAATTTATTTAAATGTAGTGTTTTTTTATTCATTATTTATTTTTAAATTTAATAATAATTGGAAAATAATACTACACATACAAGAAAAATTCAAAAGCAAAAGAGAGGAATAACATTGCGCTCTAATTACATATTACAAAATTATATGAATAATTAATAATTACATGGAAAAGCAAAAAAAAAAAAAAACAAACAAAAAAACGTATTGTATATATATATATATATATATATATACATCCCCATACTTAGAATGTAAACTGAATGATTTAAATTATACAAATTTTTTTATTTTTTAATCAACGAAATTGCAGAATTATAATTTAAATATTTTTGAAGCAACTAAAAAAAAGGTAATCGTAATAATAATAATAATATTTAACATGCCTTTCACTCATACATATATAAAGCTAGATGATTCACAATTTAAGTGCTTGTGGAGTTGTTTTCCATAACAGCATTTGTGAATCGCCTAAATATCTATACAAAATGAATATAAAATCGCTATGATGGAGGGACATTATTAACTCACTCACTCACATTCATTTACTATAATTGTGAGTGAACCATTTTTCATAAACCAAATTATAATTTTCAACATTATGATTATTTTGAAAATATTTCTCGTATTTAATTTCTTGTATTAAATTGAAATAAAAAAAAAAAAAAATTTATAATAATAAAAAAGTTTCTAGCTAATTATAAAGTAAACTAATTAAACATTTTCTGCACAGTGTCACAAACATTTACAATAATTTCGAAAAAAAAAAATGTATGTATTTAGGTATTTGAATTTACAAAGAATTTTTCAATGAAATTTTTAAATAAAATTATGATATCAAATGAAATAATATTTCTGTTTTTTTTTTTCATTAATCCCTATGTGTTTTTTTTTATTGTATTCTATAAGTAGTATTAGTGTGTTTTGGCTTTTTGCCTTTTCTCAAAAAGCAAAAAAAAATTATTTTTGTTTTTTTCATTATTATAATTAATTAAGAATCTGATATTTAAAAATTTACAATATTATGATTTTATATTTTTATATAATACATATATACGGGGTTGTTCGTTAAGTTTCTGCAATTTTATTCTAAATTGTTGAATAAAAAAATTTAAAAAATTATTTGACAAACTGAAAGCACAAATTGCTGAAAAAATATCAATTTTTTGAAAATTAAACGAATTTTTATTTCACCAAAAATAATGCTTCTTCTCGCCCCTCAGCCATTATTATGGCGAAAAATCCACAAAAGACGACTTGAACTTGTTCACTATCCAAAGTTAATTTTATTTTTGTTCCCCCAAGATAAAAGTTGCAGCCAGATCACAGCAATTTTCATCAAATAAGGAAGCCATCATCTTTGTAAATGGTTATTTTGTAGAGAACGACGCCGAGAACTACATATTTGGATGAGTTAAAAATATTGGAGCATCTCTGGTCGAAGTGACTATGAAAAAAATTAGAAATAAATTTGAAAAAATTTTATCCTGTATTTTTGTTAGATGGGAAACCTCTCTTATCACTTCCTCGAGGACTTCGAAACATAGACAACTGGATTATAAAATAAAAAAAAATAAATAAATATGTGGCACTTAAAGCCCCGGAGGGCTCATTGGCCGAGCTTCTCTTCAATTACTGTGGTACGTGTTAAATATTGGACAGTATTAGAAGGGACCTACTTATTTTAGCCGGTTCCGAATGGCAGAACTCTTGCGACATAACTTTTTCTGAGCTTCGTCATAGAGTTCTTTTAGAAGCTTTTTCCTTGGCAAGTTGTTACTGTCGGAAGAATTGCCAATTGCTTGCCGACAGGTGGGTACCATTCGAAAGAAAAATCTTATCGACATTAAATTTGTTATGCATCAGCCGGGGATTGAACCACGACCTACAGATCAGAAGGCCAACACACTAAGCACTGAGCTACGGCACCCATTTAGGTGGGTACCATTCGAAAGAAAAATCTTATCGATATTAAATTTGTTATGCATCAGCCGGGGATTAAACCACGACCTACAGATCAGAAGGCCAACACACTAAGCACTGAACCACGGCACCTGGATTGCAAGACGTTCAAACCTGGAGGCTCAAAAATAGTGATTATGTTTGAGGAAGTTTATCGATTGACCGAGAAATCTGGAGGCTGAAAAATAGTGATTATGTTTAAGGAAGTTTATCGATTAACCGAGAAAATTTTTTTACAAGCCCAAGGCAATTTAGAAGACACTGTAAGCAGTACAATATTAAGTGAAGTGAGGTGAAGTTTCATTCGAATTGCGATGCGATAATAATTGATTTTATGAGTCATTTTACCATTGTTGAGTCCAGATGTGGATCCAGATAAGATGCTAAATGAAGTGTGTTGAACCAGGTACTTTGATTCTAGGGCGATTTATGATCCAAAAAGTGGCAAAAAAAAATTCTTTGAGATGCACAATGAATATTTTTTAGCGGATTTCCGCACATTTGCTAAAATTATAAACTCAGATTATTATTGGAGCCTACTAGACTAATCGAGTGATAAGATCAAGCCTACAAAAGAATATAAAAATTGTTCGTCTATGTGTGTGTGTGAATTTAAAAAATCAACAGCAACCAGATTTAGCTCCCTCTGACTGTAGTTGCACCCTCAAGAAATTCCGTCGCATAAATTAATTTTCATCAAATGAGTAGATAGCTGCCTTAGAGGAAAATTTTGCGGTAAATCTGCATCGTACAAGGAATCAATCCATAAATTATGCTATTTTTTGAGAATGTGTATTATTAAACCACCAAAAAATATATAATTTCCATTTACATTGCGGAAACTTATAGAACAACTAGTATATATATATATTTACATATATAAATATAAATAATATAATTTGCATTTCTATGCAAAAATTTTGCATTTTATTTTTTTCACCATTTTTCACATTTTATATTTATTATAATTTAATTTGATTAATTAATTTAATTATATTTTTTACATTGCGCTTGTACATACATACATACATACTATACATATGTACATACATATAAATTAGCTGTGGTAATATGTAGATAGTAAATATATATATACAGTAGTGGGATATACATTTGGGGTACATACTTATGTAGTATGTAGTAGTATGTATATACGAGTGGCTCCATCCCTAGCTTAGTTAGTTTTGATGATTGTATGATGGTGGTGTGGGTGGAGAAGAGTTTTTTTTTTTGTTTGTTTTACTTACTAACTTAATCATTTAATTGTTTTTCTATTTTCAGTTTTAGTTAGTTTGAATTTCAAAAGAAAAATAATAATAATAAAATTATATTTGGATTTTAGTTGAAAGATTTTTCATTCCCATACTTTAATGCTAAGTATTTTCTACCACATATTTTTATTTTTCTTCTTTTAATTAAATTTACTTAATATTAATTTCGGTTTTTTTCTTCTTCTTCTTTTTATTCTTAATTTATTTACTTTGAATTTTTATTTTTTATTTTTTTTTTTAAATAATTTATACATTGTTATGTATATGATTATTATATTTATCTGCTTAAAATACTATATGCATTTCGTTTTCGGATGTTCTGCTTTTTGTTATATTTTGTGTGTGTTTTTTGTTTTTTTTTTTGTTGCAATTTTCTATAAATTTAATATTGATTTTTGTTCTTTTCTTTAAGTCGTATATGTGTATGTATATGTGGTATTTTTTTTTTCTCATTTATAATAATATATTACATACATTTATTTATATTTATATTTATATATATATATATATATATATATATATATATAGAGTATACACAAATAGTTTCTTTAAAGTTGTTTTATTATTATAATCGTATATATTTTTTTTTTTCTTCATACAATCCTTTTCATCTTTTTAAAGTGTTCACGAATGCTTTAATGAAAATATGCATCTCTCATTTTTATGGTCACTTACAAGAATAACAAGAATAACATAATGATCATGGAAATGTTATTGTTCATAAATCATCATGTTTTCATTAAAAACATCATTTTTTCACTTTTTTTTGCTCTACACTGTACTTTACATGTATTAGGTTTAGGTGGTATATACCCAATTAAGCTAAATAATTAGAAGCTTGATTTTTGTTTGAATTTCTTTTTTTTTTTTTTTTTGTTTTCTTGTTTATAATAATAATAATATCATCATGTATTGCATGTATTTGTTATTTTTTTTGTATTTCCTATATATATATTTTTTTTTAACTGATTGATATTGCCACATTTTTTTATATTATGCTCTCATTACTATATGCCATTGCAAAATATATTAGTACAACATTTTCGTCTCACCTTAAATAAGGAGGAGATCATTTAATTAGTATTGACTTTTATTCATCTTTCAAGCTGCATACAATTTGAAATATCTCAAAAATGTAAAAAAAAAAAATGTTCTTAAGCGAAATACTGAAGCTGTTAAGTTTTTCTTTTTATAACATAAAATATAAATACAAATGGCTACAAGTTTAACAATTAATTAATTGCAATTATTTAATAAAAAGTTATTTAAATTCTATGAAAATAGCCAAAAAATTTTATTATTTTACTGAGCGTGTTTGTTCAGATGAAATTCTTTGTTTGTTGTAGAAATTCTGCATGATTCTTATTGATTGTTGCGATGAGTGAGACAAGTATTTATTTAATTATTTGGACAATTATATAATGCTGAAATTAAAGAAAAATGAGAGAAAGAGAGAAAGAATGATATTTAATAAAATCTGCTTTGAATTTTACATGAAATGTGTTTACGATAAATATTTTTTTTTTTTTAATTAATTAAATATAGTAAGCTTCGATAATGCTGAAAACTTCATTCGATTACGTTTACTTCTCTAATTGTTGGTTTGTCTTATATACTGAATATGAGCTCTATATCATCATATTTTCTTTGCGAAAGTTTGAGCTTGATAACTTTAAATTTTCGTGTCGAAAATTTGAAATCTTATATTCGAAAAGAGATTTTTATATGGGAGATAGGCATGTTTTTCATATGGTTGCATCAATCTTTAAGTTTATATGTTTATTGGTAAAAAATAATTTCGTGCATCAAGTTTCACTGTGAAATCTTTATATTTATTTATGATAATTTTGAAATAATACGTTCGAAAATATACTTTTGTATGGCAGATAGGTGTGGTTTTCATTTGATTACGCCCATTTTCGAAATGATTAATTTAATAATCAAAATAATGTTGTCTACCAAGTTTCAACTTGAAATCTTTATAATTACCTACAAAAAGCTTGAAAACATACTTTCGAAAATGTACTTTTGTATGACAACTAGTTGTGGTTTTCATATGATTACGCCCATTTTAGAACTGATTAATCTAATAATCAAAATAATGTTGTCTACCAAGTTTCAACTCGAAATCTTTTTCAATTACCTACCAAAAGCTTGAAAACATACTTTCGAAAATGTACTTTTGTATGACAACTAGTTGTGGTTTTCATATGATTACGTCCATTTTAGAACTGATTAATCTAATAATCAAAATAATGTTGTCTACCAAGTTTCAACTTGAAATCTTTATAATTACCTACAAAAAGCTTGAAAACATACTTTCGAAAATGTACTTTTGTATGACAACTAGTTGTGGTTTTCATATGATTACGTCCATTTTCGAAATGATTAATTTAATAATCAAAATAATGTTGTCTACCAAGTTTCAACTCGAAATCTTTTTTAATTACCTAGCAAAAGCTTGAAAACATACTTTCGAAAATGTACTTTTGTATGACCACTAGTTGTGGTTTTCATATGATTACGTCCATTTTAGAACTGATTAATCTAATAAACAAAATAATGTTGTCTACCAAGTTTCAACACGAAATCTTTATAATTACCTACAAAAAGCTTGAAAACATACTTTCGAAAATGTACTTTTGTATGACAACTAGTTGTGGTTTTCATATGATTACATCCATTTTAGAACTGATTAATCTAATAATCAAAATAATGTTGTCTACCAAGTTTCAACACGAAATCTTTATAATTACCTAGCAAAAGCTTGAAAACATACTTTCGAAAATGTACTTTTGTATGACAACTAGTTGTGGTTTTTATATGATTACGTCCATTTTAGAACTGATTAATCTAATAATCAAAATAATGTTGTCTACCAAGTTTCAATTCGAAATCTTTTTCAATTACCTACCAAAAGCTTGAAAACATACTTTCGAAAATGTACTTTTGTAAGGGAGATAGATGTGTTTTTCATTTGATTACTCTCATTCGAAAACATATTAATAATTTATTAATAAAAATAATATTGTGTACTGAGTTTCAGTTGGATATCTGTATATTTACGTACCAAGAGTTTGAAATCGTACTTTCGTAACTAAACTTTTGTATCGGAGATGTGTGTGGTTTTCATATGATTATGCCCAGTTTCGAAATGATTTGTTTATTAGCAAAAATACTCGTATGAATTGAGTTTCAGGTCGATATCTTTATATTTGCGTATGCAAAATTATAAATCATATCTTCGAAAACATACTTTTGTACGAAAGGTGATCGCGAATTAAATCCGATTCGATAAAAATTGACTTATGAATACAAATAGATCGAGAAACATGCTTAAAACGACTATTCAAACTAATAATTGATTTCATTTCTGCTATCTTCTCTTATTAATTTTACAATTCGAAGGCCATAAACGTAAAAAAATGCTTTTGGAAATATAGAAAAGGAACTTTTTGAAGTTATAAAAATGACCGACGGGTCAATTTGACTTACCTGTTTGTAAAAGTGTTAAACAATGCAACGCTGTATTGAAGAGCTTGATGGATTTTTGAATTTGTAAATTATCGATTACATGCATATCTCTGATGAAGAACCCCATTTTCTCTGCAGAATATATTGAATGCGAAATCGAACTTAGGAAATATTCAAATTCTCGAAATTTTGAAAAACGAGATCAAAAATTTTCATTCTTTTTGATTTTAAAAATAGAAATTGCTGGATAATGATTTCCTTATTTAAACGACGACGATATCGCGATAGCGAATTTCATGTTGCGATGAATTTTATTGTGATTATGGTAGTCATTGTTGATGTATTGTAGTTGTTGGTGATATTTCCGAATAAATTCACTATAATTTTGGTGCCATCTTTTGTTGTTGCGGTTGCTCCTCCTCCTCCTCCTCGACCATTATCAATGGTGGCTGATGATGCTGATGATGATGATGATGGTGTTGTAGTGGCTCTGGTTGGTGTTGTTGTTGTTGTTGCTGTTGTTGTTGTTGCAACTGAATTTGTTGTTGTTGTTGTGGTTGTTGTGGTTGCTGTTGCTGTTGATAAAGTTGTGGTTGTTGTTGTTGCAGTTGTTGTTGTTGTTGATATTTATCGTCTTCGGTCAATTACAAATGCTGACCATAATACTCGGCAGGTGGATAATGTGGATAGCCTTGATGGAAGCCAGGATCACCAGGTGGACGATGCATCATATGCGCTTGACTATCCATCATATAACCCATGGCATCATGACCATATGCGGAGGGACCAGCATGTGGTGTATAAACTGTTGTGTATAAAAAAAAATAAAAAGATTGAGAGAGAGAGAGAGAGAGAGAGAGATTAATAAGTGTATGCTTATTTTTAGAACTAATTGAATTTAATTTAAAATAATATTATATTTGGGAGCTACTACTATTAGATGGCGCTTTGTCTATCATGCTCTTAAGCTATGTACACTATCATCAACTATGTGAAGCTAATAAATTTTCATTCAAGCTCTTAAAATAACAAGAAGAATCAAGTAGTGAAGTTATCATTCGTAACGTCAACAACGACAATGCTGATGATGATGATGATGATGATGATGATGATGATATTATGCTTTCTCTACTCTCCTCTATATCTCTATGTATCAGTAGTAGCATCAATGACAGTTTTGCATCATAAAATATAAGCTTTATGTGCTTTATTATGCTATAATCATAACAACAACAACAACAACAACAACAATAGTAATATATGATATTTTTGCTGTCACTGATGCTATTTTGTGGTGCTCTATAATATTGCTAGTTCCGCGAGAACTACATATATTCGTTCGCATATGTAGTACTTGCTTAAGCACACATACACACATAGTGAGAATGCAATTTTCTTCTAAAATAAAACTTGAGTGTTTGTTTTGGCTTATTCTATGTTTTTCATAGTCAATTTTCTTGCTTTTATTTTATGCCATTTTACTTTTATTGCATTTTTATTTTTATGATTACTTCATTTGACGCGCAAACTTCGTTCGTTCTTTCGTTCTCTTTTCAAGGATATCTCTATGCTTTATCATCTTATGATGATGCTTTTTATTTGGTGTATATGAGCATAAGTGCATTGACGAATATCGTATATGAGCATATGTGTGTGTGTGTGTGTGTTAGTGCTTTTTTTTATTTTATTTGATTTTGTGATTTTATTATTTTCTGCTTTTAGTTTATGCTGCCTTTTAAAGTAAGTGTGATATCATTAATCAAATTGGCTCAAATTGTTGTAGATGCTCATAGCAGCAATAGCAAAAGTACTATTTAGCAGCAATGTTTTTTTTTTTTTTTTTTTGGCTTAATATTGTATTTTACAATTTTTTACTGAAATTTATATGTAAAATGTCATTTTCTGCTACTGAAACTAATAAAATTTTTTTTGTGTTTGTATTCGAATTTAAATTAAAATCGCATTTGAAGAGTGATTATTCTACAAAATATCACTTATTTTATACAGTTTCGAGAAAAAAATACATTAGCGAAAGAATTGTAACGGTAGAGTGGAGATAAACAGTGTGCCATCGAGGACAAAGTTCGAAAAAAATTGGTGAAAAATCAACATATAATGTCATAGCTGCCCAAAAGTCGCTCCTAGAGCAATGAAATGTATGACGCCGATCGGAATTAATTCTTACTTATTCCATTAAAATGACTCCCCTACAAAATTGAAGCATTTTGTAAACTTTGACTTTTCAGACTGCCACTAAAGGGTTAAAATATACGAGTGATTTACGCAAATTTTTTTCAAACACTTTTCCCGACAACGCTCACGCTGCAGGTTTAGCCCTTAGAGGGGTTCTCCTACAAAAGGGACGTGTTTATGAGACTGGCTTTCAGTACTCCCGTACAAAACTGAATTATTTTATAGACTTTGACTTCCCTGATTGCCCCTAAAAGATTAAAACATACGAGTGATCTTAGGAAATTTTCTTGAAACACTTTTCCCGACAACGCGTACGGTCTAGGTTTAGCCCTTAGCGGGGATCTCCCACAAAATGGACGTCTTTATAAAACTGGCTTCCAAAACTGCCGTACAAAACTGAATTATTTTATATAGTTTGACTTCCCAAACTGTCCCTAAAGGGCTAAAATGTACAAATGATTACCGTGAATTTTATAAAACATTTTCCCCGACAACGCTTAAGCATTAGGTTTAGCCCTTAGAGGAGTTCTCCTACAAAATGGACGTATTTATAAGATTGGCTTCTAGAACTCCCCTACAAAATTGAATTATTTTATATACCTTGACTTCCTAGACTGCCCTTAAAGGGTTAGAATATATGAGTAATTTAAGTAAATAGCCCTTAGAGGGGTTCTCTTACAAAATGGACGTATTTATAAGGTTGGCTTCCAGAACTCCCGTACAAAACTGAATTATTTTATATACTTTGACTTCCCAGACTGCCCCTAAAGGTGTTAAATATACGAGTGATTTACGTAAATATTTTTCAAACACTTTTTTCGAAAAAGCTCACGCTCTAGGTTAAGGCCATAGAGGGGTTCTCCTACAAAATGGACGTATTTATAAGATTGGCTTCCAGAACTCCAGTACAAAACTGAATTATTTTATATACTTTGACTTCCCAGACTGCCCCTAAAGGATTAAAATATACGAGTGATTTATGTAAATTTTTTTCAAACACTTTTCCCGAAAACGATCATGCTCTTGGTTTAGCCCTTAGAGGGGCTCTCCTATAAAATGAACTTATTTGTAAGATTTGCTTTCAGAACATATCCTTATCGTTGGGCTTATCCCCATAAATTTTTCCCCCAAAAATGCTTGCTCAACACAATTACGTCCTATTCCTAAACCTTTTAGGGGCTCCGCTACAAAATGAAAGTAAAAATATTTGAAAATCTTATTTGTCGATTCAATAGCAATCCCCTCTATTGTTTCTTCTCGACATTTCAAAAAATGCATCCTTGACCAATTTAATTTTAAATATTTTATATTTCATTGATTTTTGAATTTTAATCGCAAAATCTTTGTTTTTCACCCATAACGGAATGCCATCCCCAACAACCTATTCCAAGGGTTATATTGGCCCTGCGTATTGATTTGCTTTGTTCTTGAGGACAATTTTTTCATACGTACCTGCACGATTTGATTGATCGATCATTGGCTGCACAATTCTTCGTCTCGCATTAATAAACCTGTAAAGAAAATTTTTGGAAATATTTGATTAGATTAGGTTAACAAATGGTATAATTTTGAATAATTATAATGTAAACGATTTCAGAGTTGAATATTTTCATTTTTTTTTTTTTATTTCAATATTTAAAGTCACCGAAGTACATTTATGAGTATCGGTTGTGACAGATGGAATGGCAAGATGTACTACAAATTTATGATTTCTTTGTGGCACTAGATGAGTATTATAATTAAGCAAAAAATTGGATACGATAGAGTATGGGATTTTAAGATATCGTTCAATTAAAGTGTAACGGACGTGACAAAATGTGAAAAACTTGCAAAAATTGTATGTAATTAGTTCAACTATTGTATTATTTTTCAAAAGATGATCAAATTAAGTTGAAACTGTTTATTATTAGAAATTAGCCGACCCATTATGAGCCACTGTGACTGTGACATTACGGATGTGACACATTTTTCTTTTGCAATAAACAAATAATGGTGCTCACATTTTTTGCAGAAATCTTTCTGGCATTTTCTTTTTTTTTTTTTGTACTTTGTGGTTTTCAATTGCACTACATTTTGTGTGAGAAAAACCAAAAGTTGTAACCATTTCTTTGCATCAATGGATTATTTCATTTTTCTCTTGATTTACTGACAATTTATTTATATCCTTTAAGAATAAATCCTCAAAGAGGTAATGACTCTGAAACGTTAAAGGAAACTATGCCGCTTAAATTTTTTCTTTTTTCTTTCATAAATTATTTATGAAAACATAACTCTTGACTCAACCATTTCATATAATCCTCAAATGAGAACAACTAATGCTTTTTTGTTTGCTTGTTTGTTTGTTTGTTCTTTGCAGCATAGCTGGCTGCAGCATTGCTTTAACCATAATAAGATTGACTTAACCATAAACCAAAATAAATCTCTTCTACACACACACACACACACACATATATTATCGCTGTCAATCAAAATACTACATACGAACAGTGGGTCCATTGATAAGCAGCAGCAGCAGCAGCAGCAATAATAATAAATACAGCAACAATAATGTTAAATATAATAAGACACATTTTGGCGTCATCGTCAAAGCAACAAGATAGGATAAAAGTAAAAATGCCGTCAAAAGAGTATTGAGACAATACAATTTTGCTCTGGTTTTTTGTTGTTTTTTTTTTTTTTTGTTCTTACTTCTTACTACTAACAGCAACAGTAATAATAATGAGAATAAAACTTCGAGTACGCATTGCCGCTTTGTGATTGTTCTAGATCAGGAAAAAAACCAACAAAAAACAGAACAGAAATCCCAAACAATAACAAGAATAAAAAATAACAACAAAAAAATGATCAGACAACTGTACTAAACAACATTATTTGTGGCCACAAATATGAAGTGATAAAAAAAAATCTGCTTCATTACCACAACTGAAATATAAAATTTAATAATTTGTTGCTGGCAACAGGAAAATGAACAAAAACTCGTCAACAGAATAAAACAAAATTATTCGCATTGTGCAATTCAATATTCAATTTAATTGTGTGTATGTGTGTGTGTGTGTGTGACATTTCACCAAAATGAGGTTAATGCACTTTTACTTTGTGGAGCTGAGAATGATGTTTGGCTTCTTGGCGGCTTCATAAGCACTGCATGTTCATGTTATTCATTCTTGTCGAGTTTTGCGGTTTACTTAGGTGAGTTAAGTGACCTCTGTGTGTTGCCAAAAAAAAAACAAGATATGTTACTACGGGAAAAAATTTATGTTGTTGTTGCTGTTATTGTTGTATTTCATTTCATTCCAATCCATCTTGGAACAGTTACAAAACCAAAATCCAATTGCAACAGTTGGAAACAGTTAACCGCTAAATGTGTGTGTGTGTGTGTGTGTGTCTGTGTGGAAGATTGACTTTTTAGCTCATTTGATTCTTTTTCATTTGCTCCAATGCTTTTTGGTTTGTTTTGTAGCGGAAATTGATGCAACGCCCATAAAATCATTTATCAAAGGACAAATGAAGTTCAATGTTTCATAGACACACACACAGACACACACACACACACATCAGCATACAAATATACATTAGCACACTATCAAAGCAGATGATAAAGGAAAGATTCACAAGTTAATGCAAAATAATGTAATACAAACTTCCACTACAAGTGCATATTTCCTATACAACAATACAACTAAAAGTAGTGAAATCGAGAAAGAAAAAAAAGAAATGGAAAAAAAAATTGTACACAAATCGATTTGGCCATTGGCAATGTTGTGTATTTTTTTTTTTTTTTTTTTTTTTTTTTTTTTTTTTTTTTTTTTTTTGGACAAGATAACAACTCAAAAAGGATTTTTATGTATTCTCTAGGGTTGTCTCTCGTCCTCCATCTATTCTGGTTTTTTTTTTTTTTTTTTTTTTGGTTCTGCTAATGAACGCACATTATTGTAGACGCTAATGGGATGGTCAACAAATATTTTGGTTGTATTTTTGTATTATTTTCTAAACATTTTTCTTATTAAAGATCACATTTGTAAATATTTTTTTCGAAGTGAAGTTAAATTTCCAAAACTCATTAAAATACTCTGAATTTTATTTTACTCTACGTATAATATTAAAGCTAATGGTTTTATTAGAAACAGCATGAGCAGAATTTTTGTATGCATTTTGTGCGCAAAAAAAACCAAAAACTCAGATGCCACAAAATAGTAAAACATATTTGAAAATACAGTGGCTCCCCCACCACCGCTCTATGTGGTGTTCACTGCAATGGACTAGTCTGAAAATGGCACAGTCTGAAAGTCAATTTTTAGGCTACTTTTTCAATAGTTTGGTAATAATATTATTCGATATTATTAACGACTTCAATAATATTTAATGACTTCCATATTATTTAACATCGCTTTCGTATGCTCATAAATCAAGTACTTCATTTATTGTCAAATAAAATAATCCTCGGATCAGTGATAAATTTGTTTTGTGAAAAATTGCATATTTATTGGAAATTTGTCTCAAAAAACTTCTTTGGATTCACTCTAATCGAAAATGAGTTTCATGGCAGAACAATATTTTGCATTCAAAACAGCGCTGAGTGGATATATGTCTGTTTTTTTTTGAGTCTTTCAGCAAATTTAAATTACAATCGGTGGTTATTTGTCTTCAATTCTTCTCAAAGTTGAAGATTTTATTACCAAAATTTCGACAAACTGGTAGTAAGCCAAGGCCTGACCAATCGATATAACCGATATAATACAAAGGCATTAAATTTTATGATTCAGTTTGATAGATTGAAGACAAATTTCGAGAAACATATATGCATTTTCCACATATTTTAATCAAACATCTCTTGACGCAGCCACTGAACCACAAATTAGCCTCAACATTTTGTTTATTGAAACCCGAGATCCTTTTTTATTCCTAGATTTTGTAGGGATCCGAGTGTGGGTGTCATAAATTAGTGGTGAGTGCTTTAGCCTTCTGAGGCGTAAGACGTGATTTCGATCGCCGGCAAAGGAGGCAACTTTAAGATCCCACAAGCAAGATCCGACAAGCAAATGGCAATTCTTTTTCGGCAGCAACAATTTTCCATGGAAATGCTTCTGCAAGAGCTCTGTGCTATAGCTCAGGAAAAGTCTTATCACAAGAGTTTTGTCGTTCAGAATGGACTAATATAAGTGAGCCCCTCCTAAAACGTTTAAAATTTATGATGCACAACAATAATGTAAGCACATCGTGGTGGTGTCACAACGTGCCTTTCGGGCCCAAGTGTGTCCTCTCATAGAGGTCGATCGCAATAACCAATCAAACAAGGCCGCGAGGCAAATATATTTTTTCACAAAATATTCGATCGTAAATCTACAAGCTGGGCATGTTGTCGAATTGGCTTTAATATGCTTGATCGCTCAAAAAAAAAAAAAAAAAAAGGATATCAGACAAACCAAAGGAGTTAAAAATAATCGAAAAATGATGCCTTTTGAGGTAAGCAAGTAACTTGAGTGTGATGATGGAAGTCCGATTACGGATTCTGTTTCAGCGACCCAAAGTTCATATAATGTGACTAGTCTGGTCCATTCAACATCCAATTTTTTATTTTCGGAGCTATCAAAGCCTTTAAACTTTGAAATTATCTTGGATTGTCCGAGGGATTTTCACCTTGTACGGATTTTAGATCTTATTTTTCTTCTTATGTGGCCATAACAATCGATGACCGATTTAGGCCGAACATATAATGCGGCACCAGTCATCTCTGTTCTTCGCTTGCTGGCGCCAATGGGATATTCCAAGCGTCGCCAGGTTACCAGCGGGTTCCGAATTAAATACCCTCGGATTTTAGATCGCTAAAACTTAATCTGGGATCAAATTTCCGCCATTACTCTAAAGGTTCTGTCTAACCTCACAAAAAAAAAAAAAAAATAATAATAATAATAATCTACAAAAATAGCTGAAAAACGATGTATTTGAAGTTAGAAAGAAATGAAAACCATATTTAATTGTTAATATAATTTTCGCTTAATTTTTCTCATTCTCGAAAGTGATCGAAAGAGTAAAGCGGATTTTTAATTGACCAATATGAACACCTTGGTATTAAAAATCCTCACAAGAAGTATGGAACTTAAAGGCTCGTAATTAAACAATATTTATTGCAATTTGTCACACATAAAATATTATCATCTATCAAAGGTATCTCTAAACATTATCTTCACACAAATTCACACACACTCATACACGAATATGTGCTTTCACTTGTTATTCTTCTTCATAAGTTAGATAATTTCTTAAAGCTATTGAAATTTCCTATATCAAATGGAAAGAAAAAAAAATTCAAGTTCTTTTGTTTTACAACAACAACTTAACCATATCCATATCTAAGGTAGTTCTATTCATTTAAAAATTATATACATATACAATGTCAATACATCTCTCTTTCTCTTGCTCAAACTCCCTTAAGCATTATTTACGAATATTTCCAAAATACTCTTTTACTGATATTTGAATACACATTTTAATATGTTTAATATCCTATTGTTGTTGTTGTTGTTGTTGCCTTGTTGTTGTTGTTGTTAATGTCTGTACGAAAATCCTTAAAAACCAATCCAATTAACAATAAATCATTTTAATTAGCTCACAAACATACTCAAACATGTATCACACACACACATAGATAGCTTAATATAAATAAAACTACCCCTAAGGATGGCATATCATCATATAATCATATACTATATATAATGTAGATATATAAATATATATTTATAAATATAAACATCCACCATCATCTAACGAATCATTCAAATCAAACCCATCTCACCCACTCTTAGTTGCACACGTAGCAACATATTCATCAAACGAAATATATACGAAATAACACCCTTCAAAAACACATCAACATCAACACCACGCCATTTTATTTTTTTAAATATTGCTGTTATTTTGCTATCGTACAAATTTCGCAGCATATAAATGGCTTAAACTTGGCAAATGTATATAATACGCATACCTCATATGAGTGAACAATGTTGTATGACGAACAATTCTATTGTGCACCTCATTCATGTATTTAGCTATTCTAGTTATTGTTGTTGTTGGCGTTGGCGTTGGCAACAAATCAAAAATATTGCCTTTTATATCAACATGATGAAAATACACACATATATCCACTCACCCATCATCTACATATACACATACAAATAGTATACAGAGTCTTATAGAACAAATCACCAACAGCATCATCATACATGCTTCCATCATGCTCATACAAGGTAAAACAAATTTCTTTTCGATGCATTTCATCCTTTTTTTCGTGTTGTTATTGTTTCTATGGTTTGATTTGTTTGATGTGCGATTGAGTGAGTGAGTGAGTGAGTGAGTGAGTGAGTTATTTAATAGGGGGGCGTTCGGTTAGTCGTCTATGTGGATGAACTTATTCCGAATATTAGTATGGATTTCATGTGTGCTGTTGTTGTTTTTATTTATGACTGACATAATGTTGCCCAATTGTTCTATTTCTATTAAAGCAATTGATATGACGGCGATCGAAGTTTAATTTGAAAGGGAATAAATTGGTATGTGGAGGAACCAATATAGATCAATGTGCAAATTATTGTTCAATTATACTTAAAATTTCATTATCAACGGAATGGTCTGGAATGGAATGGTATACAAGAATTTGTATATTGATTATTTCATATCACTCCATCGTATCATCAATGAATCGCTAGACAATTAAGACGCTCGAGGGATTTATGATTATCATTCGCTCGAACTATCAAATATGGAGCACTGACTTCCTTGTCATCAGTTCTGACTGTGATACTGTCTATGGAGTTTCACTTTTCATCGATCATGAGCACTATGTGATTTTCTTCATGAGTTATCGAGCGCATCATTAAAAATGACTCAACTTCATGTCGCTCTTTTGATGTATAGTGAAATGCGATCTATTACAATTTTTGCAGTCAATTCAATCATCACTCTACTTCCTTGTCATCAGTTCTGACTGTGATACTGTCTATGTGATTTTCTTCATGAGTTATCGATCGCATTAAAAATGATTAAACTTCATGTCGCTCTTTTGGTGAATAGTGAAATGCGATCTATTACAATTTGTGCAGTCAATTCAATCATATGACATTGAAATATCGGTCTACTTTTTACATTTCAACTATTTTCAAGTACTTTCAAATGGCTCTGTAGTCGATCCTAATGTTCTTCTGTCCCAGTTTTGACAACGATAGATCGGCGATAGATTAATATTTCTTATTTTGAACTTTTTCATGTTCAAATTGCAATATGTAGCAAATATTTTCGAAATATTTGAAATAATATAATTTTTTTTTTAGGGAAAAAATCGCTTTTTAAATGATCGATTTTCTCACATTTGCTTGTATTTATTATTTTTTTATTTTTATGAACAAGAAAAAAAAAAATAAAAAAAAAATAACAAAAAAACAAAAAAACTTTCTCCAATTAAATTAAATTTTATGCTCACTCAAGCACGCTTAATACAACCAAATATTGTATCGAAAAAATAACAAACAAACAAGACAATAATAGTCAGAAAGAAAAAATGATAAAATAAAGTTTTGCAACAATAACACAAAAAAAAAAAAAAACAACAACAACAACAACAGCAATAACGTCATTAAACAAATTTACGCCACAGTTAATCTACAACAACAGCATCAATACTAGGCAATAGTATGTAGAATGCATGAAAGCGTAAAGAAAAATCAGCGAGGAGTCCGTATTGCCCTACCATTATGCTCTGTCAAAATACAAAAAAAAAAAAAAACAAAATACAAAAATACAAAAACAAAGAAAGCAAAAAGAGGAAAACTATATATGTAGAACGAAGGTAGACACTTTTTGATAATTTATTGCCTGACACCTTGGCGATTTGCTTGTCGCAAGATTTTCTTTCCAATTTTCTATTATTATTGTTTGTTTTTTTTTTTTTTTTGCGTTTTGTATATACTAAAATAAGTGAATGGAAAATTCTCATTCTTATTCGATTTTTTTTTTTTTACGCCTTGCCTCTATATCGCACTCTATCTGCCTCATACTCTCCATTTCTCTATTCACCCCCCTCCAGCCACAAACCAGCTTTCACTAAAACAATCCCAAACACAAAGGACCATTGGGTGAGAAGAGGGATTTCAGGTAGGCCTCATTGGGGAATTACAAAGAACATAGAAAAAACATTGCATATTTTAAGACTAAAAAGCATATTAATAGAATAGAGAACATTTCCGAATGATCAAATAAGTAAGCAAGGGGATTGAGAAGAGACAGAGAGAGAGAGAGAGAGTACATTTTCTTGTATATTTTTATGCTATTTCGAATGCTGTTGTTGTTGTTGTTGTTGTTTATTCTTATTTAGCTAAATTTATATTTATTTCTTAATGCTGCTGCTGCTGCTGCTGTCGTGGCAAAAATGCTAAGAATTAACTAAATAAATACTCATACATATTATAAGAGGAGAGAATGTGGACGGGGGATGGGTTGGCCGGTGGTCTCTTGTCGTTGTTTGTTTCAATGTGGGGTGAAAAGTAAAAGGAATATATTTAAATGACCAACTAACGGCCATTAGCACCCAATATGATGTGGCTGGCTTATTGGATGCTGGCAATGCCTGGATGACTCTGCCTGCCAGTAATGGACAATGGTATTATTACAATATGGTGATATGATGGTGATGGTTGGTGGTGATGGTAATGATGGCGTTAGCTTGTATTTTCTTTTTCTTATTTGTTTTAAGAAACATTTGCTTTTTGAAGAGGGTATAAAATACTACAAAGCAAAATAAAAAATACAAATATTTTTTTTTTTTTTTTTTTTGGGTTAGAATTTCATTTTTTTTTTGTAAAGGTAGATGGGGCAATTTAGGTGTATGAAATGAATGTTTTAACATCCAATAATCGAAAAAGTTTTATTCAAGTTTTTATAGAAATATTTTCTTAATTTCTTTTATTACTTATTTCTTTTTGTTTGTGCGAGTGTGTGTGTGCATTTGTTATTTTTAGATACAAAAATTGCAAAAACCAGGGTCAGCTGGTATATGAAAGAAGCACTATAGATCGACACTGTATTTATTATATATTTTTTTCATTGAAGTTTTGATTATAAATATTCTTAATTAATGTAGAATTTTCCTTGACACACTAAGATGAGGGATTATATGAAATTACTTACCAATTGTTAACTTGCAATATCGTTAGGCCGGTATCTTGCGCTAATTGTTTTTTCTGATCCTCGGAGGGGTAGGGATGCTGTAAAGAATTTGCAAACAAAACAAAAATTATAGAAAATATGAAAAATTTATATATTATTAAAAAGAAAAATTAATATATATATAGGTACAATATAGTACAAAGAGAAGTACTTATCATTGCAACTCATTGCATTCAATTCAAGTACACTTTCATATTCCTTAAATACTAATCAATCATATTTATGATGTTGATATAATTGTCAGTCACATATAATATCGAATCCAATGCAATATATATCAAAACAAATATTAATACATATTAGCGTTTAAATAATCTTAACCCTCAAATGCTCGCAACACTTTTAAAGCGGTCCGACATCACAAAAGTTAACGATTTTCCTTTGAATGACTGATTTTCGACATTAATTCATTCCATCATTTCACATTTCCTTGTCGTATGAAGGTAAACATTTGAAAATCAATTGGAAGTTGCAAGATATCTCGCCGTAACGCTTTTAATGGTTATATGAATTAAAGCCGAAAAAATGTTCATTAAAATTAAACGTTAATTTTTTGGATTAATGTCGACAAAAAATTGTATGCAATTAATTTTTCGATATTATTGTAAATTTGTTGTAAAAATATCCAAAGAACATGTTTTTAAAATGACAATTTCGACATTATTGAAAAAATTTAGGCATTATTGCAAACATTTTTCGACATTAATTTATTCCACCGATTTTGCACTTTTTGGACGTTATGAAGACAAATATCTGGAAAATGATTGTGAGTCTCTCCGTACTTTTTTTAAACGAAATATTGCTCAAGTCGAAATAAAATGCTTGGCTGAATATTTTTATGCTCTAAAACCTGGAATTAATTCAATGTTTGAATGTTGAAAATTTTTTTTAATGACAATTTCGACATTATTTAACAAATTTCGGCATTTTTGCAAAAATATTTCGACATTAATTTATTCCGCCGATTTAGCACTTTTTTGACGTTATGAAGACAAATATCTGGAAAACAATTAAACGAAATATAGCTCAAGTCGAAATAAAACGCTTGGCTGAATATTTTCATGCTCTAAAACCGGGAATTAATTCAATATTTAAATGTCTTAAAAAGGGTGCATTTCCCCTTAAATCCTAGTCAGAATAGATTCAGAGTACATGTAACGACTGAGCCAAACCAGTCATGCCGGACCGATGGATTTTCTCGTGAGATAGATTTTTTTAGAGTGTAGTCTAACTAGTTCAACTTTTGCCTTTCAAAAATTTTTTTTTTTAAATGACAATTTCGACATTATTGAAAGAATTTCGGCATTATTGCAAAACTATTTCGACATTAATTTATTCCGCCGATTTAGCACTTTTTTTGACGTTATGAAGACAAATATCTGGAAAACAATTAAACGAAATATAGCTCAAGTCGAAATAAAACGCTCGGCTGAATATTTTCATGTTCTAAAACCTGGAATTAATTCAATGTTTGAATGTCTTGAAAAGGGTGCATTTCCCGCTAAATCCTAGTCAGAATAGATTCAGACTGCATGTAACGACTGAGCCAAACCAGTTATGCCGAACCGATGGATTTTCTCGTGAGATTTTTTTAGGGTGTAGTCTAACTCATTCTATTTTTGCCTTTTAATCGTTTGCATACGCCTGAGTGCAATTGCAGAACTCTTCAATATTAGCTTAGCAAATTTGGCGTAATTTTCTTAGTCACTGACTTATGAATACTTAATGGTGTAATCTTATATAGTTTCCAGACTTCACTTTCAGTATTTTTTTTTTGCGAAAAATGAAAAATAAAAAACACATTTCTTCCAAAAATCATATTGAGCCCCTTTTTAGTACCACCATTTTACACCTCAAACCGATTTTTGTTACAAAAGTTCAGTATTTGTATGCATTTAAGGGCTAATGTCACTTATTAACACACTCACATAATCACACATACATACAAAACAGATATGCTTCAATTGTAATATCGTTACCCTTTATGCTTCTAACGCCACTTAATAAATTTATGATCTAAAGAATTGCTTATCACACAATATGTTGGTTGCACTTAGATTTTGGACTTCCTGAAATATGAAAGAATAAAAAGCAAACCCAAAAAAAAATGGAAAAAAAAAGTATGGTAAAAGTATGTGAAAAGTGAATCCCTCTAAATATATTATTTGGAGGGAGTGGGGGGGGGGGGGGGGGGCAAAATGCATTCAACCTAAAACAGCAGCAGCAACAACAACAACAAATAATAATAATAATAGGAATTTACTCAACTCACTCAGCTACGCAATGTAAACACGCACACACACACACACACACACACTTATGTATACACAGTATGTACACATATTCATTCCCCATACAATCAGTCGTGCATACACCCGCTCATAAATCTTTTTCGGATTTTTTTTTTTTTTGCTCCCTATTCTTCTTCTTTCTGTACTTTTAGTTTTATTTTTTTTCATTGGGCGTTTTGGCTGGCGTTTTGGTTGGTAGCCGTCATGCCGCCGACACAGTGGCGTCAATGGGTAAACAAAAATGCACCAACGAACGAAGAAGAAGCAAAAAAAAAAAAAAAAAATTCAATAAAACACTTGTACAATTATAACAATCAAATATAAATACAAATACATACACATACACATTTCTACATATACTTGGAGCAAATGCATCGTTAGCGTATGTGTTATCTTCAATGTCTATCGTCGTCGTAGTCGTCATCGTCATAGTCGTCATCGTCATCACCATCATCAGGGTGATCATGCAATATGAGCATGTTATTGTCATTTTTTCATATGTGTGTGTATGTGTGAGAAGGTGCGAATGACTCTATGTATATTCAACTGCAATCTAATCATGAAATATTCCCAAAAAAAAAAATAAATAAATAAATAAAACCCAAAGAGGAGCACTGGCGCTTATTACAATTTATTAGTTGTTTATTTTATTTACATTTTCAATGATACAAGTATCGATATGATATTCTTTGAGCAGCTCATAAACTCTTCTTTCTAACGCTTGCTTTAATTCAAGCTAATCTTTTTTTGTATTTATTGTTGACAAATCTAATACGATATAGGAATTAAAAGAATCTTTAGCTTGTGTGAGTTTCAATTATTGATATTATACGGGTACTCGTACTCGTACTCCTACTGGAAACAGGCGACAATAATACATCTGCCTACTTGCCATTGTTGGGGATTATTTGCATTATTTTATTTTATTTTTTTTTTGATTATCCTCACTTTTCTTTCAAGTAATAAATGCATTTAATATTATGCATACAAGTTGGACGACATGTTGTCGTGTACTTTCATTCACTATTGAGAGGAAGTTATTATTATTGTTATTGCAAAAACAAAGAAAATCCTTCAACATCTTTCAATCATACCAATTCTTTTATATTAATTGTATTTTAAATTAATTTTATTTTGCTTGTTATGTCATTGTTTTATTGAATGTGCACTCATTCTGATAGGATTTTAAAGCATATCCTTGCACACATTTTGATTTCACTTTCACCCTCAATGTGTAAAAAGGGTAAATCCCATTTTTTGCACATTTTGCGCATGCGCACATCGCACGTTTGCCTTTACTCTACTATACACGCTCTTGTCCCTATCCTTTAGATTAATTGTATGAGCGCTTCCTTTGTTTAGGTGCTAACAACATATGTGCTGTGCAATCATCAAGCCTGTGTGTGTAGTGTGTACTATGCCACAGAAAACAAAACAAAAAGAAAAAGTCTGACAAGCGGCAAAATTATGCATGCATAGTACTTGTGTGTGTGTGTGTGTGTATAGATTATTAACATCCGGCAGATGTGGGCGTTAATTCGTTGTTTGATGCTTTTGGCTTTATTGTTTGCTTTTGAAAATGAACAACAAAAGATTTCTATTCTATATGGCAATGTGAAAGTAATACTTGTATTATACAAAAAAAAAAAAAAATTTAAATAATAATAATATTAATAAGGATGAAATTTCATTGTAAGTAAATAAAGCAATAAGCGTCGGTATTTTCATCAATAATTTCAGTACAAACAAGAGCTGTACTGATCTTATACTGACGCTTAATGTTATGACAACTATTCGCAAACAGATTTTATGCTATTCAAAATTCTCTATACAAGGCTCAGGCATTCAGAAAAACAATATAATTTTAATACGAACACAGAAACTTGAAAATCCTTGTCAGAGATAACGGCAAGTGATCGCAAAAATTCTGCAAGTATTGACATGCAAGTAGTTCACACTTATTAAGTGTATTTTTGCACATTCAACCAAGGTGGATTTAACAAAGCACTACAACAACAATTACAACATTATTAGAATCACATAAATTTTGGATTTCATTTATTGTTACAATTTTCGAAATTGATAATTGAGCCTTGTTGTCCACATTCAATAATCAAAATCGATTCATTGTTTAGCTGAATGGCTCATGTCGTAAGGTAAGCAGTAAATATATGCCAAAAAAGGTAAAAAAAAAAGGCTTAATAATAAAAAAGTATAAGCTTGTTGTAACTTGCTTGTCAGTATTTGTCTATCTGGTCAATGGACTCACTCATTGCACGTTGCAATTGCAAGCGATGAGTACAATTCAATGAATTCAATAAAAATATTAGGGCTGTTCAGAATCTTGTGCAAATGGTCTTGCATCATTGCAATTGCAAAATGGTGTAGTAAATTTTTGCTTTACACTAACAAAATATACAGTCGTGCATTTACTACACTCTTGCAACGACGCAACACCAAAAACCCGTAGGTTATGTATGCAACACTGAATTGCAAACTAACAGCTGATCAGCAACAAAATAAAAAAAAACTGAAAATGGAAGGCGAACAAATCAAAAAAAGAATAAATGAAGAATGAAAGAATAAAGAATAATAAATAAATAAAAAATGCATCCTCATCAAATTCTAATTTAATAAAAAATGGTTATTTACTGAAATTATGAAGAGAATATTTCATACCTTCGTTGCACATAATTTCATCAGCAGCTTCGTCAATTAAAGAGTCGACTATTTGCTCCTTACAGCTTTTTTTCGGCATTTCTTCTAATTTGTGCGCAATTTTAACATCAAAATAATTTGCTATTTCACCAATCAGCTGTGAATAGCTTGGCTTGCAACAAGTAATGCAAAGTAAACAAAAAAGTCGTTCACAATTGATGATAAATATTTACAATTGCACGAATTTGCAATCTTAAATGCACAAGATTCTGAACAGCCCTATTATTATTTCGATTAGTTTGCGCAAATATATGCGAAAAATCTGTCAGCGTCAAAATGATATGTATCTCTCTCACAGCCTTACTCTCTTCTCCTTCTGTCTCTCTCTCTCTCTCTCTGCCTATTAGAGATTCAATGCTTCAATTAAGAAGTTGTGAGCTTTTCAAGTGTTTAAGCTGTGTCTTAGAACTTTTATATCATTCATTATGTTTTCTCTTATGAGCATTTTTGTAAAATTAAATAAATATTTGCGCAAATAGCAGTAGATATGTTTAAATAACTGAAAACAAGATTACGCATTCGTTTGTTCAATAGATTAATCAATTGTTTATGCACACGCGTGACGTCATTGTGTGAAATAATGTTAAATTTGTAAAAGAAATATATATTATTTAGCGCAATACTGAAGATTTTTCTGAATATTCTTTCTGTGAGAGGTAAAGAAATAATATACAATGCATGTCAAATAAAATCAAAGTCAAAGTAAATAACAATGTCCTGTGAAAAATGTATGAAAAAACTAAGAAAATTTAGTGAATGTCAAATATAACCGAAGAAAAGTTAGGTTAGGTTATTGTGGCTGTCTTCTCTCTGAAAGCACACACCTAGCCCAGAAAGGCCCATTGTGATACCACCGTGTTTCTTTTCCAATACTGTTGTGCGTGCTAAATTTGGACAGCATTAGAAGGAACCTACTTATATTAGACGGCATTCCGAATGGCAGAACCCTTGTGATATGACTTTAACTTAGTTTTCTCACAGAGCTCTTTTAAGAAGCATTTTTGGCAAATTGTTACTGCCGGCAGGTGAGTACCGTTCGAAAGAAAAATCTTTTCGATATGAAATTTTGCTATGTTTCAGCCGGAGATTGAATCGAACGCACTAACTAATCGAAGAAAAGTAACAAACGTCCTGTGAAAAATGTTATCTCTCTATTCTTCTTGCTTAAAAATGGGAGTATTACTGTCCTCCAAAATTGGAGTTCTATCCCACTTTTTTGCCTTTGAAGAAATATTATAATTATGTACAAGTCTTGGAACTCTACTAAAGAACTGGATAATATTGAATTGATTGTTTTACTTAAAATCCATCTCAAGCTCCTACATTTGTTCGTATCTCTTTGTCAATACAAATAATAGAAATACTTGCCAGGTAAAAATTTGATCGCCTTGCATACTAACTTTGCATGGAGCCCATACGACCTTGTAGGTGTATATTTAATATCAAAATCTTAATATTTTCATTTACTTAGACATAAATTTTAGAATCAAAGTATGGATATATCGCATATCTATTTATGTAAGGATATGTATTCGTATGTGGTTTGTTTTGTAAATATGCGAATATATATGTATGTGTGTATGAATAAATAAATAAATTATTTGATTGTGGTCACTTGACCAATAAATTCATTCAATTTCGAATTTTATTGGAGAACAACAATTATATTGTTTTGCATTTCGTCCCATGAGATTATGATCATTTTCTTCTTCATTATTTTGGTCATTTCATTATTTATTTATATATTTAACAAGCATTAAATAGAAATTGCAATATAATAATGATGGGTGCATCACCGTCCCACCATCACAGCGCATATTATCACTATTATCATCATTATCATCATTGTGATTATCATAAAAACCACTAAAACCAGCAACGACAACAACAACAACAACAACAACAACAACAACAGCAGCAATGACACTAACTGTCACCGCCCACATTGCAAGCAAACTGGCAAAAAGAAAAAACAACAACAACAACAACAACAACAACAACAATATTAATATTAAAATGCATTTTATATGCAAGCAAACCAATCAGCCAGCCAACCAGTCAACCTACATATAAAAATATATATACAGACATATATACATACGTACATATATTTAGTAAGTAGTTGTGCGAGTACTTGTAGAAGCTGAAGACTTGTCTTTTGACTTGCTTGCGCACTTTAGAGAATGGGTGTGTTCAGTCATTCATTGAGTGCAAATGTAAAATGTAATGCAACAAGGATAACAATAACAACACGACGACAACAACAACAACAACAACAACAACAACAACAGAAATCAATACCACTACCAATAACAAACAAATTGCATTACCTTAACAACAACAACAACATAGCATGTGACATATACACATACATATGCATACACACGTGCAATATAATAAATGGCTAAAGGATAATGGCCAAAGGCTAAATAAGTATGTATACATGTATGTGTGTGAGTATCTTGTATATGTAAATTTTGCAATTTTATCGTATTTTATATAAATTGTTATATGCATATGTCGTAGTATTGTTGCGGTATGGTCCTTGCAGTTGTTGCTGCTATTGCTGCTATGGTCGTTGTCATTGTTATTATTGAATTGAAATAACAATACCAACAACAACAACAACAACAGTGACAATATTCAATACAAATATCTACAAAATATATAAAGTGGGCGTATGACTTGCATAAGAAAACGGTAAATTTCATGCAACAAATGACAATTTCGACATCTCGGACAGATATTTCTATTAACTAGACATGAACATTGCCATGCATATTTAGTACATAGTACATACGGAGCATAGTATGAGTATGCAATACTAACTGGACATAATGCACACAGGTATATGGACAAAAATCTATTGAATAATATATCAAGGATCTTTGTGCAAAGGAATGGAAGGATGAACGAAACGATGAATGCATCTACTTTCTACAAGTCAGGTAGAAATATAATATTTAACTAGAAAGCATACTATAAAAGCTATATGTGGTATAGAAATAACAATAATAACAACAACAACAACAATGTTCTAGCCATAATGATTGTGTGGTCCTTGCTCTTCATGAAAATGAATATATGAAAACAACATGTACAAGCACAAGCACCTACACATATATTTACATAGAGCTTCTTCACTTCACTTCTATAGAAGCTGCTTTAGTTACCTGCACATAATCGAATCGAATCGAATCGATGCGAATCGAAATGTATCTCATACAATAATGCATGGAGAAATAATAAGAACAAGACAAACACACAGACGGCTGCGCCTTTGCATATGCAATATATTTTCCAGAAAATATATATTATATATTACAACAACAACAATAAACAAGCACACAAACAGACAATAGGACATTTTATAATAAGCGTACATTCTATAATGTAATGTATGTATACGATAATGGGGTACCAACCAGCACAACATCAGTAGCTTATGCGGTCAAAAAGAGGAAAATGTCTACCTACAATGGCAGTAAATGTTAGAAATCATCTTGTTTTTCGAATATTGCTAAACAAGTTATGTACATGTTTATATACTTGGACGTATATATGAATATATATTTGCAACCAATGTGATTCTATAATATACATTAGGTTGATGACATAGGGAAGGGATAAATGTTGGGAGAGCAAGAACTGGATGTTGTGCATATGCATAATTTGAATGGAAAATGTGTATATGAATTAATACTATATACGATATGTATAATATTGAAAAGAAAATCAAATGGTAAGAACAACAAAATTAATTTTGGATGACGACGGCAACAGCATAAGAGCCCTATAGGAAACCACTTCTGGTATAAATATTTGAGCAGGTGAAAAAACTGAACGTTGAATTACCACTTAAGTATGACTTACAAGTTGACATTGTTGTTGTTGTTATTTTAATGTACTCTACATTAGGATGGATTAAAAATCTACATTGGGAAAATCTACAAATGATTTTGATGCGAAAATATCAATGAAATTGAAGGCAGCAATGTATTGAGGAACAAAAGTATTGTCAAATGGTTACCAGAGGTTTTAAAACATTTGAAATAGCAAGGGTTCTTGAAATTGTCAAAGGCGAATCAAATTTATTGAAAAGTTGCTAAAGAGTGTAGCGTCAAAATACTTATATGGATGGTTTCGTTTTTTGTGTTTTGTTTTGTGGCACTTATAGACCCCCTAGGTGACGTATCTCAATGGTTAGTGTGTTGGCCTTCTGATCTGTAAGTCATGGGTTCAATCCCCGATTGAATTTAATATCGAAAAGAAGCTTGGCCCTTTGGGGCTCTAAGTGCCATATATTTGTTTATTTTTTTATAGACCCCAAAGGCTGCTTTGATCTAGCATCTCTTCCAGTATTGTTGTACGTTGTTGTTGTTGTTGTTGTTAGTACCGTATTAGAAGGCAACTACTTATAATAGAAGGTTACAAACGGCCCTTTGGAGCTCCACATATTTATTTATTTTTTTATCGACCCCAAAGGCTCATTTGATCTAGCATCTCTTCCAGTACTGTTTTGCGTTGTTGTTGTTGTTGTTGTTAGTACAGTATTAGAAGGGAACTACTTATATTAGAGGGTTACAAACGGCAGAAACATTGTGATGGAAAGTTCCGTAGTACATTTTAATCCTAGCCTAAAATATTCGAAAATATTATTTTTCTCAAAAATTCTGCTCATAAAAATGTCACGGATAAAATTGATACAAAATATAAATTTAAAAATGAATTTTTTTTTTTTTTTGAAATTTAGATATTTCAACCCATCATAAACACTATTTTGTAGATATACAAATTAAATTAAATTAAATTAAAATATTCGAGGAGAATATTTGTAAAGCTCTATAAGAATCATGATTCGAAAATTTGTTATTTTACAAAAAATGGAATGTTGTTGCACAGTGTTTCAAAAAAACAATCGATATAAATTTTTTTTTTGTGGAAAATTGCGAAATCTATACTCATTTTTGTTCATAATTATACCCACATTTTGCTTATATCCTTTAGCAACATCCTATTCTATTCAATATTACCTTACGCACAGTTTGACCTGCCCTAATGTACCTGTATGGTATTATTTTTATTGTCATTTTGCCATTATTTTGAATTATAAATAAAAATACATCTATTGAAATAACATCAAAACAGAGCATGTTCAATAAATTTTTGGCAAACAAATTGCTCACACATGTACACATGCACACACGACTGGCATAATATAGAATTTGTGTAATGTGAAAAATTAATGTTATTGCAATTGTACAATATAGTTGATATTGTTGTTGTTGTTGTTGTTGTTGTTGCAATAGTAATAATCTACTTTTTTGTGATGCTACCTATGCTAACATATGGCATTGGCACATTACAATATTGTAATAGTACATAATGATTTATAAATGTGATGAACTATTTGTGAACCTACATGACTACTGTATTTTGTAAAGAAAAAAAATATATTTACCATAAAGAATTTAAGAATCTTACGATATTTGAAAATATATTAAAATTACTAATAAATTGTAAAATACTCATACAAATGCATTTGCATGCACATATATTATTTATATTATGCTTGTAACGATTGCATGAATACTTTAGTATGCCTTCAGAGCTACTGAGAGCTGAGACATGAACAAAAAAAAATTTGTTTACAATTTACAACGACAACCAGCAACAACAAATTAAAGTAAACAAGATAAATAAATGCTACACACAGAGAGCCGCCAACACAGTCAATACCAATACATTTCAATATGACTATACGATTGTAAATGTTTATATTGTGCCATAAACAAGCAACCAAGTAAGCAAGCAAGCATGCCAACCAATCAACCAGATGACCCACCTATCATCCATTAATCGACGTCTCCCTCTTACTAGCTACCCATTCACATATATCGAAGTACATATGCATATCAGATTTTAATATTGGACTGGCAACACCCACCACCTATATTACTATCAAGTAGAACACACACACACACACACACACTTATTCATGCAGTCATTCATATCAACATTGCTGTAATTGTTTGAGTATGCTTCTCGGCATATTTTATTTTATCAGACGGTCTCAGTCTATATAGCAGCAGTAGCAACAAACAAAAATTCTATCCAAAAATCCGGTAGCAATATGACCAATTGCTGGTGTTGGAATTGACAACTGTTATACGGTATGTGTTTGTATTGTATATCAACTAGCAATAGCGGCGCCTTATCACTACACTATCACTACATTCACACGCGCACACAAACTACACAATATATACATACATACATATGCATATTACCATGATGATGAAATTTTTCGTTGTTACTCTTGTTGTTGTTGTTATTATTTTACATTTTAGCATTGGTTTATTGCTAAAGGTCTAGAATGAGGCATATAAATTCATCGTGTTCGATTCGTTCATATTGGTACATGTAATATTAAGCAGCTGCATGTTATGCCATTGATATTACTACTTACAAACAAAGTTACACACACACACACACGCACACACACAGACGCACATGTTCAAACATACATTAATGCGTACGTGTGAATGCATATAATTCATGAAATTTTACGCAAAACCAATTTTATTCGATACAATAACATGCATCCATATTTATGATTGTATGAATACGAGTATATTGTGTGTGCTTGTAGTATCATATAAGTAAGGTGGGGTAGAATATGTAAAGAAAAAGACTAAGTGCAAATGTGAATGATAACAGCAAAAGGAAGCTATTTCATAAAGGAAATTAATGTTGGCTTAAGAGGAAAATTGTGTACACAAAGTTTTTGCAATGTTTTCTTTTGTTGTTGTTGTTGTTGTTGTTGCTTGTTACTCTTTCTCTCTTTCTAATAAAGGATGGTTGAGTTCGTGAGAATGACTTAATAAATAGCTTTAAATCTAAAGTCGTCAAAATAAATGAATGTACTTTTTAATTGAAATTCGGAATTATAAAAAGAAAATTTGAACATTTAACTTCGATAATACCGAAGCTAAGATAACCTATAACTATAAAAAAAAGTGAAATAGCGATCGTATAGACACGTATATATATATATAGGGAAGCATATGTTTGTATGACAAATGGGCGTGGATTAATTAATTAAATAATAATAGTAATTAATTAAATAATATGTACGTGAGTTTCAGCTTGATAGCTTTATTTAATTGTGCGTAAAGTATGAAAACGTAGATACGGAAGCATATATTTGTATGGGAGGTATGTGTAATTTTTATCCGATTCCGCCTATTTTCGAGTATGTCTATTAATTAGTGAATATAATTCTATGCAGAGAGTTTCAGCTTGATAACTTTGTATTTTCTGGCTTAAAGTGCAAAAAATATATATACAGAAGCATATATTTGTATGGGAGGTAGGTGTAATTTTTATCCGATTCCGCCTGGTTTCGAGTATGTCTATTAATTAGTGAATTCAATCCTATGCAAAGAATTTCAGCTTGATAACTTTGTATTTTCTGGCTTAAAGTGCAAAAAATATATATACAGAAGCATATATTTGTATGGGAGGTAGGTGTAATTTTTATCCGATTCCGCCTGTTTTCGAGTATGTCTATTAATCAGTGAATAATATCATATGTAGAGAATTTCAGGTTGATAGCTTTACATATTCTGGCATAAAGTGTAAAATTATATATATACGGAAGCATACGTTTGTATGGGAGATAGACGTGGCTTTTATCCATTTCAGCCTATTTTCGAATATTAGTCTATTAGTTAATAAATACCGTCTTATGGATGCGACTTTCAACTTTTTCTTATTACTCTTTCGATTGTAAATTGTGAAAAAACACATTCAACAAAATACTTTTGCATGAGAAGTAAGAACGTAAACAATTTTCATTCGTTATAAGATAAGATAAATTTTATATATACTCAATTTCAGGTCTATTGCTATGCGTTTTCGTGTGGAAATTGTGAAAAAAAAAACATATTTTATTATATTACGCCAAGCCACGCCTACTGCAACTCATTGCTGAAACTATCTTTATGTATAAATTTTCGTGAAATGAATTTTCGTAATGAAAATGGATCACAATAAGCACAATAAAGTAATTCTAAAACTATTTTCGAACTAAATTAAATACTAAAGTAATGGAAGAAGACTCTTACTGAATTTGAGCTTAACAAATATCACTTCTATTTGACTAACGAATTGTAGGGCAAGCTTTTGTATGTGGAATATATCTTGCCATATTCTTAGATCTTATTTTTGCAGTAAACTAATTTTATATTTGAAAATTATGTTTAATTCTACTGATATGGTCATCATAGGATATTTTGGAGATTTATCGATCTATTCTGGCATGTTGACAAGAGTCACAAGTGTTACAATTGAATATTTTGCTTACAAATATAGGATATTGATATTTTGAATTGTGACATTGTTATTTAATTATGATTCTTAATTTGATTTTGTATTGTTAACCTGCTAATAAGAAAGTAATAAGATGTTTCCTACTAAAATTGAATTTTATCTGAAAATTACAGCACACTTTTAGGCTTTTGTGACACTATTATTTAATTACAATTCTCAAAATAAGCCACAAGACAACTTTTTTGTTACCAAATTTTCAGAATAGACTCATTAGCAGCATATATCGCATCCTGGATGGATTTGCAGGCATGAAAAATATTTTTAATAATTTTTTTAATCGAAATCTTCCTTCTTTTCTTCTTATCAAAAACTTATACCCATTGAAATTAAATGTCTGCAAGGTATGTATGTGTCGAGTATGTGTCGAGATAAACAAAAGCATTAAACATTTTCACTTTACTCAAGTACTACTTGAATCGGTACACTGGCATGCCACACACCTAACGTCTAGACATAAATTAATCATGCGATTATGTGACCCTTTCTCTCTCTTTCTCTCTCTTGATTTTTTTCTCTCTATTATTTCAATTTTTTTTCTATTGAATTCCCACAACAGCAAATTGACGATATTATGTTAATTAATAATGTACATATTCATTTAAAATTAATTTAATTACTTGTCGCAAATAGAAGAAAACGAATTTCAGAGAGAGAAAAAATAAAAACAACTATACACAATATAAACCTGTCAACTGTGCGAATTAGTTGCACCTTTTACTGTCTACCAATGGAGCAAAGCAGCACACCAGCCCAGCCAATTGTCATTATCATCACTTATGTATGTACCAACCATCATGCTACCACGACGGTTTGTTTCTTTTCTTATTTTATTAATTATATTAATGAATATTATTATGTATAGACAAACCAATACATAACTATGCAGATGATGTATTTTTTGTTGTTGTTGACAAAAATCATACATATATATACATAGAAACATATACATATATACATGAACAATATGGTGATGGCTGGTGTGGCATATTAATTTACCACAAACAATATAATTAATTACACTGTCACGCCTTTCATACACATACACACACATACACACACATACACACACACAAACACATTCATATAATGATATTTCTATTTATGCATTTACATATACTCGTACATATGTACAAAGCTACATATGTACATGCTTGAATAAATGTCTCTTATTCTTCTTTGTACGAGTATATGTAGTGTCAATGCAACAAATTGACAATAACAATGACAAAACAAAAGTCATTAAAGTGTAGAATTATTTTTTTTTTCTATTTTTTATTCTATAGTTGCATAGTTTTGCAAACTTGTTGTTTTTGTAGTGGTGTTGTTGTTGATAAATGACACTTTAAAAGAGTAAGGCAGCAAAACGAACAATACTAACCATAAGCATAAACGGGAGGTGGTTTGGTGCATTTGATTTGTTTTGCCATGCAACATACATCATTCAAGTGGACGCCAACGCCGTCGCTCATGGGAAATTCATGAGAGTGTGTGTGTAAAGTTTCGAATACTTTCTCTTGTATTGTAGCAGCAACAGCAGCAGTAGTAGTAGTACGTCTAATATCATTATCATTCGTATATTATGACAGTGCTCATTATTACATATTATCATCATCGTCGTCGTCGTCGTCGTTGTTGTCATCATTACTACTAGTCGTCACTGTCATCAGCAATAATTATTCTTGTTAATGTTGTTTTCAGTGTTGTTGTTGTTGTTGTTGTTGTCGATGATACCGTTTTCTTCTTGCACGTTAAACAGATGAATACAGTACATTAAGATGCCTCACTTCATATACAAATTACAAAAAAAACGGCTTTGAAGCTATCACATAAAAATGAACTTTGAACTATATTATGATCATTTTCTAAATATTTTAGCTATAGCTAAAAGTTTTCATGCATTGAGTTCCTCTAAACATCAAGCTTTGGAATAAAAGGAGTATTTCATGCTCTAAAAACTGATATGTTGGAGTTGTGGCTTTCGAAGAACATTGGTCAAAGTTCTTTCCTGGTATCGATGTTCATGCCAAATTTGAGTGGCATTGGAAGAAATATACATTTCTGAAGAGATTCCTGTAAAATTCTTGTGATATCACTTTATCTGAACTTTCTTGCGAGAGCTTTTTCAGAAATTCGTCCATGCCACATTGTTAGTGCCACAAGAAGTATCAATTGCTATTCGATATGTGAGTGGAAATCGTTTTAGTTCAATCAAATGTTCAACTTGGAGCAAAATATGCTATTGAATTGGTTCTAGCGAGATTCAAACAATCGATTTTATACATGGAAGTATAATGCACAAGCTGTTAAGCTTCGTTTTCTCCCATTAATTAGGTTCTGCAACGTTTTTGTGAAAAATTTGCAGATAAACTCGATATTATGAGTTTTCCTGAGGTGTTGGATTTGATAATGAAATATTTTGAGACGAAATATTTTGTATAAATCCATTTAGCCCCCTTTTGGGTAGGAAAGATTAGCAATTCATATTATGAGTTGCTCTAATGTACATACTCGTAAGTATGTAAATGCTTATGAGTAGGCCGTATTTGCTCCAATATACAATATTGGATAAAAGTACATGTGCATGCCATGTTGCCGCTCATGTCACTGTTATTGTTTAGCTGTTCTTGTTGTTGTTGTTGTTAATGTCGCCTGTAAGCGTTATTGTCGACGCCATTCGCAAATTGTTTATGCCGCCTCTAGCTATTGTTGCTGCTGTTGTTGTTGTAGTTGTTGTTGTTGTTGTTATGGTTGCTGTTGGTGGTGGCTGTGTTGCGCAATTTACATTTGAGTCGGCCTCTAAGGCGGCCATAATTGAAAATATTTTTGTTTTTCTTTTTCACGTACTTTTTTGTTGAGTCTAAAGAAAAACAACAACAACAACAACAAGTATCATATTAACGTACATTGAAAATGAATCGTATGACATATCGTCGTCGTCGTCTTCATCGTCATGGCTGTGAAAATAATTTCATTACAAAGGTAAATACGAGTATTTGTTCTTGTTCACGTTTTTGTGTTAGCTACTACGCTCTCACTTATAATGCAGTAGGTGCAGAAATGTGTAAATGCAACAATATATGTATGTGTATTATTGTAATTACATCAACACATGTAGACATTTGCAAACTGCTCTGCATGCCAAGCCATGCATGCACGCCTCACTGCGTATTTGTATTACGAATATGTCTGATGGCTGACTGACTGCCTTTTCTGACTTCATTACTATAATATGTACACAATTTGCAATTTCGCGACGTTCCCCTTCTTCAACTTGCAATTCTTCGTCGTCGTCGTCGTCGTCTTCTTCTTCATCTACTTCTTACACTTGTCTGCATTGCATTTTGGTGGTAAATTCACGTAGCACCAAATAACAAACAACATGTCTTCGTCAAAATAATTATGTACATACAAGCAACAACAACAAGAACGCCAAGTAAATTATGCCAAATGTAGGAGGTGGAGAAAATATTTTAGGCACACATACACGCACCCATATTTGTATGTAACAATATGTTGCAATGGCAGAGTCAAAGTATTTTGTATTAAAATGGTAATGGCAACAGTCGCAGCAGCAACAACAACAGTGCTTTAATTTGAACCAGCAATGTCCAGCGGTTCAACTTAATTGGCTCTTTTGGCTCTTTGTAACAAATATGGATATGAATATTTGATGGTTTCTTTACAATAAATACAAATTATGGTGACATAATGGCCAAAAATGCGATCTTGCCATCGGGCATAGGTGTATTAAAAGTGAGCGCATCACGCCTTTATTTTGTGAACTAAATGTGCTCTCGAATTTTTATCCAAAATAATTAAAATATTTATCTTAAAGTCATATTTGAATAAAATTAAGCTTATCAAATTCGATATTTTATATGAGAAGTATATAAAATAGTAGGCGTGGCACATGTATTTTTCATTAAGTGATTAAACACTAAAATATGGACACATTCCTATGCAGGGGTGTTACACAAGCACTTTTAAGCAAAATATAACAATGTCGGAGAGGGGGTCAAAATAGAAATTTGTATTGGAGGTATACGAAATATTAGGCGTGGTCCATTCATTCTACACTTAACTCTTAAGCATGAAAATATAAACATGCAAATTAAATATGGCTGTTACAGGGTCACTTTTAAGTGAAATATAGCGATATTATCGAACAGATGTTTAGTGGCTCTATAAGGGAGCCATATGAAATAGTGGGAGTGGTACATTAATTTTTTTTCAGCAAATTCTCAACTGCTAAGATATTAATCTACAAGCAAAATATCGATGTCTGGCAATCACCTTCAAGAGTAATCAGAGTAGTGGCTTTGTATGGGAGCTATATGAAATAGTAGGCGTGGCTCATCCATTTCTTGCATATTGATTAGGCTCTAAAATGTTAACGCAAATATTAAATATAGTTGCCTTCGATGAAATATAAAGAAAAAGTTCTGACGATTTCAATTTTATACAAAATTTCGAGGTTAGTCCCTTTGAGTGTTTCATGTGAGCTTGTCAGTTGGAAGCAGTGGCGTAGCAAGGATTTTGGCAAAGGGGGGATCAGATAAAAAACTTGTACAAAAATAAATTTTTAATGAATGCTTTTTAAATAACTATGTATTATTATTTTTTTCGTTTTTAACAAGTCCATCGACCAAGAGGGGTCTATCCCTTGATCCCTCCCCTAACTACGCCATTAGCGGAGAGTCCATATCCATTGCTCTTCTTATTATTCTGATCATAATTATTATTGTTGTTGTTGTTGTTGCTGTTTTTGTTGGCTCCAAAAATTTTGCACTTAAAGACTCATGCTTTCAAGAAACAACAACTAAAGCGACTATTAATACTACTAGTACTACTAAATACGTACATAAGCGACCATAATAATTATGGGCATTTATACTCGTACAACTATGGCAAGTTGTCGTTGTTGTTGTTGTCGATTGCTTTTTTTTTTTTTTTGGTTCGTCCAATCAACTTGGTTTGGCATGGCTGGTTGGCTGTATGGGCTACTTGGTTGGTTGCTGTGTTGCTTGTGAACTAGTAAATAGTTGTTATTGCATTAATTCTTGCACTTGTTATTGTTGTTGTTGTTGCTGCTGTTCTTGTAGTATATATTTTGTTGAACCCTTTTTCGCGTTGTTTTATTTGTTGTTGTTTTTTGCTTTTTTTTTTAGTTTTTTTTTTTGGTACGTATTATTGTTTTCGATAACATTCGACATCCATAAGTAGCTATTCATTAGCACGCTACGCGTATCATATAAATATGTATGTATGTATGCTGCTGCTGTTTATTTTCTGGTCTGGTCTGGTCGATTTCAGTTTGTTATTTGTTGGACGTGCTTTAACTGTAGTTTAATATTTAATACACATACATACATATGCCTACTAAACGATATATGAATTAATATGGTATATATTTCTTTATAACGAAAGTCGTCTGCAATGAGACGATGGCGGCAATGACGATGACGACGCATGTCACCCGAGGAGACCTTTTGCTTTTATTCATATATGAGTACGAAGACGGTTGTGTGTATGTATTCTCACATATATGGTTTGGTGGACAGACATAGGATTGCAGACAGACATATGTGCAACATGGACAATTATCGACATTTGCCGCGACACTGCTAATATGGCTGCCGTTGTTGTGAAATATACGCGTGTTGTATTCGTAATGGCGATGGTTTGGTGATGATGATGATGATAATGATGATGATGATGGGACTTCAATCAAAATGGTGGTCAATATGTTGTACGTGCAAGTACTAGTGCAACTCGACTAATGACTTTAATTACATGCAACGTGTTTGCGTCAACTTATTTGAGTACCTGTATCAGATATAACACACCCTTTTGAGTGAAGAGTTCACCAAATAGAAGCCAATACCAATGTAATGCTTTAAATAGTATATCGCATAGACGTGCAAGTTTAAAATCACATTTTCAACATTTACCCCAAACATATATCCTTTTGATATTTCAACTTATTTTTATTGTTATTATAATGATTTCTGTATGCTGATACCAATGCCAATATCAGAGACATTATCGTTATGAAGTACTATATACATACGTAGCATCCTACCCAAAAAAATCTCAAAATTGCTTATGGCTTTTATGAACTCTTAAATGCTCATTTTAGCTTATCCTTGGATGCAGTACAAATTACTCTCTCTCTCTCTCTCTCTCGCTGAGTTTCTTTCTCGAAATCAACTGACCGATACTTTTACTTTTCGCATTAAAGAAGAATATCCCAACAACAACAACAATAATATATCCTTTAATGTTCAATAGTCTGCAACAGCAGTTCAGCCATTGCAACACACAAATTTGTTATGCTCCATTTTGTACCATTGCTGACAAAATTCAGTATTTCTGCTTCTTCTTTAATAGTTGACCATTTAGCCCTTCTTTTTTTTTGTTTGTTGATTTGCTTAAATTCCACGCAAACTGTTTACATAGAGCGAGCATATAGTAGCGCCCTTTTTTTGATGAAAAAAAAAAAAGATTATATCATCCTTTCCCTCGTCTGTACTCCATTAACATAGCAGAAATGGTTATTGCATAGTGCCACATTTAAAGAATCTCTACAGTGCCAGAATAATCAACGAAGAAAATTCATAAAAAAAAAAAAATTTCCATATAAAATGACATAAAATAGAATAACCCTTTGTAGCAACTGGCTCAAAAATCGATCTATTTTGAAGTTGTTAGCTTGATAATATTGTACTTTGATGCTTGCCTTCTTCAAAATGAAACGATTAGCTACATTAGACCTATACAACCGATGTATTCGCTTTGAAGACAAAATTGCATTTCAATATGCAAGTTTTCACACTTTGAACATGAAAATATAAAGCTATGAAGCTGATTATTGATATTCGAGCGAATATTTAGTTATGAAGACATAACTTTAAAAATAACATGAATCGGATCATAATTACGACTTCCTCCAATACAAAAGTATAGGTCCAAATACATGTTTGCTGACTTTGAGCATGAAAACATAAAGCTATAGAGCTGAAACTAAGCACATCTGATAATTTTTATTGTCGAATGAATGTTTTAAAAAATGGGCAATTTTGGACAAAAAATGAGCCTACCTTCCATACAAAAGTCTGCTTCAATATGCATGTTTTCACACTTTGAGTTTGAAAATATCGAGCTATAAAGCTGAAATTTGCTATAAAAACCGAAATTTAGTCAAGTGAAAATTGCGCCTATCTGCCAAGCAAAAATGTATTTTCGAATGTATGAAGGCACATGAAAATGTGCAGTTATAGTGATGAAATTTGGCTCATGCAATTATTTTCAATCATAAAGTAGTCCGTTTGAAAATGTACTTTGTCGAATAAAAACCACGCCTATCTCCCATACAAAAGTCTGCTTCAATATACATACTTTCACATTTGGAGCACGAAAATACAAAGCTATAAAGCTGAAATTTGCTATAAAAGCATAAATTTAGCCACAAACATAGAACTGTGAGAATGAGCGAAATCAAATGAAAATTACGCCTATCTGCCTAGGAAAAATATATTTTCGAATCTATAAATGCACACTTTGCTCATGAAAATGTGCAGTTATAGGATTGAAATTTGGCTAATGCAATTATTTTCACCCATAAATTAATATGTTTGAAAATGGACGTTGTCGAATAAAAACCACTCCTACCTCCCATACAAAAGTCTGCTTCAATATACATACTTTCACATTTGGAGCACGAAAATACAAAGCTATAAAGCTGAAATTTGCTATAAAAGCATAAATTTAGCCACAAACATAGAACTGTGAGAATGAGCGAAATCAAATGAAAATTACGCCTATCTGCCTAGGAAAAATATATTTTCGAATCTATAAATGCACACTTTGCTCATGAAAATGTGCAGTTATAGGATTGAAATTTGGCTAATGCAATTATTTTCACCCATAAATTAATATGTTTGAAAATGGACGTTGTCGAATAAAAACCACTCCTACCTCCCATACAAAAGTCTGCTTCAATATGCATGTTTTCACACCTGGAGCATGAAAATATAGAGCAATAAAGCTGAAATTTGCTATAAAAGCCTAAATTTAATCACAGACGCAGAACTGTGAGAATTAGCGAAATCAAATAAAAATTACGCCTACCTGCCAAGTAAAAAAATAGTTTCGAATATATGAATGCACACTTTACGCATGAAAATATACAGTTATAGGACTGAAATTTGGCTCATGCAATTATTTTCACTCATAAATTAATACGTTTGAAAATAGACATTGTCGCATAAAAACCACGCCTACCTCCAATATAAAAATATGATATTTTTCGAAAGTATCTAAATTTCAGTATTATCAAAGTTGAAATGAAGCTCTAAAATCAAATCAAATAAATTTTTAGCAATTAAAAATTATATATTTTATAAATTTGGACAAATCTAATCGTCATCCCTATATATATTTATTTACTATACATTGCGAATGACCAGTATGAAGTATATTTTGTTGTTTTTCACAAAACACATTCGGTCAACAGACACAAATAACAAAACGATTAAATTTTATTAAACTTAGCAAAATGTTGATGATGAAAAAAAGCAAACATCATAAGTGCATCCTGTTCTAAATGATGTTTTCATAAAATTTCACATTCAAATTGGAAAAGATATTTTCTAATGAGAATGATATCCCCACAAAAAAAAAAAAAAAAAAAACCAAATTGACCCAAAGTGGCTTAACTTAATTTTGTGAATTTTATTTTCAGATTTGGTTATATATTTTATATATCATTGAATAATTTTGGATGACCAACAAGGTGACCAGTAGTTATTGTTGGTTGTATACTCCCCATACTCCATTTTTATTATTTCTTTAATATTCAGATGCGTAACGACAAGAAATGATAAGCATCTTAATGTGACCATCGTTGTTTTTCTCTACTTCTGGTTTTTCATGAGGTTTTCTTTTTTTTTTTTTTTCTTTATTATTTTTTTGGCATTTTCAATGATAAATAAATATATATGTAGAAAAACAGGAAAATGAACATTTTGAGTTTCCTTAATGGTCGATTTTATGCGTATCTCGTTATATGTGCATAAGTGTGACTCTTTGGGTGCGTGTGTGTATATGAATGTTTGTTTATGCAATAAAATAAGGTAAGCAAAAGATAAAAGTGACCACACACATATACTAAAGAGAGAGAGAAGAAGAGATAAAAATATTGTATTTATATGCATTATAGTGTTAAAGAAGCTTAATGTGTGATGGTCAACAAAATGAGGTTAACCTCATTCTAATGCTACCAAGTACTTATCTACTATTTAATGCTATGCTCGAATGGATTGGAATGGATCGTTTTTTCTATTTTCCTATCATGTGTGTGTGTGTGTGTGTGCGTATTTGTGTAAAAATGTAGCAGATATCGGAAATTACTTTTAGTTTTCGACAAACAGTAGCAATAGCAAAGCATCAATTGTAACTAAGGAATGGTAATGTATGTAGTAAGCATATCTTTAAATGTGTATGTGTTTTAGTATGTGGCAATATATGATTGTGTATTTTATTTAGATCTTTTACAATCTTTTTTTTCTTAATGTAATTGACCTAAAAGTTTAAATTGTATTTTGTATGTCTGTGGCGAATCGAAAGTTACCCTTGGTTTGGCATATGAATACGATACACTTAAGTATACCCTCATACATCATTACTTCATCTTTATATTTGAATGCACTTGTAAGAATATAATAGTATGATATTCTGACGTCAATACTATCTCTCCCCACCTACACACTTCCTATATGGTATATAAATATTACCACCATCACTGTTGCCATCACCACCATCACCATCATAGCATTAGGAGGCGATGAAGCGACATTGATGAATTGCCATTTAAATCAGCTTCCTCAGCTCATTTCAATCGTGCTTATTTTACGCATTTTCCTTTCTGTTGTTGTTGTTGTTGTATTAAATGTACTATACAATACAAGAAGATACAAAGTTCTGATATCCTGATCATTCTATATACTACTTAACTACATGTACTGTCTATCTTTGTTGATTTTATTTTTTGTTATTTCCAAAACTATTAACTTGTGAAAGAGAAGAAGTTTCAAGTTATATACATACGTATATATATAGTTATATCTTTAAATACGAAATAACCTATTGCGGCCTCATACACAATCGAAGCTCATTTCTGCATGCAATCAATGTTGCAAGAAATGCCATTAACGATGAGATTTGCAAAAGCATTAAGTAAATTGTTTTCTACTTCTTGTCATTATCATCACCATCATCATCATCATAATGATCATCATCATCATCATCATGATCATCATCTACTCTACAGATATGCTTTTTAGACCTTTTAGTTACGCATCTTTTTAGTTTTGAAGGTAATTCGTCGTTTATTTTCGTCTTCATCTTCCTTATAAGAAATCCTATTGAATCAGTACTTGTTTATTGTATTTTCTATATATGAATACACATAGATACATATCTATGGCGCTTAGGGTAGACTGTTTTAATTTAAATTTCATTTTTTGGGCTCTTTATACGAGTACTCCAAGTATATGTGTACATCCCATGAATTTAATGAAATGCCTCCTTATGCATGTATGTATGTGTGTATGTATGAGGATGTAAGATTTGTGAGTAAGTGCAATATTTTGTAGAGTATTTTTCTTTTGCGATTTTTTTTTTGTATTTGTTTTGTATTATATACTTGCTATTACATTGTTGCATGTCAATTTGATTTATTACCTCAATACATTGGCATCTGTGTCAGCAACATTACCAGCGACAATACATACATACATACTATAATGTGTGAAAATTAAGTGATTTTCAAATGTGCCATATTAAGCTGCAGCCGAACACAACCCCCACCCCCAAAAAAAAAAGGGGGATTTCCCTCATACATACAATTTTCAATTGTATTGGCAATGAATTTTAAAGTGATTTAAATTTTTACACGTATTCCTCAGCGTAACAAAATGATGTAATATACTGTAATATTTTTCATATGAACGTATGGGCGTTTATAAATAAATTTATTTAATGCTACAGGGGTAAGTGGAATATCACCTTATGAGGCAATTTAGCCATGTCTACCCATTTGTTTGCACTGAAACTGCCATAATTTTGAAACGATTGAGCTAAAAATTGGTGCATAAGCTTATTTTCACCAATGAATGAACGAAATTGGAAATGGCTAAAATCGGATGTAAAACAAGCATACGTCCCATACAAAATTACGTTGCTAAAGGGGTGTTTTTACACTTTTTAAGCGAAAATATAATGCTATGCAACTCAAAACTTGTATTCTCTGATATTCTTACTACAGAATTAATATATTTGAAAATGGGCATAATCTGTTGAAAACCTCACCTACCTCCCATACAAAAAGATGTTCTGGAATGCATACTTACACATTTTTCGAGTGAAAATAAAGAGCTATCATAGTGAAAATTGATGTTTTAAATAAGTGTGACCAGTAAATGGATATGATAAAAAAGTAGATGTAATCAAATGAAAACCACGCCTACCTCACATACAAAAATATGCATGTTTTCACATTTTTTGAGAGAAAATAAACAGTTATACAACTGAAAATTGATTAAAATAAGTTTGATCAGTAAATGGATATGATGAAAAGAACATAAATGTAATCGAATGAAAACCAAGCCTACCTGCCATACAAAAGTATGTTATCGAATGTCTTTTTTCGCACTTTACGCACGACAATAAAAAAGATATCAAGCTATAATTATGTAAAAATGATTATATATCTAATTTAGTAGACATATTACAAAAAAAGAGCTGATTTGGCTAAGAACTACAACTACCTCCTATTTTTCACATTTTGTACACGAAAATATAAAGTTATTAGGCTGAAAATCGATATACATGAATTTATTTCCCAACGAATTGATATTTTCAAAAATGGGAGCAATCTGTTAAAAATCACACCTATCTCTCATACAAAAATATGATCTCGATTGCATTTTTCGCACGAATTTAACACTCTATATGTCTGCAACTTGACACATACGATTATTATCATGAATGTGTGAACTAGTTTAAATATGAGCACTTTTCGTTGAAAATTACTCCCACCTTCCATACAAAATTATGTTCTGGACGGTAATTTTCGAACAAAAATATAAAGCTATAGCGACTGCAAGTCAACACATACGATTATTTTTATTAAGAATCGAGTATATTTGAATATGGAAGCTATTAGATAAGAATTCTTGAAATATTTTTGCTTAAATTTACAAAAAAACAATTCTACAGCAGATCAAAGTTATAATTGAAATTATATAGAAATTATAATTTTCTTATGATATTTGTAGTTTGTACATTTTATATATTGTATTATCAGTATCAAAATTCACTAATCCAAATAATTTACTCTTACAACAAAATATCTATCTATTTCATAGAGGGAAATAAATTATATCTACGATACATGTGTATGTAGTAAGTACATATATGTAGACACTTAAATCTTGTGAAAAAATTCAATTATATTTTGTTTTTAATTATGAACATTATAATTAGAAAAATAATTAAAAATAAAAGAACGATTATAGCATACGGTTTTCATCGCTACGCTATACTACGTTGTCAGTATGTAGTATGTTATCACATGCCACATATCTAAATATTGTATTTATGTACACATCATACGTACATAAGTACGTAAGATATGATTATGACTATGGCGACAACGTAATGATATATGTCGTTAACCAACCCACCGCAACGCAAATGGCGAGCGGTGACGCTCTTGATGATGATGATATCTAAATAAATACGAACATACATACGATGCGTTCATGTGTATGTACGGTATAAGCAACCAATGAAAGCTACTGTATTCAAAATGGCTATAACGTAACAACAACATATGCATATCTATATATACATATATACAATATGTATTTACATAAACTTGTAGGAGCCCACCTACCAGAATATGAAATCAGGCAAGCAACTGAATTGTGCTTATATTAAATATTTTTTTAATCGCATTGCTATGAGCTAGAATAACAACACCAACAACAACAACAACACACATTTATAATAAACATCAAGCAACAGCAATATGTTCTAAGCGTAAAAATTTAAAAGATATGTGGCTGGCTGGCTGGCTTACTAACAACTAATGCATACAGTAAAACTAGTAAAAAGAGGTAGTAGTAGCACTGGTAGCAACAACGATGCTATCAGTACAATCAACAATAACAACAACAAAAATATGTATGAATGTACTTGTTTTTATCAGACAAATATGTACATATATAGTATATATGTACAGTTTGGAAAGATCTTATCTTTTGAAGTATAGTAACTTGAATTTAGTTGTTGTTTTTTTTTTTTTTTTTTTTTGTTTTGAATTTTTTGTTTCTTCTATAACATAATTATTAGATTGAATGTAATAGACATTGTTTCAAAGATCGACTGAGTTGTGTATAAAATTTCGCATGATATAATTTAACGCTTGTTTTCTCTGACATGATTAGGGTTGTTAATCCTCTTTTACGAGGCAACCGGTCTCCAAACATTATTCTACTGGAATATATTAGTGAGCCTGGGAATTCCAAATTATGATGATCAGTAACAAAATTCTCAGAAACTATTTGAATTTTGATTATGTTTTTTTGCAACCAACAACATTGCTCTATTACTAATTTTAAGATGTAAGCTCTTTGTGAAATTCTTCAAAATATTTCCAGTTTTAATTTCTAAGACTCATTTTTTGTATTCAAGTTTTTCACTAAACTGTTCTAGCCTTCTCATCGTTTTCGATTTATAAATTTGGCATAACAACCCTAGGCATGATACTAATACATGGTGATTTTTTAGCAACACTTCTTTTTGGGTGCCGTAGCTCAGTGGTTAGTGTGTTCGCCTTCTGATCTGTAGTTCGTGGTTCAATACCCGGCTGATGCATAACAAATTTAATATCGAAAAGATTTTTCTTTCGAACGGCACCCACCTGTCGGCAAGCAATTGGCAATTCTTCTGACAGTAACAACTTGCCATGAAAAAGCTTCTAAAAAAAAAAGAACTCTGTGACAAAGCTCAGAAAAAGTGATGTCACAAGTGTTCTGCCGTTCGGAACCGGCTAAAATAAGTAGGTCCATTCTAATACTGTCCAAAATTTAAGACGCACAACAGTAATGGAAGAGAAGCTCGGCCAATGAGCCCTTTGGGGCTTTAAGTGCCACATATTTATTTATTTTTTCTTTTTGGCAACACTGTTTTTGGCAGCTCAGCTGTTTTTGTGCAACATGTTACTGTCAAACATGTTCAGTTTGGTCTATAATTTAACCATGAATCAACTTGCAAACGAACAAAGCTTGCAGATTATTGAATTTTTCTTATCAAAATTCATGCTCGGTTAAAAAAGTGTGAAAATCAAAATTGCCGTCGTTTGGTGTGAAGAGCAGCCAGAAGCATTGCAAGAACTGCCAATGCATCCCGAAAAATGCATTGTTTGGTGTGGATTATGTGCCGGTGGCATCATTGGACCATACTTTTTCAAAGACGACGAAGACAGGGACGTTACTGTGAAAAGCGAACGCTACCGTGCTATGATTACAAAATATTTTTTTTTGCCCAAAATGGAAGAGCTGGACTTGGCTGACATGTGGTTTCAACAAGACGGTGCCACATGTTACAGAGCACGCGAAACAATGACCCAATTGAGAGGCGAGTTGGGTGAACAGTTTATTTCACGTTTGGGGCCGGTCAATTGGCCGCCTAGATCGTGCGATTTAACACCGTTAGACTACTTTTTGTGGGGCTATGTTAAGGCTCATGTCTATGGCGACAAGTCCACAACGGTTGACGCACGATATGTTGAAGAGAGTATGCCAAAATTGGACCCAGCGTATGAACCATTTGAGGCGCAGCAGCGATGAACATTTATATGAAATCATCTCAAAACATTGAATTATATAGATTGTTCTATCGACTCAAATAAAGATTTCATACATTTCTCAAAATTTCATGTGGTTTTTTTTTTTTTGTTTAATCAAATTCGAAGGCTCTTAAAAATGGCCCTGTACATATACATATATATATATATATATATATATATATATATGGAGAAAAAGAGAGTGAGAATGAGTGAGAGAGAGAGAGAGAGGGAGATAGAAATACACAACTGGTCGTATTGTAAAATGAACAAAAATTCTTTCTTTGCGAATGCTTATCTGAATAGTGGCGATTTGTTTAAAGCACAAATAATTATTTATAACTAAAATGTACCGCAACATGAACTCATTTTCATTTTTACATACATATACGCAAACTTATACTCATACACACTCATACAAATATATTTTTCTTTTTCTACGAGCTACTCCATTGCTAATGTTATTGTTATTGTTATTATTATTGCAATTCTCCTTGCTAGCAACAATAGGCTATACTTAAACTTGTTGGCAATATTAACATGTAAAAAAGTGAAAAGGAAAAAAAAAAAAAACAAGAAACACAAAATTGTGTGTTTGCAAATAGAAAAATCTCTGGAAAACTACAAAATGGCAAAATGTATGTAGTACATGTGGCATCATTCGTTAGACAATTGGTTGTTTTTCGTTGTAAACAGTTGTGCGTGGTAATATTTTGTTTGTTAATGATTATGTTGTTTTAAAGATTATGATAATGATGATGATGATGATGATTATTATTTGTATGAAATTGTAATAGAACAATGTTGCTTCTGTTGTTTATTTTCCTTTGTATTTTGTATACATACATATAACTAGCTACATCTAGACGTATTTGTTAGTTACACTGATTTTCATCAGCTTGTTACTATTGTTGACATTACTGGTACTGCTGCTACTACTGCTGCGATAAGATTTGTGAATAGAGATAAATATTTGCACTACAACCTTACTACGCATCTTATTTAACTAAATGGTTATATTACATATGTATGTATGTATATCGTACGTACATCGGAGAATATACAAATGTACGTGCATACCTCAGTATGTGTGTGGAATAAATGTTATGAAATTATGAATATGAAGCCTAAAAAACTCTATGGCTCTCTATTTTTGTGTGAGTAACATATATATGCGATAAGATGTATACGATAATGCAAAAAAAATTAAAAAATTGGTAGAACTTATGCTTGAAAATTTTATTGTTCGAATTAAGTTATGACATTTTGCATGGTTTCTACTATGGGATGCAGACATAAGAACCATAGCATGAGACCATGTTTGTTTCTGAACAATTCGACTGAGCTGTTTAAATCAAACTACAATATTCACCATCTATATATATGATACATTAAAATTAAAATAAATGAAATATTCAAATAATCAAGGTCATGATTAATCAAAAATAATATTACGGAATTAATCAGATTAATCAAAAAAATTTTTCATTTTTCGTTTTTTCTTTTCTTTGTATTGGACATGTACTTAAAATTAGGATTTTGTCATTTAATCAGGGATTAATCATTTAATCAAAATGTATGATCAATAAATTACGCGACTAATTAAACATTTTTTTAAAAAGTAAAAGATACAAAATATTATTCGATTAAAAGATACAAAAAAACTAATTCTGTCTTCTTCATATTGGAAAATATTAGGTGTAGTAAAAGGAAATTCATTTTCTTTTTTTGCATTAAATTGAAGGTTTTATTTATTTAAATGGTTCCAAATGGTTTTTTGTGCAATTTTTAGCTCCTGGGCAATAGAAACAGTGCTTACACGGCGGTCAGACTTGACGATTTCCATTATATTATCGATATTTTCGACAGAGCGTGGTACATCTTTGACATCGAAATTACCGGAACAAAATTGATGAAGGACTTATTCCTAATCTATTCTATTATTCACATTTTCAGCCGACTGGCTTGCGTTTTCGCCTTTATCGAAGAAAAACTGTAAAATATGGCGTATTTTCTTTTTACTGTTGTCCATCTTTGACGCGTGCTTAAACAATACTGAGTCAAGCAATATTACAAAACTGCCTGATAAGTTTATTTAATACGAAATCCTATCTTTCTAATCTAGCCATCTAGCGTAACCCGATCGCACTTATACAACACAAGATACAGATTACTAAAGCCATCTATTGGTAAAGTAGTGGATTTCCTTTGACTACAGCTAATACTAGTAACATTGTATTCTGAATATTTATTTTTAATTATTTTATTTTTTTTTTTTGTGTTTAATCAAAATTTCGATTAAATGAACAATTGATTAATTTTCGAACAATTTTGTTATGATTAATAAAAATTCAATTGAATGAAATAATTTCAGTACTGACCAATGAAAAATAAAATTAATCAAAAATTTGTCTTTTGATTATGCACAATATTGATTAAACGATTAAATGATTAATTCAAAATTATATTTTTACCTATCAACTTATCAATTTATATTCCAACTTTTCCATTGGTAATTATCGATATTTTTTGCAAAAATTGTTCAATTTGAATTTATTGTACTTACCGTTAAATGCTGAAACAGCCACGCTCTTAAAATATTTGTTGCTACTTTAGGGAAAATGCCACGTTTCTTTTGGTTCTTTTTACCATTCGCATCATCATCTTCTTCGCCGGTACCTTCGCCACTACCTATACTGGCATTACTAGCATCACCTACAAGTGGTATAAAAAAGAACAGTATTAATTAATTATATAATTTGTTTTGTTATTGTATTAAAATAATCAAATTAAATTACAGAATAATCGCAAATGCTGTGGAATGTAAGTAGCTTTTGCTTCAAGCAACAACACATACAACACAGAGTTTATACGTATGTTGCTCAAAATCGGTATTATAAATTTGTTGCATAGAAATGTTTATGCTATAAAATATGCTGTAAAATCCTTATTAAGAGGCACACATATGTAAATAAGTGTATATACACACTGGTAACAGGTACATAAGCTCAAAAGAGTGTAAAGGTATTTTGTTTAGTGTCAATATTAGCTTCAAATCTCCACCTATGCATTGTTTATATTTGAAACTGGTATTAAATCTACTATAAAACAATATTGGTTTTAGTCTAAGTTGCTCTTTTCACCAATTTGTGTGGTTTCAAAATTAATATCTCTCATTAGTATGTGTGCAACAATAGTTCTTGCTTGCTTGCCAGAGTACCTACATAATAGTAATAATAATAATAATACAAATAATATGTCCATGCATAATTTTCAATATTAAATATTATCTTTGCCGGTCTCTACTCGACGACAATAAGTTTTATCGCTAAGTTTTTTCGGTGTGAGATTTTCTGTTTATTGTTTGTTGATCTTGTTTGTTTTGTTCGTTCGAGCCTAGAAATTGTTTAAAATGCATTGTTCTTAGTGTTGTGTAAATATTGGCATTATTTATATGTAAAATAGTAGTAGTCGTAGTGTGTAGTTGGTGCTTTGTAAGTAAGTACATCACACATATGCCCATAGTTGTTGAACTAGCTACAAAGAGATGAACTAGCATATACTTAACTCCATTCGGTCGTTTTATGTCGTATGACATTGTATATAGTGGGTGTATATTTTATTTATATAAAATTATGTTATTTACATACATATATACATAACCTAACTGTATTACGTTAATTTTCTTCAACAATTTTGTGCTTACACAATAAGAGTTAAGACTGTTTTTGTTTTTTTTTTTTTTTTTTTTTGACTACTTATGCACACATTGTGAGCGGATGTTTGAATTTTCATTAAATAAATATAAATTTCCGCTGATAAAATTCATTTCATCCACAAAAAAAAAAGGTGTTATAATGATGGCTAGCAAAATGTTAACAAAACTTGAGGAAAATGCTTACACCAAAAGATCTCACATTAATTTTGGAAGAATTATGTACATAATATAATGATAAATTTGCCAGCCGACTTATTTTCTAATATTATCTCTACAGAAAATCAAAGAAGGAGAGAAAAAAAAAATTATAATACACAATTGTTTATTTATGAAATTTTTTGAAAATTAATATGCTTTACGCACTCATAAATTTTCAACTTTATCAGCGGTTTTCGGTCTACATATACCATCACCATCATCATCATCTTCATCTTCTTTTAAACACCTTTACCTCATTCATTATTTTTATACTTCCTACCTTTTCAGTTTTTTAGTTAATGCTGCTAGTGTTGTTGCTGTTGTTGTTGTGTTGAAAATATTCACACTTTGTTTATTTTTCTATTTTTTTACTACATAATTTTGAGTTTTATTTTGTATGTATTTTACGTAAACCGGAAATTTAATTTGATTAATTATTTAAACTTTTAAATAATTCAAATACGAGATTATGAAATGAGAAAAAATAATATACAAAAAAATGGAAAACACAAGAAAATTGAGAAGAAAGCAAGCGAAAATTTATTTAGTAGAAAGTAAACAATGCCATAGATTGGCCAATACTTAAGCAATTTACAGTAAATGTATATGAGCATATATTAAACCGATCCAAATTTAGAGAATATTTTTTTCTGTGTACTCAAAAGGCAGCTACTAGCTTTCTTTTTTCGATGCTATTGCTTGAAACCTACACCAACTTTCAAAAATGTTGAAAAATTATGAAACTACAGGTATTCTTTTTCTTCAAAACTGTGAATTGAAGTTTTACATGAAAACTTCGATTTATTTATGAAAGCAATAATTAAAGCTCAATTTTATTGCTTGTCTACTGAATTCTTATTGTTTTTGAAAAAGAGCCATTAGATGATAAACTTTGAAGTGGAAAATCGTTTGAATTAATGTTTCGAGATGAGATTTATATTGCAAACAATAGAAATGTCCTTTACAGTAGGCGAGGCATTACTATTTTGGGATTACTTAATTCGAATTTGAGGTTAGATTGATACGGTCGGGCCGTATTTCGCCATAAACAATCATAAAAACCCTCAGAATCGTCCCTAGAGGAGTAAAATATCTTACCGACGCCCATTAATTTTCTCTCTTCAACATTTTTTCTGAACGTACTTATCCTCTATATTTGTCTCTTATAGGGGCTGCCCTATGAAATGTACTTTTTTTTTTTATAAATTTCGCCACCAGTGAAATGTACTAACGTGCCTCATTAATTTATACTAATTAACATCTTTTCAAATCATACTTGCTCCATATCTTTACTCTTTGGAGGGTTTCTTACAAAATTTTTCTAAAATACACCGGAAAACCGACAAATAACGCCATAATTGCATATAAATTGCGCATATAACGATAAAATGTATGACTGACCTCCCTTAATATTTTCTTCCCAACATTCTCTCTGATCATTATTGTCCCCTATCTCTACCTCTTTGAGGTGCTCCCCTATAAAATTGACGGTTTTTTTTTTTAAATTTCGCTACCAGCGCAACCAGAGCTCCTCTAGAGTAGTGAAATGTATGAACAAATACCATTAATTTTTGCTAATCATAATTTTTACTAAACATGTTTACTGCCCATTTTAACTTCTTAAGAAGGTTTCTCGAAAAAATCATCGTAAGAGCTCTTGAATATCGATAAATAGCACTATAATTGCATAGGAATCGTTCGCATGGCATTGAAATTTATGACCGACCACCATTATTGCTTTCATCTCAACATATTTTTTAACATACTTGTCCCTTATTTCTACTTCTTAAAGGGGCACCCTATGAAATTGTCGGTTTTTTGTATGGGAAATATCGCTACCACCGCTCCCAGAGTGCCCTTAGAGCAGTGAAATGTATGACAGACTCCTATTAATTTTAGCAATCTATTTTTGGGACTTAGCTACCCATGCTACAAAAATATTTTATATGTGAAATAATCCCATAATTGCCCAGAAATCGCCCCTATAGCGCTGAAATCTAAGACATATCCCCAATATTTCCTAATTTTCGACATTTCTTCCACACATATTTACCTTCTTTCTCTACCAATTAGGAGGAGTCCCCTACAAAATTGATATTCTTTAAAGTTTGTAACATAAATTTTTGCGCATAAAAAGATTATATGGAATTTTTGCACAAGTCTAATGTTGACATGTTGTTGACTTTTGTTGGCATTGCTTATAATTGAACAATTATGCTAATTTTGTTGTTAGCGTTGTTGTTGTAGATAGTTGAATACCATTATAACATTAAGCAAAAAAAAAAAATAGAACATTGCTTTTTTTTTTTGCTGACTGCATTTGCAAGCAAACGTAATATAGTGTGTAGCAATGTTATCATCGCACGCATGCCATAACATGAAATGTGCAATGTGCTATTGCAGCAACACATTTATATTATTAATGTTGATATTACCACTTTTGTGAGACTCAATTATTACACCCAAATGTATACATTTGTATGTATCATACAATATACATATTTGAGTAGACGCATGTTGCATATACGAATAATCATGCTACAGTCATGCCACACCACTTAACAACTTCATTAAAAGTTGTTTATGATCCTCGAAATTGATTATTATTATGCTTCTTCTTCTTCTTCTTCTTGTTCGTCTTCTTCAATGACTACACTCAAATCAACTTAAAGCTACTTGATGCTATTGGTGTTGTTTCGATGGCACTTTAAACATTGCAATAATAACAAGAACAACAATAGCAACAACAACGATAATAATATGAACAACGAAATGAATGAATAAACATGAAATTGATTAATGCATTTTCTCTCGCATTGCTGTGTTGGTGTTTTTTTCTTATTGCTACAAACTTAAATCCTTTTCATTATACGCAGGAGGTGGTGGTGGTGGAGTAGGAGGAGCAAGCGTAAGAGTATAGTATGTAAAATGTATCAGTGTATATGTAAATTTCAAGTGTTGATCAACAACAACAACAACAACAACAGTAACATTTTTAAAGTAGTTTTAATTTTGTTGTTGTTCATCTACTTATCATTTTTGTTGTTGTTGTTGGTTTTTTGTCTTGAAAAGATTGCATTCATTCAGTCTATATGCATTAGTACCCACTATTCATCTGTATTCATCATGTGCTTCTTCTTCTTCTTATTCTATTCGAAATACTTTGCTGCCCATTTGGAATTGTATTGGAAATTAATCTTTTAGGCGTGTTGCTTATTGTTATAATAATGATGTGCAAAAGCACTTGTAAGCATCTGAATATGTAGGAGAGCTACTTTTAAGAAATCACCATCATCATCATCATCATCATCATCATCATCATCATCTTACATATGGTTGGAGTTGCATTAGGCATGTAAGTAAACATATAAAAATATGGTAGTTTTACATATTTACGATATAAGTAATTTATAGATTTTTCGCTTCTCAGATTCTTTGTGGCATGGCGTGTGTGTGTGTGTGTTTAAAGTGCTTTTTAGTGTTTGGTGATAGTGATTTGTACCACAATAATTATTGCACTTGCCTCTTCTTTGTTATTATTACTGTGTGTTTTTTTTTTTTTTTTTGTTTTTTGTTCATCTTTGAAAAGCACAATATTAAAAAATTATTGAAAATTAATTCAAAATTCAAGTCGTGACTTTATTATGTTCGAATGGCATAATTATAGAGAATAAAAAAATAGTTAAAATTAAATTTTGCACAAATTAAGATTTTCTAAATTTCAATAGATCCCCCTCTACGAGGGTTACTATTTATATTTCGGGAATAACAAACAAAAATTTTTTAATGAAAACTGCTTTATTGTTTTTCCAAAAATATTCACCATGATGATCAATGCAATTTTGTATTCGTTCAAACCATTTGCCATAGCAGTTTTTCCATTCCTCTTGAGACACTTTCAAAAACATGGATTCTGAATGCTACAACTGCTTTTTTGGCGCTCGTAAAGTGTTGATCACGCAGTTTGCCATTGATATTCGAGAACAAGATGAAGTCATTGGATGTCAAATCAGGACTGTACAGAGGATAAGTCATCAATTCGATGTTTTGACTGCTGAAAAATTCACCTATTTGACGTGTGATGTGTGAGAGCTCGCATTATCATGATGGAGAATGATTCGTCTTTGGCTGTTGGTTTTGTGAATTTCTCTGAAGACTTCCGGCAAAGAAATGGTCGTGTACTACTCAGAATTGACCATTCTACGTTGTTCAAGCGAAACGGTGGCCACATGACCCATTCGGTCGAAGAAACAAGCGACCAGCTTGTTTGATGTGCTGCGAGCCCGCAGCAACTTTTGTTGGATTTAGCTCGTCTTTGAACACCCCCACAGTCGATTGCTGTTTTGTTTCCCGGTTCATACACAAATATCCATGATTCGTCATCTGCCACGATTTTATACATGCCTTTTGAAGCACCACGGTCGAACTTTTTAAGCATTTCGTTACATCAATCGAAGCGAGCCTTTTTTTCTGAGCTATTGATAAATTATGGGGTATCCAACGACTGCAAATTTTTTGTACAACTAACTGTTCATGCAAAATCGAATGTATTGAAGTGGAAGTAATGTGGAAGGGTGCCCCTCTATCTCACGATATGTCACATGACAATTCTTGCATTATTAGTTCATGCACTGCATCGATGTTTTGTGGCACTACAACAACCGATTTTGAACAGCCTTCACGGAATTCGTCGGCGACCGAACTACGACTACGATTGAATTCTCAATACCAGCGATATACTGTGGTTTTTGATTCGACACATTCTTGTTGAGATAATCCACGTCGAAAGTTGTGAAAAAATATCCAACGAAAACCATTTCTTGAAATTTCCATTTTTTGGCAAAATTGATTTTCTTAACTCACTGTAAACGAAACAAATATCACATTTACATCAAAACGTTGTAAGCACGTTTCTGTTAAAAATAGCAAATAACTTTATTATGGTGTTGCCAGATTTGAGCTATTGACAGTAGTGTTGCCAGATCCCGTTACATAAATAATAGCCCTCTTATAAGTACCAATTCGTTTAATAACAAAAAACAGACCAGTGTAGTGACCAGTCGAGTCTGACATCACCCTCAAATTTCATTTTATTGTATTCGCACTTTAGAAAAACCACATAAAAAGTAATAAATTATTCTTAGTATGGGGGAAAAAAAGTTATTCTTGATATTATTTAACAGCAAAGATAATTTCTTTTACTTCAAAAAAATTTTAATCTTTTCAAATTTTCTTCTCAAATTTCATGAAGTATATTTTTAGAATAATTTTCATACTTTGTTTTGCAATAGATAACACTGGATTAAAAAATATATAAAATATTTGTGCTATTTTTAGCAATAAATATTTACAATGAGTCAGCTTATAAAATATGTGAGAATATATTGTCGACATATAGTATGGAGTATGGAGAAGTAAAATATAATTTACGCTAATCAAGCATTTTTTGTTTTATTTTTTGCTCTAGTCTTGCTTGTATTTTCTAATTTTTATTTACGTTTATTTTTCGGGATTTTTTTTTTTTTTTGAATAGAACGATTAAATAAATTTAATTCATTCTTAATGTTGGTAGTCATAGCATATTAACTGCTAGATGAATTGTAAGATGGACATAATTGTCCATTACTTATTATTTTTTTGTTACCCCCAACAATTTTCTATATTTTATCGTATACATTTTTTGTTTATTTGCTATTTTCTAAACCGATTTCTCTCTCTCTTTGCTATTCTCATGGTAATGTTTTTTGCTTTTTTCTTTTTTTTTTGCAAATTCATTTATTTTGTATACGTAATACATACAAGCCATTTTATTTATTATTGGCTTTAGTTATTTTTCCTCTCTCTTACTTTTATTCTTGCGTCTGTGTGTGTTCCACTTCTTGTACGCCATCATCATATGGTCATATGTTATATCTATCACCCATCGACCAACACCCACATCACATCATTGTGCATAGCAGTAGTATAAATAGTAGTTACCGTTGCATTAGTAGGGCGTTTCATTGGTAGTAGTTTACTAAGAAATATATTATTTGTTGTTTTGTACTAGTGTTGGTAGTGTGTGTGGTATTTTCTTTCTGCTCATACGTAGTTATTCTACAATTGCGACAACGAAAAATTCCAATTTGCAGTAAATTTTGTGATTTTCCTCTCTGACATGTCCATTGGTTCATTCGTTTCATCTTTTACGTACATCGTACGAAAGCAGGGATGATTGAGGAAAAAATGTCCAGAGCCAAAGAACAACAACAACAGCAACTAGCTGTTCTAGTTGCTTCTAAAGAAAGAAATTGATTTTCAAACATCTTCAAACAAAGAGCCAATTGTTCTTCTGGCTAGGCGTCTCTGTGCTAGAGTACAATATTTTCTTCTGCGACTGGTATTTTTTGGTTTTTTGTACTTTTCTTCTTTAATTTTTTTTTTCTATTGTTGCTTTCAATAATTTTCCAAACTATTTTTTTTTTTCATCTGTGCAACATAAGCTTTATTATTATTATTTTTATTTAATTTTGTGTTATTTTGCCTTCTCATATACTATTTAGTTTACGTTGTAAATTATTATCCCTTCTTATTGTGCTTTTTGTTGTTGCTCCTTTGCTGGCATAAAGCAATTTCGACCAACATTTCGTTCCTTAAGACTAATTTCATTTTCACAATATCACATATTTTTCATTAATGCATTTTTGCTGACTTGTAAACTTTTTGCTGATTTTTAATTGCATTTCTTGCAAAATTCCATAATTCTTCCTGCTTTCAATTTTTTTTTGTTTTTGTTTTTGTTGCACAGAGTAAAGTTTATTTTTATATGTTTTTTTAATAATTTTGCTTTATTATTTTTATTTTATTTTTATTTTTATTTTTTTTTTTTATTTTTTTTGTTCCATGTAAATATGAAAATAATTTTTTGCCTTTTCCTTCCCACTCTCTTAATAATCCGTGTATATCATTATGTACATATCTGTGTATAATATCAACTTAAGCTGGATTAATTGAAATTAATTTTAATTGAATATTCACAAGATTTTCATATGATTTACAAAAAAAAAAAAATTAAATTAAATTGAACATTATTTATGTAATGCTTTATACTCTCATAGTATTAATTAAGACTTATTTCGTATTATAATAAAGATGATTTTAATATAATCATAGTGGATTTTTTTTCTTTAGCAATACGTGCATTGAATTTAATAAATTAAAATATACGATTGTTGGAGATCTCAACATGAATTTTTCGATGAGATTTATATAGAAAAAAATTCAATGCATTATATACGAGAGTGGTCCCAGAAATACCCGACTTAACATATAGGTGGCGGCAGTAGTTTGAAAAAAAAATTACTTTGGTGAAAAAAATATGTTTTAAGTTTAAAGCGCCACGTTGCTTAGTACTTTTTTTTTTTTGGAGCCATCGAAAGTAAACGACCTCAGTGAATTTGTAAACATGGAAAAAATTGTTCACCATTATGTAATTCAATACTTTCATATGAAAGGTCTCAGTCCAACGAATATTAAAGGCGAACTAGATTCTACTCTGGGGGAGTCTGCTCCTTCGTTTATGACCATAAAATACTGGGTGGCAGAGTTTAAACGAGGACGTACTCTGGCTGCATGACTTTTGTGAAACTACATGATTTCACTTTCATAGAATGATCGGTCTATTCTCCTCTAAAATGAATTGAATGAGATTTCTCATTATAATCAAGCGATCTAACATCTCAAAGAATCATTAAGGAGTTCCTAATTTGGACCAACCCAACAGTCACTATAAAACTTTGTTAGAGAACCCTACTAGGAAATGAAGATATGGAGTAAGTAAGTTTAAAAAAATATTGAACAGTAGAAATTAATGAGGGTCCGTCATATATTTCATCGCTCTAGATTCGGTTTCTGGGTAGTTATTATTGATTTCAGATGATTTTTGGTCAACTTGTATGTGAGTCCCCTTAAGGGGTGCAGATGTATAAGTATTTTAAGAGGAAATGTTGAGAAGGAAAACTGAGGGGTGCTTGATCATATAGTTTACACCTACCGGGGCGATTCCAGGGACGCTATGGGGTTAGTTCTCGATTTTCAGGTGACTTGGAAATCCATAAATACTCCCAGGAATTGCCCAAAAGAATGGTGAAGCTATGGTTTTACAAGAAACTAACAATTTTGGAAAGAAATCGCTGAGCCATATATTCAAAATATTACTTTAGACAGTTTAAGCCACTCTAATGCAGATATGTATATACAATATGTAGCTTAATATATTCATATAAGTATAATCTTAATAAATTGCATAAGTCGAATTATTCAATATATATATATATATATATATATATATATATATATATATATATATATATATATATATATATATATATATATGTATATATACTTTTCAATTAATGCCATTATTGCAAATAATGCTAAAAAGCCAACTAGCTTACATAAATTTAATCATATTCATCACAGCAATAACAACAACAACAACAACAACAACAACAAAAACAACCAAATCATAAATATGAGTATTAAATAAACTCGTTATATATCAATATTATTAATAATATTAATAATAATAATAGTGTAGTATGTCGAATTAAATATGGAATTATTAATTTGAAATGGAAAGAATTAAAAATATTTATTTGGATGATTTATAACAAGGCTTCATAAATTCATATGAAATAATTTCAAATTGAACTAAAATATGATATGAGTGAAGCCACTCTCATAGCTGTGCTTGTGTTATTTCGAACACACAACAGTTATAACGGTTCGGAAACATCGCACGCAGAGTTGCATTCTGTGTGCTAAGCTAAGTCGTTTTAAGAACGATTATAAAACATCATAGCATCATCGCATGAAAATATTATAATGTGATCGTGCGTGCGACTCACCTAATTAAATTAGTAAAAACTGGTTATGAAAATAAAAAAGTCTTTAAAAAATTTTATCATCAATATTAAAAAAATTATTGAACATTTTATAAATATATAAAATAATTTTAAATAAGTTTTTTTAAAAAAGATGATTATTATAAATATATTGCATTAATTTTTTAAATGAAATTAATAATATTTTTACTTCTATGTCTACATAGTAATCGTCTAGCAAATCTAAAAAAATTTATATAATCATAAGTATGGCGTAAATAGCTTTTAGATTCAAAAACAACAAAAAATTGCATAAATAATATGCCACTGCAGCCATAGCAGCCATTGCAAAAATAGTCAACTTGTTATTGCTTTGCTTAACCTTAAGCATTTGATTTTTGTGAGGTAAAACTAGCAAATAGCAATAGCATAAATTGCAATTGCATTTTACATTAAATTTCTTAATAATCAAATGAGAGAAAAAAGACTAGGAAAATATTATATAAGAATTATTATTAAATATAAGCTGAAGGCATTAGTGGATGTGATGTGATATTATTGTCGATGTTACTGACACGCCTTGCTACCTTAAAAATTGCTGCTGGTATTACAAGAAGAACAAGAAGAAGAAGAAGAAAAAAACCAATATCAAATTAAATAAAAATATTCAAGTACATATGTATGTCCAACTAATGTTTCTTTATCATATTCTTGTTGGAATTACTAATATAAAAATATGTAATTTTAAATTGGTTGTTTGACTGGTTTATTTAAAAAGTAACTAATGCAAATAGTTAGTAGTTTCAAGTTAATTAATGTTTAGTTTTTCATTTTATTTAATTAATAAATAGGATTTACCGTTACTATTATTATTATTATTATTATTATTATTATTAGTGTTGATCATTTTATTGTTACATTACATACATTAACTTATCGCAATGTCATTGAACATATTCAAGCATCTAAACGATGAACTGAACGAGAATTATCTTGTATATTAAAAATGCCTCTTTCATGCTTGACATTCATATGACAACTTTATTGAAATTGTATACTTAAATAAAATAGGAATAAATATGAATTACTCTCATGCAAAGGCAATAATGCTTAGGCAAAGCATTATGCTGTCATATTCCACAGAGAGAGAGAGAGAGAGAGAGAGAGAGAGAGATTAACGTTTGCAATTGTAATAGTAAAAAATAGTTCATATAATTTTTTACTTTATGAATTACCTCCAACTAAAAGCTAATATTCTACTGCTACTACAATTGCTCATATAAATCATATTGTTTACTGTGATTGCTTTTAATTAAGCAATGCATACTTGAAATAGTACTCAAAATTAAACTGAAATTAAAAATAAATTGTAAAATAAATACAAATAAAGGGTCATGGTATAATTTACCTACCCACCGCCTCCTAACTTTTTCTTATGGACATTCTCTCTACATACATACTTCAATGGCTATCAGCAAAAGTTGGTTGTCAAGCACACACACACACACACACACACACGCACACATACCTACACATGCTCAATAGAGATTTTTATGTCAACCATGTGTGTGTTCCCAACTACAGCATATACTTTTGTTGTTGTTGTTGTTGTTGTTGTTACGCATGCTTAACACAACGTGTGGCATACATGCATGTAGTATGCTTATTATTGTGTCATGTAAAACAGCCACTTGAAGCTGCAGCAGATTTGCTCAAGTGTCAAGTATTTTTCACTTTTATTATACATTTATTTTTTTTTACTTTTGTTTTGTTTTTTTTTTTTTGTGTGTGCTTTAGCAATCAAGCATAGCTTTTTCTTATGAACCCTTCAGGCCACTCTTGAAGTGATCCATATTCAAGTGTTTTGTTTGTTTATGAATTTTATTTAAAAAAAAAAAAAAAAAAAAAAACACAAAACACACAGCAATTATGAAGAAACAAACAAAATGCAAAACGTATGCGAATGTTGACACTTTCAATGCAGGAAGCTTATTTTATGCTTTGTTTAATACAAACACTTTTGGGGGTATTTAAAGAGAAAAAATATAGACAGAAATTAAATTAAAAATAAGAAAACATAAGTGATAGAAATACTAGTATACAAGGTGCGACAATTATGTATTAAGACTGCCTCTAGAAAAAAACATTTAAAACACGACATCTGCTAATTTTTCGGTATATTTATTCGAAATACTCTCCTTCTAATTCAATACACTTGTTACATCAATTTAATAGTGATTCAAACGCGTGTTCCAGCTCATTTTTCGGAATTGCCTCCAGTGCCCTCGTCGAAGTATGGTCTGAATGTCATCAAAAAAGCATCCTTTCAACTTCAATTTTAGTTTTGGGAACAAAAAGAAGTCACACGGTGCCAAATCAGGTGAATACGGCGGGTGATTCAACACACAGACCTGATACCGAGCCAAAAATTGACGAACAATTAGTGCTGTGTGACTCGTGCAACAGAGACCAAGTTTGTTGAATCGCGGTATTCTGGTCGAACACGACGGATTCGGAAGTAACTGTTTGACCAGTTGGAACTAATTCTTTGTGGATAATTCCTTTGCTATCGAAGAATGTGATAAGCATTGTTTTGATTTTTGAATGAACTTTTCGTGTTTTTTTGGCTTGTGGTGAGTTTTTTGATTTCCATTCCGCACTTTGACGCTTGGTTTCTGGATCGTATTGGAAACACCATGTTCATCACCAGTAATAATTGTTTTCAGAAGGTTTGGATCATTTTCTGCAGCTGCAACCATGTCTCTAGAATGACTGACTCTCATTAATTTTTGGTCCTCGGTCAATGTGTGTGGAACAAATCTCGCGCAGACCTTTGTTTTGCCCAAATCCTAGTGAAGAATGATTCGGATAGTTTCTCTGTTGATGTTTAAGGCCTCTTGCATCATTTTTACTGAAGCATTGCTCTTTGCTCCATGTTAAAATTTCAACATCAAACCAACACGTGTTTTGTAAAATGAATGTCAATAAACATTAAATGTCAACCAAATGCCATTTGAAATTTTGACAGTTAGTAGAGGAAGGTTGAAGTTTCAAAACGCATGTGCCCACACATAGATGGCGCGCTTGGTTACTGAGATATGGTTCGAGTTTTAATACATAATTGTCACACCTTGTATAACCTAAAAAATGTAAGCGTTTTTCGGAAAAGCTTTAAATAAAGAAAAAGTTTGTATAGTGTGACTATGTTGATTTATAGCGAAATTACTTAAAATATCATGTGTACTATTTTATATATATTTTTTCTATGAATGTTGTACTACTCAAAATGCAAAGTTTTACAAAAAAAAAAAAAAAACTTCATGAAGTTGAACTCTATTATATTCTGTTTATCGATTCATTTCGATTGAAACAAACAACAGCCAATACTGCAATGCAAACACTTTCGCAACATTCCCAAATACTGTACACATGTTGCTTACACTCATATACCATAATATACATTTGCATGTATATGGTATTGCCTATTTGCTTTATTTATTTAAAAATGATTTTTGACTTAAAACAGATTTCCGCACAATATACACACACACAGACATACATTAACACACACAAATAAATGCACGAATCCCACTTTGTATAAAGACAGTCTCTCGACGCCATAATAGTTTCTTTACTCGCACTTGATAAATGTTTATATACATATTTTTATATGCATTGTTTTGTATATTGATGTTGTGTTATGTATATTTACCATTAAAGTATGTATATCCTCTCTTTTTCGCTGCTTATTTTCGCTCTCTCTCTCTCTCTCTCACTCTCCCCCTCTCATTTTCATCTACTTGCTTGTATATAAATGATTGACATGCATTGATTGGCATAATTTTATATAAACAATCAAGTTCAACACGCATCAAGCAAACAACGCCAACCACAAAATAACAACAACAATAACAATAATAATTTCATGTTGCACTAGTATTGCTTGATTTTGTTGATTTTTTAGTTTATTTAAAAACTAATTGAATTTATTGAATATACTAAGCTTTTACTTATGGGTACAAACGTACTTACATCAATAAATATCTGAATGGGTGAGGGAGGCTACGGAAGGCTATGTAGCTCATGAGAGAAATCAAATGTGCGTATTTCTACATAGACATACTTATTGTATATACTGATAATTAGTTTGGTGGGTGGCTGACTGGCACATGTATAATATGTTTATTTTTTTTTTTTTTGTACCTCGTATCTTTCATATATTTTATATTCCTTTTCTTTGTCTTCGATCATATGCTTTTTGTTTTTTTTTTTTTTTCTTCTCTAAAAATGATTGGCAGTAGTTGGTTGGCTATTTAATGTTGGCATAGGCATTGATATTAGGCTGTGTGGGCAAATGTGTGCATGTGTGTGTGTGTGTGTGACCACTTGAAAAATTATGATGAGCAAATGCATTTTTAATTTGTTTACTTTTTCACAATGCATGATTGCATATTTGTGATGTGTTCTTGCATGATTGAAATGATGCATTACATATTGCTATGACGGATACTTCTTTTGCTGATGTTGCTGCTGCAACATATGAGTATATACATATTACTCAATGATAAGCAAATATGAATAAAATGAATGAATGAATAGCACTTGAAAAAAATGATTGATTTCTTAATTCCAAAAGAACAGCAAAAAAAAAAAAAAAAAAACACAAAAAACAATAACAAAATGAGATGAAAAAATCAAAAGAATTATAGTGATATATTGCATATGTTCAATAGAATACTGTATGGAAGTATGGAAATGTGTATGTGTTTGGTACATAGTCGTTTATGAGCAAAAATTTATTTTATAGTTCTTTAGAAGATATTCGTACTTTTTAAAGCAAAGAAATTTTGCTTTATTCAATTGAAGAGTCAATTGTTTTTCACTTATTGAAATGTCGAATTGAAAAATACCCATGTGAGCTAAAATATTGTGTAAAGTGGCAGCTAATCATTTAAATTTGATTTTAGACATTACAAATAAAATGACATTTTTTTAGAAGGTTTGCCCGAAGAGATATAGCTCTTTTTATATGAAAAGATTTGATCGAGAGATTTTCTTTTTTGTGACTTAATTCATTTTTTTGTACTAACTCAACCTGTTAACAAAATGTTTTTATTAGATTCCCTCTGGTGAACGCCGATGAAAAGGAAGACCCAAACTCTGGTGGTACCCGAGTACTAAGTACTCGAGAACTTGTCCACGCAACAGTGACAGAGAAACAACAGACTGGCGAAATTCTCTGCGAAATCGATTAATCGACCAAATAAAAAATAAAAAATAAAAATAAAAATAAATTCTTCAATATTGGCTTCCAGTGGGTCTACCGTTGCGGGCTAGAGACTTACCATAGCCTCACAAGTATAGTCTAAAGGAGTTAAATCGCACGATCTATGCGGCCAATTGAAGGCGAGTTCGGTGAAAAGTTTATTTCAATTGGGCCGTTGTTTCGCGTGGTGTGTGGCATGTTGCACCGTCTTGTTGAAACCACATGTCAGTCAAGTTCAGCTCTTTCATTTTGGACAAAAAAAAGTTTGTAATCATCGCACGGTAGCGCTCGCCATTCACAGTAACGTTCCTGCCTTCGTCGTCTTTGAAAGAGTACGGTCCAATGATACCACCGACCCATAATCCACAACAAATAGTGCATTTTTGGTGTGCTCTTTACACCAAATACGGCAATTTCGATTGTTCAAGTATCAATTCAATCAGAAATGAGCTTCGTCGCTGAGCATGGATGGACTTTCTTAATCAAGCATGAATTTTGATCATAAAAATTCAATAATCTGCCAGCGTTGTTCGTTTGTAAGTCGATTCGTGATAAAATTATAGAACAAACTGAACATGTTTGACAGTAACATGTTGCTCGAAAACAGCTGAGCTGCCAAAAACAATGTTGCCAAAAAGAAAGCTGCTAAAAAATCACCCTATATATTGTATATATAAGACATGGGCGTGCCATCGACAGTATTCATCAATAGAATTCAATAAATTGCAATTTTGTGATTTAAATAAATATTTTTTTAATACAAATGTTTTATATATTCACAACACAGTGACAGCATTGGTGACAAATTATGTGGTAACCACATTTCAAATTAAACAAAAAAAAAAATGCACACAAATATTGGAATATAAATTCAAATTAAATAATATGCAATTTTTTTTTTTCCATAAAAATCAATAAATTTCTTTCTCACATTTCACAAGTCATTGCTATTGCTAATGGATTGCAGCAATGGCAGCAACAGTAAAAGCAACAAAAGCAACGAATTGGTAATGAAAAATACTAATACATATACATACATACATATATCTGAGTATGCATGGATTTGTGTAAATGCAACATAAATTCATCAGACTATTGTGTGGCAATGTTAAGCCATAAAATCAAAATAAAAAATAAATATTAAATTTTCAATAGCAATTTTCCAAAGTTGTTATTTTTATACCACTATGTTGTTTTTTTTTTTTTTTTTTGTTTCTTGTAATTTATTTATTGTAATAATTCATCATGAATGTGTATGCAATGCCAATTCAGTGTTATTGCTGCCACATTGATGTTGTCAATAATATGATGGTTACGACCTAATATGTACCTACTACTACCTGCTACTAGTTGATTGCGTGTCATTGGATTTCTATGACATACAATCATACTTGTGTATGGATGAATGTTAAATATTTAAATTTAATATTTACTTAAATTTATCATTACAATGGAATTTATTTTTTATTTTTTTTAACTTAAATCATTTTCGATTAAATTTGGTATTTTAAAACAAAGATTAAGCGAAAATTACATTTTGTTAAATTGCAAATAAATAAAGTGCTGCTTTACCTTAGCAAAAAATTATAGAACTTTTGGTAAAGCACAAACAAAAAATCCAAAATTATATTCAGCACAAAAGAAAGAAAATTATGATGGATCACCAATCAAGTAACACCATCAAGTTGCAACAAATAATAATCAGCCAAACAATCGACCAACCAACCAACAGAGAATAACTCAGAGATGGAAGAACAAAACGAATAAAAAGGCAACAACTATACACAAGGTTACTACTAACAATTTTTGTAGTATGAAGTATTTATGTTTTTATCTCTTGGTGTTTTTTTTTGTTTTTTTGGTTTCTCTGAAACAAATATTATTTTGTGTCCCTCCCTCCCCCCTCTCAAAATTTATTTTTAGTTGTTTTTATTTCGTTTATAGTAAAACATTAACACACATAAACATTGAGCAATTTTTTATGTTGGCAATGTTTGTCATGTTTGTGTGTGTGTGTGCTATCTTATGTTGGTTGCATTGTTGCCGCCAATATTACTGATGATGATGCTGCTGGTGCATGTTCAATATATTTTGGATTTTTTTTTCTTTTTGCAGTTATTCTTCATCATCCATGTAGTATATTCTATATGCTTACTGTTTTTTTTTTTTTGTGCTTTTAGTTGGTTAGAATGTTGCAATTTTATGTTGGGTTTTTTTTTTTTTGAGTACAGCACATAATAAGTATCAGCCACCAGCATCCTGTGCCTCATTATTTTGTATATGATTTTTTGCGGTTTCGTTAAGTTTCTCATGCTTTTGGAAAGTTATCATAATTTCATTCAATCTCATACTTAGGTGTTGTTGTTTTATCATACAGCTGTTACTTTTTTTTGCCTCTTGCTATTGTTGTAATATATACTACCCGCTACCATTGGCATCGATAAAGATTCAATACTTGTAATTATCTTGTATGCCACAAAATGTGTATTTGTGTGAGAGAGAGAGATAGAGATAGAAATGTATGGAAGGCAAAAAGTAGAAGTAAAAATAAAAATTACTTCATGGATATAATAATATGAATTAATAGAAAGAAAAAAATATTGATCGCTATACGACAGCTTCTATTACTACAACGAGTATCACTGCCAATAGAAAATTAATACTTCTTAGTATAAGAATATTACTAGCTACTTCAACGCGAATTTCTAAGGGATTTAATGATGCATTGATCTTCTAGTATTCTTCCAAGCAAAATCTCTCGATGCAAAAGTAAGAGAAAAATCAAAACGAGAATTACAAGAATTATTTGACTTGACATTCTGTGACATAAATTTGTACTATAATTTTAAACTATTGTAGAATTGCTGTTTATGAATTTATATTGAAGTTCTATATGCGAAATCACAGTCAACTCAACTCTTTTCCAAAACAATGATGAAAAAGTAATAGAAAAAACCAAACGAGAATTACAAGAAGTATTTGACTTGACATTCTGTGCCATAAATTTGGACTATAATTTTAATCCATTGTAAAATTGCTATTTATGAATTTAGTAAAATATTTTAAATGCAAAAATTTCAACATCTCTACCCTTTTCCAAACCAATGATGCAAAAGTAATATAAAAAACCAAACGAGAATTACAAGAAGTGTTTGACTTGACCTTCTGTGCCATAAATTTGGACTATAATTTTAAAATATTGTAGAATTGATATTTATGAATTTAGTAAAATATTTTAAATGCAAAAATTTCAAAAATTTTTAACACAGCTTGTACCAAAAAAGTTGGAAACTAATGGATGTAAAACTCTAAATTACACAAAGAACGCAACAAAAATTCATACTCTAACATCCATTGCTTGTATGAATAAAGTATGTATAAGAATATGAAATTTTTGCAGACATTTTTTCACGTTTTGCATATATAAATGTGCAAAAGTAAAAAATTGGGGGAAAAAAATTAAATATTGGCGCATATGGACACATGTTCTCACACTTTATAAAATCATCATCTTGTCAATATCGCCAATATCGTCAATGACGATATATAGCTTTAACTACAATATGTGCATATAATAATAAGAAGCTCAAAATGCATAAATTCACACAGAAATCAAATAACTTTCCTTATGCATGCATTCAAAAATATAAATATTGGTAGATACTTAGGTGCTTGTATTTTAATCACATACACATGGGTGCCCGTTTATATCAAAATCCATCGAATTTGAATTTATTGTCTATTTGAATTCATTTAAAATGCGCATTATTGTCAAATTTGCCAAATTTATTATGATGCGATGTCTGAGAACGACAACGTTAATGACGATGATGATGATGATGGTGGTGGTGGTGGTTGAGAACAATATGACATAAGAAATAAATAAAAGAAAACAATACAATATTACATGCTTCATGTAGAAAATTGAATAAACAAGTTGAGTAGTATTGAGAATTTTATTAAAAAAAAAAAAAATAAAAAAAAAAAACGACATTTTGACAAGCTTGAAAATACCAAAAATAAAAATAAAAAAAATTATATTATCATCATCACATAAATGTGTATATGCAAATATGTACAAATGTACATACCTACACATATCCATCCATGTATATTGTCTTAATAGCAATAACAAAAAGATGAAAAAAAAAACACGCATACACACAAAGATCCACAAAATTCATACGAATTTATGAGACATGCTGAAATGTATCTCACCTTGATTATTGCACCGAATGGATGGATGGATGAAGTTGGCAAACGAAACATATGATACAAGTCAAAGATACCAACAAATAAATAGGCAGACTGGCTGGCAGGCTGACTATCTTATATGTACTTGTATTGTATTTGCATACAAGCATATGGGGGTTATATTTATTTATTTCTTTGTAATGTGTCATATATGTCTCTGTATGCATGCGCACGCATGATTGCATACTCGTAAAGATATTGTGATATTGTTGATGAAGGTGGTGTTGGAGCTGATGGTTGTGCTGGACCTCCAGCATTCATTTCATGCCATTTGTATACAGTTGTGGTCAAAATAATATCTACATGATATGGAAATATTATTACAATAATCTAATCTCCAGAAATAAGCGGCCATCTTGATTGTATGCTTTCGTTTGTAATATCCATAAGAATATTTTTTGCATATTATTAATCAGAAGAATCGTCATCTGAATATATTTAGTATTATTTGAATGTCTCTTCGCGCAAGCTGAAAATTAATTTATAAGTTTACAGTTCTCTAAAGAATGGACATATTTAAGACTGATCTCAATTGGATTATAAATACATCGGCCTGTCATATATAAGTTTTGGACTTCGAAAGCATTTTTTTTTGAAAATTTTAGCACTTAAATACTAAAATATCTAGCTGAAAATTGCTGCCAGCAATTATTTTCAATATCGAGTCAACTAGTTTGAAGGTGAACATAATTGGATAAAAACTACATATGGCTCCCATACAAAAATTGCGTTTCGTACGCATATTTTTCAACTTTCTGCATATAAATACTTAGATATTGTGTTGAAATTTGGTGTGCAAAGTTATTTTTACCTAAAAAATATAAGAACCTATAAATGGGCGTAGTTGGATGAAAACGACGCCTACCTCTCATACAAAAGTTGGGTTTTTGACGGAATTTTTCAAATTTTTCCCAAGTAAATATTAAGCTATTAGCCTGAAATTCAGTGTTTTATATATTTTTTTAATTGCGAATAAATAAATATGAAAATGGACATAACTGAATAAAAACCACATCTACCTCCCATACAAAAATATGGTTTTCGAACGTATATTTTAAAATTTTTGCATGTAAATAATGAGATATAGAGTTGAAATTCAGTACGTAGTCATATTTTCTGCTGATAAATGCAGTGGTATAAGAATTCATTCAATGGAGTAATAATCATTATTAGCTCCCATAGAAAAATTGGTTTTCGATAGCAATTTTTTTTTCAAACTTTTCACAATTAAATATAAAGATATCTAGTTTAACGTCAGCACAAAGTCTTGATTTAAACTAGCATACAGTTAAGTAGAAAAATTGCCCTAATCGATTGAAAATCACTTATACCTCCCATAGAAAAGTTTGCTTTTGGAATGTATATTTTCAAACTGTGCGCATTAGCAAAATTTTTTTTTTTTAACAAAATGGAGCAGTTCGAAAATGTGGATAATAAAATAAAAACTACGCCTTGTATAGTGTAAGGTATCTAAATTTCGGTATTGTCGATGCCAATTCCTTGCTGGCCTTTATTGTTGTTGTTATTTTTTATATTCATACATTTCATGTGACTACAACAACGAAATGAAGCACATATTTATTCTATCATAAAAATGTTTACCTGTATAGGAATGTGCACACACACACACACTCACACCAACACCAATAATTCGTAGGTTTTTGCGCGCAGCTCACTCACCTTTTTTGAAGATTAATGGCGGCGAGTTTAATTTGTTTTTGGGTGTTCTTTGCGTTGCTATCTCACCAATACATTCACTCACACATTCAACATTCTCCTCCACATACGTAATATGTAGAAATTGTTGTTATTGTTGTAACATGTTGTCTATATGATATTTACAGCACAGCCAGCAGCGTCAGCAACAACAACAACAAAGGGACGCTTAAGAGCCAAAGCAATAAAGCATAAAAACGTGTTGTGTTGTGTATGCAATGTAGTTGACAAAAATGATGCTGATGCTAATACTGGCTGCATGACTGACTGACTGACTGACTGACTGACTGACTACCTGACTGAGTGGCTAGCTATTTTTATTATTGTTGTTATGCAGATGAGCATATATGTATATATTGTATGTACAGAACAAAAGCAAAAAAAGAAAAAAAAAAAAGCAACCAAAACAAAAATATAAATATGAATTTAGTCGTTTTTATTTTGTTCTTCTTGAATGCATTTTCGATTGTTGCGTGTGCGTAAGCGTATGTGTGTGTGTGTGTGCATGCGATGTCTTATTGTTGCGTTAACTATTTGAAAAATGTCAACGTGGGCGACATTGTTGTTGTTGTTGTTGTTGTTGTTGTGTAGTGTGTAGATGGATGCACGCACAAAGATATTTATTATTAGCTCAGCTTAAGAGGGAGCACAAATTTTCAATTTTTCTCTCATCTACTGTTGTTTGTTGTTGTTGTTGTGATTTGTCTTTTTTTTTTGTTTTTGTTTTTTTTTTTTTGCTCCCTTCATTTTTCAGTCATTTACACATGACTGCTATTTAAGTCTATAATAAGAACAACAGAAAATGACGATATTTATGCGTTTTAAAATGAAATGTGCACCATTAGTGTAACAAATTAAAAATGAAAAATATTTTCTTCCATCTTGAAATAGTGAAAAATACGAAAATGTCTATTTGAACGGAACGCGGAATGAAATTCCACTTCCCCCCTACGCAAAAAATACACATGTATACCCATACATATACGAGTATGTCCTGTTTTTTTTTTTTTTTTTTTGTTTTTTTGGTGCCATGATAATGGCTCCAACACTCAACTTAATTATTGAAATACTAAATTATGTACATAAAATTCTGAGAAATTACAAATCACAAAAAAAAAAAAACCAAATCACAATGAAAATATTGAAAAATACGCAAAAAAAATTATGAATATACTTCTTCTTCTTCTTCTTCTTCTTCTTCTTGTTCTTAGTGTTTCATCAATGTATCGTATGTAAGGATGTATGTACGTTTGTGACGTACTTCAATATTCAAGCCACATTTACAAAAGCACCACAGGCGGTTTTGAACTTATTTTTAATACGATTTTGTACGTTTTGTATGTATGTGTGTGTGTGTGTGTATTGTGATACCTTCACAGTGCATTATGCTGATGGTGATGATAATGATGATGATCATGATGGTGGTGATGATGATGATGATGGCTACAATACAATGATTGCATTTCGATTTCAAAACATAACAAATTGACAAAAAACAAAATCATTGCCGTAGAATAAGAATCAAGAAACGTAATCACAGCACACACACACACACAAACACATGTAGACATATATGCCATATAGTACACATTTGTATAATAAACATTTTTATATGCGACAGCGCGCCAAAGTGAGTTCTTTATTAGGCAAGATTACGGACGGATACGTTATGAGATGCCGCATGGCACAATCATACAGTGTTATTATTATTGTCGTCGTTGTTGTTGTTGTTGTTGTTGTTGTTGCAATCAGACATATGATGCGACAAACGTTCGCCATGTTGTTGTTGTTGTTGCTAGTGAATATATTTATGTATATTGGTAATATGAGGTTGGCTTAAAGTGTGGTCACAGCATGCAATTGCGACAGAAACGCAGACAGACAGAGAAAGAGACAGACAAACGGAGGGACAGACAGACAGACAGACAGGCAGACAAAGAGCAGAAATGTCACATTACAATATTTGTGATGAACGTTAAAATTGAAAAACTACCAATGAATTAATAAATAATGTGTAATGTGCTCATGATTGTTTGAGTATATGTATGTATGTGTGTGTGTGTGTGAGTGTGTGTATTGGAATAGATATTTGAGGATATTAATTCAATTCAATAATTTTGTATTCATATTCAACTTATATAAATATTAATTTGTACCTATGCCATAATAATAATGTTAGATATGTGATATTCATTCTGCAACTTTATATGATCTTGGACGAGCATCTCTTCAAGCTTTATTTCGTGTATTAAAACTGCGCAGAACTAGAAAGGGTAGACAACATCTTCAGATATATTTTAGACGCTAATTTCTTCTGTCAGAAGAATTTATTCAGAGGATTTCAGTCAGACAAAATTCTGTTACATTGATCAAGCCAGAATTCGAAGGATTTCATTATTTCATTGTGATGGCAAAGTAATCGAAAGATTACTGGAACCTCATATGGAGCCAAGGATTGATATATGTATTGTCCAAGAACACGGAATATGTATGTCAATATTTATGACAAATAATTGGTTATTAGTGTTGGGTCTGCGAGGAATTTCGTATTCATTACGAATTTTAGCCACTTACCTTGAGTACACTCGATTAACATGGGAGAATATCAGATGTAGAAGGTCCGGAAGTAGCCATTCTGTCAAGAATATTGCTGATGTGTCTGCAGATATTCAAAAGGATTCTAAAACCATTAGCTAAGCAATTGGCATTAGCTACATTCGGCTTGTAGAGCGAATTTTGGAGACCAAATTTTTGCAGTATTCACGTTAAAAAGTGAATCGTCTATTAGCTGCAGACCGTGAGAAAAATGACATCAGTATTTTTACAGCTAGTTCTGGCATGCACTCTGAATCTGGGAAGATACGTATCGGTCTATCAAGCGGAAATGCTTGGTCTAATGCATGCGCTAAACCATTTACTGGATGGAAAGGTGCAAGGTAAGAAAATCTTGCTAGCACTCGATAACCAGGCGGTGGTCAGGTGACTGCAACAACCTACGGTATCTTCTAAGTTGGCGCTCGAATGTGTTCAAAAATTTAACGGGTGTGCTCGTAGTAATGCGATTACTCTTATGGGTGGGTGAAGGGACACATTGGTATAGAACAGAATGAAGCTGCAGACGCCTTGGCTAGACAAGGATCTGAAGCTGAATTTTATGGACTGGAATCAGTAGTTGTGCTCTTAGCAGCGGGACGGTAAAGGCAAAGGTCGAAGAGTGGATAAAGAAACTCCATCTCACGAGATGGGAGAACTTATCCACTTGCAGATAGGCAAAGGCTTCGTTGAGGCTATCAAAGGGCAGTGAATCGAGGAGGGCTCTTAGTCTAGGACGATTGACTCTAAGCTGGTTGACTGCATTAATGGCATGGGCATGGCAATTTTAGGTACCACCTCAGCAAGATGGGTCATGTTGAAGAGGAGGATGCTGACATTTGCCGATTATGCATGGAAGAGGCAGAGACAGTGGCGCACATAGTGTGCCAGTGTCTTGCATTGGCAAGCAGGAGGATGTCCACACTGGGTCACCAATTTATTGATGAATTCGAAATGTGGAACATACCCCACAAAGACATAACGCGTGATGTTATGATGAGGAAAGAAGTAGAATAATTCTGCAACCGAACAAATAATTAACACACGATTTGAGGAACGAAAAGGGATCCATATAAGTGGTCAGATACGGCTAATCCCTAAAATATATATTATTATATTAGCTGCAGACCGTTAATCGCATTTTCTTCCACCTTCTCCTTCTCGGTGGGAACAATTTCTTCTTGAAAATCAATCTGAATAACTAGGAGCTAAGGCATTAAAAATCTAATCGAAAGTGCCATATTCATTCCAAAAATTAGAAAGATCCTTTCAGAGTCCATTTTTCAACGAGTTAAACCGATCAGTTCATATTCAAAATGTAGTTGAAAATATAAAAATCAATTTGATTGGATTTCATCATATAAAACCGAGCATTCCTGCACCAGGAGAATAAATAAAAAATTAGAAAAATTGTATAAGGCAGATTTAAGAATTGTCCTTCAAGTGCAAGAGAAAGAACCTAATGCAGCAAAGGAAGACATTCTCCATGGGTATCCTACATTCTATAGAGAGGGAAACATAAGTCCTCCAGAGAAGGGCTGCAATAAAGCGTTGTCGTACGAGATTAAAGGACCAGAAGGACTAACAAAATAATAAATAAATATAAAAGAAGGAAATGTTGTGCTCTACAATATCAACAATTCCAATTATAGAATAGTCTTAAGTCATATTCATATAAATAAACAAATATGTATATCGCATGATTGGTATAAATTTTGAAGCTAAGAAAGTATGATATTAGGTACATAATATATTTTAATATATTATACATACATGGGCATGTAATTTAAAATACTTAACACGATAATTGTTGTTTTTAATATGCACTTTGTAAGAAATCGAAAAAACAATTTAAATACATAAGGCACGAAATAGGCTCCAATAATATTATGATTGTTGCTATTGCCGATGGTGGTAGTGGTGCTGGTGCTGCTGCTGCTGTTTCTGCATGTGAAAAATCATTCAACACGAACATACAGATATGTACATACGCAAAAGAGCGTTAAACTGCACTTTTTTTTTTTTTTTGTATTATTATTTTAATTCTTCTCTATATATCCATATTTATATGGCAGCCATACTTGTTGGTTGATTTTGTTGTTGATCCATGTACGTACTTGCACAAGTACGAGTACATACATTTATACAAAATGTACGTAAATACTACTTATACTCGCATGGACTTATATCGCGCCGTTGTATAAAAAGTATTCATTATGTTTTCATTTTGCCATTTTCGTTGTTGTTATTTTTATTTTTTTATTTTTTTATTTTTTATTTTTTTCTTGATGATGGTATGATGCGTCAATGACTGTGTATGTGTACTACATGCTACATACATATGTATGTAGATATTCGCAAGTGTAACAACAAAATGGTTTATTAAGAAAGGAAATGAGGCGTTTTCTGCAAAACCAATATGAGCAAAAAAAAAAAAAAAAAAAAAAAAAAAAAAAAAAAATTAATGAAAAATATATATACAGGCAACAACAACAATAAGAATCACAATGAAAAATGAAAACATTATAAAAATGCATTGAATGCAGCAAATAAATATGTTGATGCATGCATCAACAGAATACATCACTCTGCTGTTGTTGTGTATTGTGCTACCGTAAGTGCTTGCGTATAAGAGTAAATGAGTAAATGAGTGAGTGTGAGAATAATAATTTCATGAGAGCGGGGAGTGTGGGGGGAATTTTTATTTTGCCTGCTTATTATTATTAAATTTTTTTTTTTTTGCTACCAACTATGCAATGAAAATATGTAAAGCAACAACAAACGAAAAAAAAAAAAATGAAATAATGGCGTGCTAAAGTTAATTAACTGAAGAAAATATTTTTCTGCGATTTACATTTCTTTCTATTTTTTTCCTTTGTGATTTTTATTTTTACTTTTTATCAGAAAATTTATTCAAAATTGTATTGTTTCATGTTTCATTCTTATTCTTATGGAGATATTATAATTTCCCATCCTTGCTATTTTTGTTGAATACATGTTGTGTTCAAAAGCTTGGCCCATATGTATGTATGTGTGCATTTGTTATAATTACAATAATTTTAAAATACAAAATGATTTAATAATTTTTAATAAAAATAGAAATAGAAATTAAAAATATACCATGCACTCATGTAGGATAAAAAAAAAAAAAAAATGAAAATTTGTACCAATTCGTCGGAAAGTACATACACATGTGTTATGAAAAAGCTTCTGAAAGAGCTTTATGACTAAGAGTCAAGGCTATATTAAGTTTGTGCTTTCATTTCTAACAATCTTAAAGATAGTTGACATACATAGAAAAGAATTTACATATATTATTGATCAAAATCCAGATAAGAGTCGATTTAGCACGATTTACCACGATATCTGCCGTTGTTATGGAGCGATCAAGCTTAAAGTTTGTACATGAGATTATTTTCAGAAACGAACGAAAATTTTCAAAAATCAGCGAAATCGAACAAAAATTACAAAAATTTCTCATATAAAAGTATGCTATTGAATGTGTGTTCTCGCACTTTTCTCATGAAAATATAAAGTTTTAAAACTAAAACTTGGAGCATAATATTATTTTGATCATAGAATTAAAATAGTAGAAAATTGGAGAAATCGAATAAAAATAACACCCACCTTCCATACAAAAGTATGTTTTTAAATGCATGTTTTCATAATTTACACTCGAAAATAATAAGCAATCAAACTAAAACTTGGCAAATAAGCTAAGTTTAATCATTAAATTGGTATTTTCAAAAATAAGCGTAATATGATGTAAACCAATCCTACTTCCCATACAAACTTAAGCCTTCATATGTATGTTTTCACAATTTGAGCACGAAAATATAAAGTTATTAAGCTGAAACTCAATACATGCAATTAATTTTATCAATATAAAAAGATATTAATAATTGAGTATAATCCGATAAAAATTACGAGTACCTCCCATAGAAAAATATGTTATTAAATGTGTAAATTCACAGTTTATACATGAAAATATAATGCAATTAAACTACAACTTGGTATATAAAATTAATGAAATCATAGAAAAATTATATTTAAAAATGATCGAAATCGTATGAAAACCACAATTACCTTCTATACAAAAATTTGTTGTTGTTGAGGATGCATTTTTATACTTTGCGTGCGAAAATATACGATTATCATGTTGAAATTGGGTACATCTGATTTTATTTACTAATTAATATACATATTTGAAAATGATATAAATCGGTTGTAAATTTCACCCATCTCCCATACAAATTTATGCTTCCGTATGTTTTTACACTTTGCGCATATGAAAATGTGAAGTTATTAAGCTGAAACTCTGCGCATGACCATGTAAAGTTATGGTACTGAAACTCAGTTAATATTATTATTTTTCTTATTAATATGACACAGAATGGATGCTATCGAATGTCGCTACAGAATCAATTACTACAGTCTCAATTATATATGCATTTTTCTTTAAATTAAATTTAAAGAATTAAATTTTTTTTTAAATTAAATAAATTTATATCTTCGCTGAACATTTGCTATCAAAAATACTCATCTTTAATTATATTATGACAACAACAACAAAAAACAATTTTTGTCCAAATTTATTATTATTTTGAATCGTTTTCTCACAATTCCTCAAATTTATTTCTTCTCCGCGTTCTTGATTTCTTATTATAATTTCAATATTTTTAGTTTTAAAAAATTTTTTTTTTTTTTTTTATTTTGCTCCGACCATTCACAAATATCAAATATCAATGACCTCTACAACTTGATTGTATATATCACATACAGCTAACATAGATCGTATTTTATTTATATCACCGCCGCCGCCGCCACCACCACCATTAAATTATAATAAGATATTTATTCTAATCTCTGTTGCTGTTGAAAAGCCCATGTGAGAAGATGTTCAAGAACAAGAATAAATAGTCTCTATCATATTGAATATGTCTCATAATAATGAAATATTTACAGAAATTCTTCAATTTCTTTTTTTGTGTTTTTTTTTTTTTCAAGGCTTTCATATACATATGGGTACATATACATACATACGAGTATATGTGACTGATATTTATTTATTAGTTTCTAAATTATGTATATTTAAAGTATATATAACTCACATACACAGAAACACGTATATCTAAAATCAAAATTTAAATAATTTCGGGTTATTTCTGTTCTTGGTCTATTCGTATTATTGTATTATTAAGGGCGTATAGCCTATGGATAACCGTTGAGGAGAGAGCTCATATTGAATTACATATGAGTATGTAGATTTGAAATGCATATTTCTAAAAAGGAATGAAACTATACTTTGCTATATGTATTTACAAAATCAAAGAATCAAATGAAACACACAACAATTTCAATCAGCAGCAAACATCATCAATGGGAAACAATACAATCTCCTACGGCTTAAAATACAGAAGAAGAAGAAATAAAACTACATATTTCACAGGAAATCTTAAGAAACAACAACAACAACAACAACAGCAACAAGAACATCACCCGCAATCGAACAAAACAAAAAAAAAAAAATGTTATATTTCAGATATTGAAGCATAGCATATGTGTAGATAGATGCGTGTGTATCGATGCGTGGAGCAACATCTTTTTAAATCCCCACTAAATCCTATAATGCTCCCAAAAAAAACTAAATAAACCGACGAACGAATCGAATGAACAAACGAATCTTGAGAGACAAAAAAATCAAAAACAAAATTATAATTTGAAGTCAAGAAAAAAAGGGGCTGGCATTTTGAAACATCACACACACACACACATACAGTGGCACACACATATGGTGCGATTGTGAAACAAAAACAGATATTTCTTGCTGCTTGACTTTGGCGATACAAACGAATTGAACATTGCCATCGATATTGTGATGACGATGGTGGTGATGATGATGATGATGATCATCATCATAATTATGATAGTGATGGCTTCAAAGTTGCACAAGAACTTCAAGTTAAAGTAACGAACGAGTGGCCAACATACAATAATAATAATAATAATAATAATAATAATAACAACAACAAGAAGAGCAAGCATAACTAAGCCCATCGTTGTTGTTGTTGTTGTTGTCGTCGTCAACGTCGTCATCATCATCATCATCTTAAGCGTAGCCTATAATAATGATAAGAGACGGGTTTTTAATCAGAAAATTTATATCCCCACCAATATGAGCGTCATCGTATTGGCTCAAAAAAATATACATGAACACATACAAAGTATTATATGTACGAGTATGTATTTATATGCTTATACAATACATCTGTATACCTATTTCGTTGTTGTCGTCATTATTGTTCGATGCTTGATGATGGGTTATGGTCGTGTATAATTATAAGCCCTGTCAAATGCTAAATGAAAAGCATATAATACACACAATTTAGTTAAGAGGTTACGCTTGTGGTTCGATTTTGGTTACCATGTTTTTTTTTTTTTTTTTTTGTATTTTCTTATTACTGCAGTTATATTGTTGTTGTTGTTGTTGGGTATATTTCATAATGGCATTAAAGAAAGAAATATCAGAAAAACAATGTAAAATGCTACAGGTCAGCATCTTAAAAGAAAGGAGCGTGCGACGAGTAAATGATAGATATATTTAACTTTAGTAATTTTTTTTTTTTTGTTTTTGGATGCGCTATGGAAGACATCTTTTTTTTTTCCTTTAACGGATTTGCTTTGGATGGCGTTCTTTAGGATTATTCTTATATTGATATATGAACCAAAAAAACTTGTATGTTTAAAATCATCCACAGTACTATCTATTTAAAAATAAATAAATTAACAAATTAATTAAATGCACTTACCGCTTGCACTTGTGCCGAAATTGTCTGAAATTGAGAGAAAGAAAAACATGTTAATGATATTTACTATAAACTCATATGTAATATATCATATATCAATTTATATCACATATACAGGTATTGTAGCTATGTGGCTAGTGCATTGGCCTTCTAATCTATAGGTTATGGATTCAATTCCCGGCTGAACCCACAACTTTAATATTGAAATGGTACCCAATTGTCGGCAAGAAATTTCTAATTCTTCCGGCAGTAACAATTTGCCATGAAAAAGCTTCTGAAAGTGATCTGTGACAAAGCTCAGAAAGACTGTTGTCTGCCATTCGGAGCCGGCTAATATAAGAAGGTCACTTTTAATAGTCTCCAAACATACACACACAACAGTACTGGAAGAAAAACTCGGCCAATGTGAGCTTCGGAAATTATAAATGCCACATATTTATAATTTTTTTTTTTTTATAAATATATTGCATGTCAACTTTAAATGGTACAACTCAAAAATTGCAATTTCTCCATGGGGACCATATAGAAATGTTTAATTAATTGAAATATATTTATATTATCATTAATATTAAACATTTCTTGAATAGAAAATACTAATCGGGACTTATAAGTGCCATATATTTATTATTTTTTATAAATATTTATTTTGCAGTGCCAACTTCAAATGGTACAACTCAAAAATTGCAATTTTTTTAGGGGACCATATAAAAATGATTTGCTAATTGAAAAAGGTTATATTATCATTAAAATTAAACATTTATTAAACAAAAAATAATAATCATTATGAATTGTGCACCCTTTGTGGTCAGTATGCGATATCTAATGTAGTTTTAAGTATTCTGCAGAACTTGACATACCGATAGCCAGTATATTAAATAATATCTCATAATTCGCATATTATTAGAAAGAATTAATTATTGTTCTCATAAAAAAAAAGTCATTGTACTGAAACTTTTTTTTTTGCAAAAAGTTGGATATGGACGGAGGATGAAGCAATTGTTGACAAAAAAGTGTTCAAGTTTTTATTAGAAATAAATTAGTCTCAGAGAAAAAAAATTAAGCCTTAATTAAACTCTTCTACCATATTTCTGTTAGGTTTTTTCGTTTTTCCCGTCTATAAAAAGCTGCGTAGTTTAAAAACGACGAAAAATTTTGTTACAACGTCCACCTATTGCTGTATTCCACATTTTCCTGACTGTAAAAAAAAAAATCAAAGCCATCAAAGTCATATATTAAGAAATTATAGCCTTCCCTGACAGCTTTTCAATGAGCTATCATTTTCAAAAGTCGCAGAATTAAGAAAAAAAAAACATTTTTTCTTTGTCCCGAGAACGTTTCAATATAATATTTCAAGCTAGGGGTGAAATTTTGAAGCTCTTTTTTTGTATAGGGAGTGACTCACCTTAGGTTGAAAATGAATATTTAGGCTTTAATTTGTCTTAACATCACAATATTTCAATAATCATTATGAGAATATTTAATTCAATTAAAATTTATTGAAATTTTACATCAAAACAAATATTTAACGAAAAAAATTTATTTCTTCTTTCTTATTGCAACAAAAATTTTCTATTTATCATACTGATTTGATTAAATGAATTCATTTGATTTAATTAAAATAAAAAACAAAGAAGAAATATTTCAAAAAAAAATTTCAAAATTTTATATATAGTTTTCTTTACTCAAACTAATAATGCATGTTGTTAACCTTGAAACAGGTGTGCCAAAATAATAGCTACAAGTATACAAAAACTCAAAAAAAAAAAAAAATAATAAATAAATCTACACAAACATAATGGCTGTTGTGTCGTTGCTGTTCTATATTCAACTATATCGACAATAATTCAACAATATATCACAACAACAACAACAACGCAGCTGAATAATAATAATAATAATAATAATAAATTTTCTTATTTAATTAACACTACACAACAGCAACAGCAACAACAACAGCAATACATGAACTAATAAATCTTTTGTGGTTCTGTGTGTGTTGTTTAAACTCATATACAATATTTGTATTGTGGGGCTCAACAAAGTTCAAATATATGGCAAAAAAAAAATATATAATAATAATTCTATTTAAAAGAATTTTTATTTTTAAATGCCAAACCCCAAAGACGAAAGCTATTTAGTATGAAAAAAAAAACACAAAAAAAAAAACGAACAAATAATTTTTAATTCAATATTTATTATAAAATATTTCGTTACCTACAAATTCAAAGATTCTGTGTATACACAGAGCTCTCATATGTATGTAGTATTCATAATTTATATGTATTTTAAATAATTTACCCATTTTTTTTTTTTTTCTTATTATTTTGCATTGCCTTTTATTGTTAATCACTCAAATCGTATGGCTTAAGATTAATGTGTGAGTATACAAACACATACACATATCGTATATTTAAAGACTAATCCCACTGTAGGTGCTACGCAAGTATGTCTGTAAAGTTTTTTGTTTAGCCATCAATCAAAATGTGGTTTCAAACAACAACAACAAAAGAATGAAGAAGCAAAAAAAAAAGAAAAAACCACAAATCCGCCATACAATAACCAATAAACGAACGAATGAATGAATGATCGAAATATGGCGTCAAATTTCTAATCGAATTGGTCTGTGCAAAAATATTCTTCCAAATATTTATACAAGACTTGGTGATATCAACCAGACTGATTGGCTCGCTGTGGCTTAAATTTAATTTTTATATTTATTTTCTATAAGAGAAAAAAATAATAAGAAGAAAAAAAAACACATTTTATTCAGCTGCTTTAATTAAAATATTTCTACGAAAGGAATTTATTTTTAAATCATCAAAAGTTTCACACAAAAAATAAAACCAATAAAAAAAGAGCAATATTAAACTTTAAGCCATTCATGAGCGGCAAGTGTGTGTGTGTGTGTGTGTGTGTGTGTGTGTGTGCATTGAAGAATTATAAACTCCAAATCCCAGAAATAAAATCATTCTCAGCTTTGTCGTCCTTATGTGGAATGAACGGTTGACCGATCGCCTGAATAGACTATTCATCTCATTGTATGCTTTTGCAATTTTTTTGCTTTAAGCTTGTCTCATAAATTCGCATTTTACGCAATAAAAATATTTTTTCAACATTTGCACTCTTCTCTGCCATGTTCATATAAAAAAAAAAAATAAAAAATAAAAATATCAAGCTAAAATCGGTTAAAATTTTTTTTTTTTTTGCTTTTTACCTTTATCAAAATCCTTTTTCTCGCCCAAACTAGGCATAATAATTTCTCGCTTCAATGAAATGCGATACAAATAATAATAATCATCAAGTTGAATTGTAGGCTTGGGGAGGGGAGAGGGTTGGTGTATGGACGCAACAATGACAGCAAATGAGTTAAAAATTCCAACAACACACCTCAAAAAGTCACTTGGGGATATCAGCAACACCAAGGCTGTTTTTGCTGATGCTGCTGTGAATGATGAAGGCGATCATCAGAATGTTCATCATGATGATGATAATGAGTAGTGCTATTTTTGTGTATGTCTGCATGTGCACATGCTGATCTGGTCATGATCTTCGATTGCCATGATTATCAGTGTTAAGGATATATATTTTTGTGTGTGTGTGTGTGTGTGTGTGCTATCTTTTTGAAATTAAAAGCGTTTTCATTTCATTTACTTGCTCTGTTGTTCTTTTTTTATTTTATTTTTTTTTTTTTTTTAATTTTTTTTATAAATCTTTCATTCATTCTTGATCATTTCTTTAGGTGAAGATGAGATGAGGTATTCGAGAATTATTGAACATGCATTGATACATGTTGTTTTCGTATGTTGATTACACATACATACATACATACATACATACATACATACATGCATACATACATGCGTGCATGCAGTTGAGTTGACATGGTTACAAGTGTACATAGTGAGGGATAAAAGCTATAGTGCTTGGGAGGCGATTGAATTGACAAACAGGCAAACACACGCACACACACACACACATACGCAATCATGCAATATACAAAATTGACACTTCGCTGTTGACAACAAATGTGAAGTTCATAAATAATCGTCTTAAGTTGGCCAGTTTGTTCGTTTGGTTTAAAACGTACTTGTATTGTATCGTATATTTGTTTAATTGTATGTATGTATATGTGTATGTGTCTGTGTAACAGATAAAGACTCATATCGTTATTGTTGTTCATTTTGTATTGCATTTTATTGTATTGATATTTTCAAAATACTTATTCGCACCTTAAAATGACGTTTTAGGCAGATGACTGTCCTCATTCTTACTACTTTAACGACCAAGGTTCTCGATTGCTTTACTTTTTTTTTTTTTTTTTTTTTTTTGAATGTAAGTATTATTGTTTTTGGGGGTTTTTGCAAAAATTTTCCATATTAGTTTTCATGGTTTATTTTGCGGCCCCATCAAATATACAGAACAAGTTTGACTATTGTGAGTTGAAGAAGAGAAAATGAAATTGCAGTATGTAGGAGGAAACAAAAACATATCACTCGATTATTTAAACTTTTAAGAAAAAAATATGCCTCAAGTGGTCCATCTAAATCGTGCAAGTGCCGGTTGAAATTTGAAATTGATTCGTGATCGTCCTTAGATTACTGCACTGCACTGATTACAAGACGATCATGGTCCATGTTTGCCAATGTTTCATCAACGCTTTCGTTGCTAAATCGATCAGAGCAATCTCTAATCTTTAACAGTAGAACTTGAATTTGAACATTTGGCATTCGAATTTGTTGCACAAAACTTGTCCGAACTCTTCCTCTAGTATTGCAACGCATGTTAGGTTTGGATTGTTATGGAAAAAAGCGTCATATACTCGTATTAGCCTTGCAGGAGTTAGTGGAAAACCGTCTCCTTGGATTCCTCTCGTTTGCAGCTCCGGCATCTGTCGTTGTAGGGCCATCCTCTGTATCGTATCCTATCGAAGATATCTGTTCTATTCTTTCTTACCAATTCGTCGGTTCTTGACTTATCGTATTTAGGCCAAGTTGCTTTTGCTATTTTACAGGCGCCAGTTCTTGACCACCTGGTTTCTGAGACTGTAGGTAGAGCTCTCTTTTGATGACGCTAAGGGGGTTTCCAACAGTTACCGATTCGGATTCGCTGTTAGTTACCCCCCTTCTTGCCATTTCGTCCACTTTCGCGATTCCTTCTATGTTCCTCTGACCAGGTACCCACACGAAAGTGATGTCCATTTGAGTGCTGAGCTGTGTTGAGCTCTTTCTTACATTGTCTTCCGGTTACTGAGTTCGTTATCGGTGATATCAATGCCAGAAGTGCCGCTTGGCTATTTGACAAAATACACGCCTTCGATGATGTATGTATCTGATTGTTTAGTATCTTGCAAGCCTCTCTTATCCCGAGAGTTTCGGCCTGAAATATACTAGCTGTAACTCTCAGACGGAAGGAAGACCTCCATTCATCTTTGAACCATCAGTGTAGACTGACGTTCAAACCATTGAATCATGATTCCTATAATTTCCGATTTTGTTTCGACTTCTGGCCAAAATATGGCCTCTAACCAATATCTATAGTTAATTCATCTTCGTATCTTCTCGTTCTTCTTCTTCTTACCTATTGCATTCCAAAAGAAGAAGAATTCTTGAAAGAAGTTTTCAATAAAATTCTTTGTGCAGCAAATGAAAATATTGTGCTGTCGATTTAGTTTTCTATATTTGTTGTTGCTGTTGTTGTTATTGTTGTTGCTGTATGCTTTTTAAAATTCTATCAACGTTTTGTTTACTTCATTCTTATTACGGCTGTTCTTTTTGCTGGCATTTGGATAGTGGATTAAGCCGCGTCTTTGTTGCTTCTTCTTCTTCTTCTTCTTCTTCTAGTTCTTTTTCTTGTTCTTTGCAATGTTTAAATCACATTTTGGTTTTGTCACTTGTTTGCGTATTGAAATTGTCGTTGTTGTTTTATTTGTTGTTATTGCCGCTGCAAAAGCGCCCTCTTCTTGTGCGCTTGCATGCCTGCTGTGTGAGAGTGTGCGTGTGTGTTAGTGTGTGTGTGTGTTTATAAGCTTCAGTGTTTCTATGTGCGCGCACGCAGCATTTTGATCCCATTTTAATATTCTAGATACTTAAATGAAATACGTGTCTGGCTTGATAACAAACGTTTATTGTTTTGTTAATTGATTAAAAATACATTTGCAGAGACTTGTTGTTGTTGTTGTTGTTGGTAAATGCGCAGCAGTAATAGCCATGTTTTAAAATGCAAACTGCATCGATGCACATACAAACTCAACGAGATACATACTCACACCTACACACGAGTCGCCACGACTGTTCTTGTATTTGCATGGCACATGATGTGGGGACGTTTTGCTTTGTTTTTGTTTTTGTTTTTTTCTCTCCATCAAAATTTGTATGCAAAATTTGTTTGCCTTGTGTGCAAAATAAGAATTACAATCTTTTTGTGTTGTTGTTGTTGTTGTTGCCACTGCTGTTAGTTGCAAATGAAATCAAATATGCCATTTTGAAAGTCTGTCTTCAAAGTCCACACAAAACTTCGAGAAGGTCATATTTTCTGTTTATTTCTAAGTGTTTTTTTTGTGCAATGTACTGTTTGTGTGTGTGTGTGTATTTTGTGGTTGATCATTTTGTTGTTGTATTTATTTTTTCCATACAAGCCAAATACATATGCACACACACACACAAAACACACACGCACTTTGGTTAAATGTAGTCATTTTCAAAACAGCCTTGAAATTGGACTTGGCTTTTGTGATATGTCTTGAGTTGAGTCGCTTCAATATACATAAATACGTACCAGACTATAGCTAATATTGAAGTTGATAATTTTTCATTTGTTTGATGGAATGTCATTGTTCAATTGAATTCAATGACAATAATAATAATAATAATTATTATTATTATTATTATTATTATACTTTGCAGGCCCATTGTAAATAATAGCAATTATCAAGCGTGAGAATTCTATCAACAACAGATATACATTAGAGTGCTTCAGGCTATCAAATTGGGAATTTTGGGTTCTAGGCAATTTCCCCTTACTATAAATGGTTACCCTCCCTAATTTGGTCTAAAGTGGAGAAAATTTTTGGGGTCCGAATTCACCGTCTACGGCCAATTTTTGTATACAGAAATTCTCTTAAATTCCCTTGAAAATTGTGACTTTACGGTGCTGAATCAGATGTGTGATTCTTTTTGCACTTCTTAACTATTGACGGTATTGATTTTTCAAGTCCAAAAGTGAAATTTGTACTATGAAAAATATTATTATGTTTATTCATCAAATTGCATATGAGTAAATTTACTTTGCTTGTTAATATACTCAATTTTAATCCACATGAAGGAAATTTGTATTTTAGTCAAATTATTTAATTTGACTCGATTACCCAGAACACCCTAATAGACGCATTGGCATTATTTCGTAAACGATTATTGATGCTAAGAAGTAATTTCTATTGAATTCTATTCTATTCGTATATTGACAAGCAATTACATGTATGTCAATTGACATTGATATGATGTGACACAAGTGATGAACACTTCAAATTGTTATTCTAAATTCAAAGAAGTCATACTCATGTACGATATTAAAATAAGAAGGGTGCCTCTACTATTGATGTACATACATGGAAAATGCATGAAGCAAAGAGAAAAGAAATATTTAGATGGACATTAGTAGCAAACTAAACGGCCTTGTTATAAATATTCAATGAAAAAAAAAAAATCCTCTTTCTATAGAAAAATTGATCGTTTCGTAGATTTTCAATTTTATGCGATTATTCTTAATATTTTTGTGTAATCCAAGGAAGTTTCAGAGGTTTGTATTACAGTGTAAATTCAAGCATATGCTAGAAATGTTAACGTCATTGCCTCTAAGATTAAGTGTGAAGGTCAAGTGAATGTTTGCAATTTCTCGTAGGAGACACGAAGCAGTTACTAAAGGTTCCTCAAAATGGATAATAATGTGGCTCTTATACCATCGACTTTCATAGTGGTCTATTTGGCATTGGAATTTTGTAAAAAAAAAAAGTATCTTCAGAGGCACAAACAAAATGGCAATATGGACAATGATCTTGGTAGAGGCAGTATTATTATTATTAATTAAGGCCATGAAGCATCGCGATCTGAAGATCTTTTGTACAGCCAGCTATTCCCTAGCTAGCTGACCTCAAGACTATTTATAAATCTTGTTACTGCTGTGGGATTGATTTTAATTAGGTCCCTGGGAACTATGAATTCACTGCCTAGGTAGTTTAGTTTGCGTGTTCTGCTGTTTCCTGCTTTTCAAGACAGAGTCGACAGAGTCGACAGAGATCGTTGTTAATCACATCCATTTTCATCATGTGATAATTAAGTTTACAATGACCTGTTCATAGTTCAGTGTAGAGTTTGATGTATTTTCTACTGAGGTTCAAGATAGTGTCTACCTTAATGTGTTCAGCGTAAATGAATCTTTTCGACTGCCGCATGCCTGTTTGGGCTCTCCAGTAATCAGTTAGACAACTTTTTTCCTTTTCACATATTAAGTTATTCATGAAGCTACTGTTTATCACGCAGAAGGGTTCTGAGCCTATGAAAGGAGTGTCTGTGCCCTTTTTGGCCAGTGAATCTGCCATTTCATTTGCCTGCATGTCACAGAGTTCCTCTTTGCTAAGGTATTGAGAAGTTCAAAGCATTCCCAGACCAACTTAGATCGGAACGAAAAGTTCATTAGTGATTTTAGAGCTGCATGACTGTCTGAAAAAATGCATATGTTGGTTTCTTGAGTGCCCCTACGTAGACATTCTCTGACAGATAGCTCTAAGGCGTCGACCTCCGTCTGAAAAATGGACATTATTTTTCCCATTGCAACTGTCTTTCGGAAATTTGGCCCTACATTTCCCACTCCAGCCCTACCATCTTCCATTTTGGACCCATCAGTGTACCATAGCTGTGAGCCCTGTTTTAGAAACATTTCGTTGTTTCTTCACGCTGAGCGATCGTAAATGGTCGATCTTCAGAGGCACAAACAAAATGGCAATATGGACGATGAACTTTGTACAGGAAGTGATATTTGATAAAAAAAAAAAAACTGGCAACTTTCATAGACTAAAGCTAAAGAAACACACTCCAAGAAAAGATGTACGATTTTCACTAAATTTGAAATGAAAAACTAGAGTGTCATCTTTGATTGACTTGGTTGAAGAAAGGTTTAGAGCTTGCTTGAAATAATCTAAAAATTTATTGAGACTATTCCTCCAAAAAAAAAAAAAAGAAAAAAATTGGAATCAATGTAAAATCTGATAAAAAAAAAGTCATACTCAAAAATGCATCCAAAATAATTCAGTTCACAGTCATCACTTGAAAATAATAATTTTCTTTGAAATATTGGCAAAAATAGAAACACACATCAATATATGTGCATACATCACAAAAAAAAAAAAAAAAAAAAAAAAAAAATGGGTGAAAAAATCAACACATCAATAGAGCACAGTTACCATGGCGGTTTCAATGTTGGCAAGAATATGAAATATGGTTGGTGAATATGAAATTTTATTCGTTCAAAGGAATAATGTTGCATCAACATCACCATCAGCAACAACACCACCATCACCAACAACACTGCCACCATCGCAGACAGCTTATTCACTTGTGTTTTTCTGCTTCGTCTTCTTCTTCTTCTTCTTCTTTTGATTTCTTGCACGTTATAATCGTTCACGTTTCCATTGTTGCGGCCAAACCATTTCTTCTCTTCTTGCCGCTCCAGTATCATCTTCTCACTTTTCGACTATACATCTAACTGACTGAGTGATCTTGTTCGATCGTTCAAACGATCGATCGATCGATGGATCGATCGTTTCTCAAACGTGGTGTAATAATACTAAATTGTTGCTGATTATCCTTTTGGCGGTTACGCTATATGGATTTAGTGTTTTGTTGTTGTTGTTGTTGTTGTTTTTGTTTTCGTATAACCATTATCCATTGAATCCATTGACATGAACAGTTGGTCGTTGCTCCATAACTATCATCAATATAATCATCTTCTTCTTCTTCTTTCACTTCACTCCACTCTACTGCTCCACTGCTACATACTTTCGTACCCAAATATGAAAAGCTTCCATTGAGAGGCACATTAAAAAACCCTCAACTGCTCTTTTGCATATTGAATTTGGATTTTTTTTTTTTTGTTTTTTTTTTTTTTTACGAAGATATCTTATACTCGCACTTCAATGTTTGCGATGCTTTTGTTGATGCTTTGAACTAAGCTGAATGAACTTCTTTTTTTTCTCCTCTAGAAATGTTTGACCGTCTCTGTGTCTGTGTATTATGTTGCCTCTCCTTCACTCTTCTGGATGATTTTGTGCTGCAACTGACTGTGAGATTGTGTGTTGTGGCATTTGTTGGCCATTTTGTTGTTGTGCGAGCTTTAGGCCATTTGTTCTTATGCATCACCGTTTTTTCGCCATATATTGATGTTGTTGTTGTAACATATTTTCTTATTTTGTTGACGTTTTTCTTTTTATTCTACACACACATATGTACTCCACCATATACACACACACACACACTTGAAACATGTAAAATTCGCTTCTATATGAACATAAGTAAGTATAGTCCCATTTCTTTACAATTCGGTATTTCTTTTGTGTAAATTTGAAAGGAATCAAGCAAAAATCAAAGTATTTCTGCCGCAGCATTCACACTGAGTTAGCACGCAAACAACAAACTAACACACACACACACACACACACACACACACACACATGGACATATAACTCTACGAATCAACATCCAATGAAGATGTGCTTACATACTCCATTGCTAAGTATATTGCTAACTTTGACTGCACATAGTCAGTCGTAGACTATAAACCATAGTCTTCCATACATCAGTACTACTAACATATTTAAATGACTTTGAAAAAGTCCAAGTCAATTTTTAAGTATTGTAGTACATTCTGTCAAATAAGTACCCGGAAATACCCACTATTCTGTGAATTTTTATTGCTATGTGTCATTTAGTTTGGTTACGGCGTCATTAGGAACAAGTCAACCTTTTGTGGTGCGTTGCGATTTTTACTATGGATAAAAATATCGAACAAAGAGTTTGTGTGAAATTTTTGTGTGTTTCAAACGAAATTTCTTGTGCCAATTCTTGTTGGAAATGTTGACAAAAAACATTTGGTGATTCAATCATGTCGAAAACTCAAGTTTACGATTGGTATAAATCGTTCAAAGAGGGGCGAGAAGAACAGTTGACAGTGACAGTTGGCTGACAGTTGTGCCAATCTGGGAAAAAATTTTTTTTGAAATATTCTCAGAGGGAAAATTAAAAATGAGAATTTCCGGGTACTTATTTGACAGAATGTACATACAATTTTTACTATGTAAAAGAAGATTTTTACTTCAACATACTTATTTATAATATTCCTTTCTCATATACAATACTTATTCTTGAAGTTATGGAAATTGCATAGATTAAAGATCATTTGAATAGATGTGCATATGTGTGTGTGTGTGAGAGTGTATTTGTAAGATTTTCTATCGAAAAATTGCAACGCTTCATTTGATTTGAGTGAATTGAACGTTTGCTTTGTCGGCACAATTCCACATCCACTTATGCTTCTTTCTACATTTGTTGCCGCTATTCGAATAAAAGTATTTTGTTGTTGTTGTTATATTTGAAGACGACATTTGATAATATTGTATTTTGGAATTATAATATTGCATGATTATGGATAAATACATAAATACTTGATTATCAACAGCGCTTTCTTCCGAAGTCCGATAGGACCATTTTAAGAATTTTAGTTGCATTGCATTTTTTTTTATAAAAAATTTTCGCAGCAACTTTTCAATAAACATTGTCATACATTTTCCTAAAAAAAAAAAAACACAAAAACTACGAAATTATTTAGTGGTCTATAAAAAGCAGCTCAGAGAGACGGCAAAATCAGAGATCTCCTAATCAGGAATCCATCTATGTGCAACTGAATTGAGGAAAAGCATAGTAAATGACACAATGTTGCATTCACAACTTAGTTTTTGTGATTCTTGAAAAATTATTCCTCAGCAAATTAGATTGTCCAACACATGGATTTCTAAACGATGTCAGATATCTTACTTACTTACTTATGTGGCCATAACAACCGAATATCGATTTATGCCGAAAATAACATGCTTCACCAGTCATATATGTTCTTCGCTAGCTGGCGACAGTTAGAAATTACAAGCGCCGTCAGGTTCCCCAGTACTTGGTCTTTCCACCGGAGGTTAGGTCTTCCTCTTCTGCGTCGTCCTCCAGCGGGTTCCGAATATAACACTTTCTTAGCTGGTGCGTGTTCTTCCATTCACTCGACATGACCTAGCCAGCGCAGCCGCTGGATTTTGATGCGTTTTACTATGTCAATATCGACATACAGCTCATACAGCTCATGGTTGTACCTTATTCCGTACTCGCCACCAACGCAAATAGGTCCAAAGCTCTTGCGTAGGGCTTTTCTCTCGAAAACTCCAAGTATTCACTCATCCGAGGTGGAAATTGTCCAGGCTTCAGCGCCATATGTTAGATATCACACACTGTTAAATCTACTGGCGGAATGTGTCCCTAATTCACAACTTCCTTGCGATAGCCACATAAGTAGCATAGAAGAATTTTTACATAGACTCCAAGAAAATATTGTACTTTTTAACGATGCTCAGCTGTTGACAAATAAATAATAAGGAGTTATTCTGCCAATGGAACGAAATGTCATTAAAACCTTCTACAAGAGCTCTCAGCTGAAAGCTTAGAAAAAGTGATGTCACAAGAGTTCTACGGTTCGAGATCTGTCCACGATATATTTCAAAGTTTTTCAGAATTCAGGGTTTAAACATGATAAGCCCCGAAGGGCTCTTTGGCCGAGCTTTCTCTTCCAGTACTGTTGTGCTTGTTAAATATTGGACAGTATTAGAAGGGACTTACTTATTTTAGCTGGTTCCGAACGCAGAACCCTTGTGGCATCACTTTTTCTGAGCTTTGTCACAGAGTTCCCTTGGAAGGTTTTGCATGGCAAATTGTTACTGCCGGAAGAACTGCCAATTGTTTGCCGACAGATGGGTTCCGTTCCAAAGAAAAGTCTTTTCGATATTAAATTTATGCTTCAGCCGGGAATTGAACCCACGCCTACAGATCAGAAAATCGACGCACTAACCATTGAGCCTCGGCACGATTTTAGTGATTGAAAATGTTGCCATCATTATTTGAGAAGAAATTTGTTTCCAAATAGAAAAATCATTGTGAAATTTTTTCTAGAACATAGTTTGGCGTTGTCCTCAGCCGTTTAGATTTTTAATTCTGACTCTTTTGAGTATCTAGTTTGAAGGCTATAGAGGTAATAATTTAAAATAATTTTAAAAATTTATCATTTTCAGTAGAAATCCTGTAATTGTGGTGTACTGAGGGTTTTTGGCGTCGAGAAATCTGAATCTGAGGTTATGCTTTTAGGGATTCTCTCAACAGAGGGTACTACGGTACGAAAAAAGAGAAAGAAAACATTGGTTTCTAAGTTAATCTTTCCATAAGGGCTAAACGGATAAGAAAAATGCCAAACAATGTTCCCCGGGCAAAATTGTGAGGGTCCCTAAACAACAAAACTACCCTACGCCTGCTGTTTTCGATATATACATTTCCAAACCCCCCGCTTTACGTCAGAAAACAAAACCTAACGCTGAGAAGCACAACGGCCTTCAAAACATAGTGCTCTGGAGCACTCCCTCTTTTCAACAAGCCTATGTTAACCAGGCTCAAAAAATTATGCTTCGTATCGTATCACATCGTATCACATCAACATTTCTCGACTTACTATTTCTCATTGAATATTTAAAATGCAGTTGATTTTGAAATAATATTTCTAATTAAAAAGTCACAGACAGGCAAAGACATTCATCTCAAGGATAATGCAGTCCATAGAGCACCTTTGTTTGGGATAAAAATGAACAGTTTAATCTCGAAATTAATCACAATGCCACACTGAATCTCTTAAAAATTGATTAACTTCCTTCAAAAATGCCCATAATCCCAATTCAAGTGACACTTGTATTTTATGTAATCTATGAGCTGTGGCATACAATAAGCCTTTCATTTATGATATCAATGCAATAAGTATCGACATAAATATAGACATAGGTTGTTCCATAAACTTCAATATCATCGCTGCAATATCAGTAGCATCATCATCATCACCATCATTGCCGACTGTATTGATATGAGTTGGAACTCATATATTTGGTAACAATGTTACAATGTTTTACTAATATGAATGTTTGTTCGTGACATATTGATGCTATTTAGATATTACCTACTGATGATGATGATGATGATGATGATGATAGTACCTAAATTTTGATACTGGTAATGATGATGATGATGTTACTAGAGTGTCAGTCTAACAATGCAATACTGTCGCGTTGGTGTGTATGTGTGTGTGTGTGTGTGTGTGTGTGTGTGGATTTTTTCATTACTAAATTTCATACTAAAATGAATATACTACTGTATCTAAAACTCTTTGCCTCACCAATGCCATTACTACTAAGCTTCTTGCTTTGCCGTCTTTTCAATGATGCATAAATTTCGCTTTTACATATACTCTTCCAAAATTGAGTAAAATGACAGCAAAGAAACAACAACAACAACACAGTATTGAAAGTATGATGGCGCATCATCATCATCATCATTATCGAGAACAACATGACTTTTTCAAAGAAAACGCATTTCCATTACACTAACTGCTATCGTCGTCGTCGTCGTCGTCGTCGTTGTCGTCACAGCCATTGGTCCATCCATCTATAGTTAGTTGTTGTTGTTGTCTTGTACACTGATGATGATGTAAGTATGTGTAGATAGTTATGTCTAGTAGTCTAGTACTTTTCTATGCTTTTAGCCTGCCAACTTCATATCTTTTGGCTTTCAGCGCGTAAATATCATTCAACAATGCAATTTCCGTCTGCCAGCCGCTTCTATACACTCTTCGTCGATGATGATGATGATGATGATGATGATGATGATGATGATGATGATGATGTTGACGACGCAATAAATACTCATTTGCAGCCATGAATATAATACACGAGATGCATGTGAAGCATCTACTACTTGTGTCGACTGGCAACCAACCAACCTAGCCTGGCCTATGTCTTTGTACTTGTCTTTTACAGCATACCGCATATCGCATAACTACACAGGTTTTATGCATGTGTACCGATGCGTGTGTTTGTGTGATAATCTAGTGATTATTCAGCTACTATTCGCCGTGGCTAAAATACGGAAGAAATTCACGCCAGGCATGTTCTATCAACTGTTCTACAAGATCTTCGACATGCATACCAGAATTGTGTTTAGCAAAAATCTCATTTTCAGCGTCGCAACTAAACCAAAGCAAGCAAGCAAGCAGTCCAACAAGCCAATATTCAACTCTTTGTCTATATATGATTTTGTTCTGTTTACTTCTTTTGATATTTTTGAAAAGCAGCAAAAACAGACTGAGTGCTCTAAGCGATACGCATATCGATTGCATTCAACATAATCATCAGCACTCACTATATTCACACAGATAATTATCATCATCATCATCATCATCATCATCATTATCATGCTTATTACGATCGTTCACATCGACATTAACTCTTTTGTATGAAAGAATAGAGTTTCCTATTCGATTTTGATTTGTTGTTTTCTGTAGCAGGTCTGTAATATCTCTTCTTCTTCTTTTGTAACGCACTACTCATCTTGCTCTTATTCGTTTTTTTTTTTTTTTCATATTTTCTGCCAAATGTGAAATGCCATGGCTTTTGTTTGATGCGCCATCAGTAATACTAGCCCATTGCCAATTTCCATCATATTCAATGCCTGCTATTGCTTCATAGTCGTCTTCAACTCTTTGCATCCAACTATCCAAAGTTTAAACGACCATCGAAACAACCAGTCAGTTAGTCAGTTAGTCAGTCGGTTGATGCATCTGCCAGACGACGTAGCGAACTAAGCTTTAATAACAAACAACCAAACAAACCAGCCAATATACGCTATGACAATGCACCAACCAACCAACCAGCCAGTCATTCATCCATTTATTCATCCATCCATCCATCCATCTGTCCATACAACCATCCATCCATTCGTCCATCCATCTATCCGACATCGTAGCTCGTCGTCTAGCTGAGTTATCTTCAATGCGGTCTTCTCTGCGAGTTGCCTTTTTAGAATTTCAACTAAATACGCCAGCCAGCCTGTTTGCCTGCATACATGTTTGTCTGTCTGTCTTTTTCATCTTTTCTTTTTAAATTTTATAGCCTTTGGGCCTTGCATCGTCGGTTGGTTGGTTGGTTGGTTGATTCATCTACTACTACTACTACTACTACTACTACTACTACTACTACTACTACTACTATTGCCACTACTACACTACTATTATGTCTTGTTCTTGTTCTTTTCCTGCGCAACCATCATTGCCACCAATGATACATACAACCATGTTATCATGTATGCTTGGATGGATGGATGGATGGACGGACGATTGGATGGATAGTACCTTTATTCCTTTTGTACATGTCTTGTGTGTGTGTGTGTGTGTATGTGTGTGAGAAAAGGAGAGAAAGAGTTTATCTATATGTACTCGTACTACCTCCCATTGCTACCATAATCATTATAATGTTGATGTATGTATAGATGAGTGTGTGAGTGTGAAATGCATGTTATTTAGACATGATAATAGTTCATACAGACCATTGTATCTATATATACTAGCACCAAGTACGTACTATTGCACTAGAAGTTTTATGCTGGCTTTTGTTGTTCTTGCTGCTCTTGTTACTATTGAAGTTAGTACGTTAGTATTTACGTACGTACATAATATATCTTTTCGGAAATTACAATTGCAACAAGGAAATTTAGAGGCTTTCGACAACAACGACACTGATAATAATGATGATGGTGATGGTGATGAGGAAAGTCATACTACTATCAAGAAAGAGTTCCATTGTTTATCCACTTTGTGAGAATATATGAACTTATATGATCATTTATATATAACATATTATAGTTGTAGTTGTTTGTGTGTGTGTGTGTTTGAAGAAATGACACCGCATTGAAGAGTGGATTCATATTTTTTCAATAAACTATACTCAAATTAGTCGAAAGTTGGTTAGAGATTAATGAAATTTCCAAATTTGGTTAATTTTCAATTGAATAGAGAAAGGAAGGGAAGTCTAACTATAATACTGAAGCTTAGATCGGATCAAATTCTGATCAATAATTTATATAATTTTGTATACCTCTCCATTGGTTATAACAAGAGGCAGAAGAGATCAAATTTATTCTAAAACTTACCAGGACTGCCAAGGAAGACTGAGGAATATAATCGCCTTGACGCATCTGCATTTCTAGCATCGGCAGGTGATGACCATTCTCTTCGACACCATCGACCTGTAAGTTGAAATAGAGAAAGTTTTCTTTTAACAAATCCAGAATAAATGGTAAATAAATTTAAAAATAAATCAAATAGAAATAAAATAAAAAAAATGAAATAAAAATGAAAAATTATAAAAATAAAAAAACCTTCGGAGCCTGTTAGCAACATGTGCGGCACAAATTTTGCTAAAATTATATGATCGGAATATGTTTAAATGTATATACATCGATTTATTTACCTTTAAATTCCCACAAAAAAAAGAAGTCTTAATGCGTAATATTTTCAATATCAGATTTTCATACTGCGCCAAATCCTGGAGAAGGCTCAAGGAAAACAGATCGAAACATGGCATTTAAAAATATTAATATGTGGCACCTATAAGCCCCGAAAGGCTCTTTCGACGAGCTTCTATTCCATTACTGTTCTGCGTGCTAAATTTTGGACAGTATTTGAAGGGACCTACTTAGTTTAGCCGCTTCTAAACGGCAGAACTCTTGCGACATCACTTTTTCTGAGCTTTATCGCAAATCTTCTTTTAGAAGCTTTTCCATGGCAAATTGTTACTGTTGTGCAATGAAAATTGGAAAGGACCTCTCCTCGCCGTTGATAACCGACCGGAGTTTCAGACAAGTTGATTCGTTATCGTGCGACTTCTTTTATCTTATTATGGAGAAAATAATATCAGCTGCTGATATACGACATAATGGCACTATCTGCAGCAAAAGTGTCATACAAGTGTCGTATGCCGATGATATTGATATTGATATAATTGGCATCGGATATTGATAGGTCAGAGTTGGAAAGAGAGTCGCGTCGAATGGATCTTACGGTGAACGAGGGCAAGACAAAGTAAATAGTATCAACAAACAAAGAGTCCCGGCGTCTTGGACAGCATGCCACTGTTGATATTTACGCGTTTGAAGTAGTGAAGGACTTTATCTATTTTGGAACCAGCAGTAGTAGCAGTAATGACGACAGCCTGGAGATATTGCTAAGGATAACTCTTGCTAACAGGTGCTACTTTGAGCTAAGTAAGCAATTGAGAAGTCGGGCCCTCTCTCGAAGAACGAAAACTACACTCTACAAGTCTCTCATCGTGTCTGTCCCTACATATGGCGCCGAAACTGGGTCAAATTCCACCTCAGATAAGAGAATTCTCGGAGTTCTTAAGAGAGAGCCTTACGCAAGAACTTTGCACCTATTTGCGTTGGTGGCGAACATCGAATAAAATACAACCATGAGCTGTATGAGTTGTATGTCGACACCGCCACATAGTAAAGCGCATCAAAATTCAGCGACTGTGGAGGATACTCCATGTCGAACGAATGGACGAGCCCGCCCCGGCTAAGAAGGTGTTATATTCGGAACTCGCTGGTAAACGACGCAGAAAAGGCAGAACTAACCTCCGGTGGAAAGACCATATATTGAAGAAATTGACTGTGCTTGGAATATCTAATTGGTTATGTCCGCTAAATTCGACCTAAATCGAATTTCGTATGTAATGGCCACATAAGTAAGTAAGTAAGTAAAGTATTAATATAATTCTCATATGGTTTACAAGATATTCAACATAAGAAGTGCTTGCTAAACCAATACATAATGAAAGTAATTAATTCACACGACACGACACAATCATATTTGTGATGGAGCCCTTAATGTAGTGTCACTTCTCAGTGAGTAGCTTGAAGGTGAACACGCGTGAACACATATTGGAATCTTTGAACGTTTTTTAACTTTTATCAAACTATATACCAAGTACAATCGGATGCCGTCTCTTTGATGGAAGCTCTTCTCCTTTAAAAATGATTCCTTCAGATGCTGATGAGCAACTTCTGGAAAAACAATCTAACGGTCCTCCTTGTGGGTAGCTGAAGTTGTTCAACTAACGAAGCGATCAGACAGAAACTTAAAAGCGTTTTTATTTTACAAATATCTAGTACAAGAATATTCCCCCAAAGAGAATCGCACATTTCTTGCAAACAGGGCTTATTTGTTGTAATATTTTAATATCACTTTATATTGAAGTTGCAAGAAAATCAAGCTTAAATTCAAAATTGCTCTCAATTGCTTATTTAACCACCTCATACTAGTATATGGTACTACTGGCACTGTATGAAAATCCATAAAAGCAATTCTCAAAACACCGCATATGCTGGGTACACATCGTTGGCATTCAATGAGAATGCATTAAATTCAAAATGGCGCTAATAATAATTTACTTTATTAGCTTAAAATTGCCATAAGGACAATATGAATATTGTAAAATGCAAAAAAAAAAACACCATTAACAACCAACAACAACCGCTAAGACACAGTTTTGAATTACAAGAAAGGAGCAAAAAAGTGTCGTCTTAAAAAAATAAAAATAACGAAAAGCAAAACAAAAAAATATGTGTATTCTATTGTATATAATATCATTATACCCCCCATCACCCACCGTGACTCTAAACAACGACGCACCTTTATTTAATTTAATGTACCATCGTACATGTGTGTGTGTGTGTGTGTGTGTATGTTCGATATTCGACATTAGTGGTGTTGCTTATAGCAAGCATAATGGGCAATTTCCTTGGATGTAATGCGTTTTAAAGACATTTTTGTGGGGTGTTTACGATGAGTGTGCCCTGGTGTATGTAAAGTACGTACGTATACAATGTGACACATATATGTATACTATTATGAGTAGCATGTTGTTTAGCGACGGAGCACAGTGGGAATAATACTGTGTCGGCGTTAGCGTTGGCAGGCATGTGAATGACCCTATGTAGTTTTGTTGTTGTTGTTGTTGTTATTGTATTTTTCCAACTACCATCTTCATTCACCGTCGCTGTTACAGTCATTTTTACCGTACGCGCCTTAACTATGTGGGGGTGACAATGTTGATTTTTTTTTTGTTCTTGTTTATCTTCTTGGTTGTTGCTTCATTCATTTGCAGAGTAAGAGTAAGCAGTAGAAGTTTGTCATTTAAATAAATATTTATGGCATATTAAATTTCTTACTACTTCTTTTTGTGAAAACAGTAACGAGTAGAAGAAGGTAATTTCAGGGCAATTTCAAGGCGAATTAAAACATTTGGTAATATGAAATGCAATTCTCATTAGATAAATTGTAAATTTATTGCATAAAGTAAAAGTCATTTTGAAAATATGGTCTGAATTTTTGATAATTTTTTTTAGTTGCGGTTCATAAATATCAAAATTTTTCAGAATGCTCGGTTTTTTCACACTTTAACTTGAGACGAATGTATCTTTCAATGCAAATTGTCTTTTATTAATAATTAAGTATATGATTTTAATTACTTCAGGTATAAAAGAGACTATATTCAGTAATTTTCATATGCGGCGAATTTATCTATAATCTATAATTGGTTCAATTTGATCGAAAACCTTAAAGATTTGAATGCAAAATATAAAGATTCTATATAATTTGCAAATTTATTATTCGGCGAATATATTTTGAGTGTGAATATCTATTTTACCGGTTTGTCGATTTTTTCAGAGTTTAACTAATGCCAAAAATATATTTAATAAAACTTTTAATTGGAATACAACAAATTATATGCTTTTAATTATTTTGTGTATAATTTCGACGAAATATCAGTAATTTTCATATGCGGCAAATTTATCTACAATTGGAATTTGTTTAATTTCTTTCAAAATTTTCAAGATTTAATATAAAATATATCGTTTCTAAATAATTGCTAGAATATATTATGCGGCAAATATATCTTTAGCATGAAATAAACTAAAACTATCAATAAAATTCAAGTTTTCCATTTAAAAACTCTCATTTTTTCTTTTATATTCTATGAGTTTTATTATACAATAAATACATATTTACCGTTAAACTTAATGTTTAATGCAGAAATGCAATTTGTTACGAAATTTTATTACATCTACCTACATATACGTATGTACATTACATATAGCGAATTCATCTTTAAATACATTTACGCTTTGTTTGCAATTATTTGATGCATTCTTGGTGCATTATCATTAAAATAATGTTATTAAAATGCTGCAGAACATTTCATTAACTGTATATGGGAACATAAAAATTCAATCATTTGCCTATAAAATGCTGCATATAAAAACCGCACACACACACAAATAAATAAAATATTTTCATTCTGAATTTAATAAAAAAAAAAATAATAATAATTATTCGATGCTAAGTTGGGGCAAGAAATGAATGGAGTTCATTAAGAGTGAACGAAAAATGCATAGATATACGTCGCCGTTTGCCGTCGTACCCACGTAAAATCATGAAAATTTTTTGATGATACTCAATGCTGCCGTTGGGAAGAAAGAATCAAATAAAATGTAAATAAATACGCATCTAGTATGTACATATTTATGCTATGTACTATACGATACCATAATCATCATCATTAAATGAAAACGAAAAATTCATAAAAATCATCGTAAAAACGCATAAAATTAATGATTGCGTCCGTTCTGAATTTTTTTTTTTTTCTTACTTCACAGCAAGTATGTGTATGTGATTGTGTTGCGTTCACCCCCGAACAAAAATTGAACGTTTTCATAATTTTTAATGCGACACTTGATGCGTTCATCGTTCGCTTGTTGGTTGGATATTCTGTTGTTGGGTGGTTATAGCGACGGTGCTGAAGGTGGTGATAGCTGTGTTGAAAAATGTTTACAAGAAAATTTGTTGAGAATAAAATTTACCTATTTATTGACGCATTTGCCTACTTAACACATACAAACAGAAGAAGCAGACACTAAATAATTTGACAGGCCGATAACAAGTTCAGAATCAGCGTGTAGGCAAATATGTGAGTGATCCCATAAAAGAAAATATTCGCACATAAATCTTAAGAATTTATTAAATTTTTGAATTTTTTTATTATTACAATTTTTTCGTCTTCTTTTTTTTATTAATTTATCATTTTTTTTTTCTTTCTGATTGTTTTTATTTTTTTATTGTGTGAAGCCGCCACCAAACAGTCTATAGCGTGCGATAATTTTTTGAACAACCTAGAATAGAGTAGTATACGATGACCCAAACATTATATCACCAGCAACAATCAACAATAATAAAGAATAAAAATGTAAAAGAAACAAATTGTTGATTTGATTTCTTCTTTAATTTTTATGATAATTTTTTTCTTAATATTTTAAATTGCCTATTTATTATTTTTTTTTTATTGTCTACTGTCTTTCTGACAGAGAGAACTCACTCACAGACATCAATTTTTTCAAGTACAGACAAAAATACCACACTCTCGACATATACACAGAGTACGAGTACTTCGCCGCTATAGGATTTCTCACTCATTTACTCATCAAATGCATATGATGAGAGTAGAAAATATCGACATAATCGCATTCTCGCTGCATTTCCCCTTAAAGCTAGCCAACGATTGAGAGCTAATGAGTATTTTTGTTTGGACAAATATCGTAAATAAACACTTGCTCTCCCATTCTCCTCATTGCTCTTTCTCTCTCGGTGATAATATCGTAAATTCTTAAAGCGAATTCATTTTCATTATTTTTCCATAAATTTTGTTTGCTTTGTAATTGAATTCTTTTTTGATATTTTTTTTTTTACAATACGACATATTTTGTAAAACAATTTTGACATCTAACAAATTTTCGTTTCTTTTTTGTCTATAGTCTTTAGCCATGGCATTGCATTGCATTGACACGAAAAATGTGACATTCATAAATACATACTATATCGGTATTTTTCAGTAGATATGCACTGAGAGAGTGAAATGTTATTCTTACACTCATATTTCATTTTTCATTTTAAGAGTGCTGCCATTTTTTCGCGCTCTTGTCGTCATCAGCGGCGACCGCCATTCAATGTATATTCACATGAGAAGATATCATACATTGCAAAATATGGGTGGGAAGTCTATAGCTTGCAGCCTTCAATATATTGTTGTTGTTGTTGGGTTTTTATTCTTCTCATTCTTCTTCTTCTACAATTTTTTCGCTGTGCTCTTGTGCTTCTTTGCAGCAGTCATTTCTTAATTAAGCATGTTTCATATGACGGCGAGTCATGTCGTAATGTTATATATTTTTTTCGCTCTCTGTGCTATTATTACGGAAAAGAAGGTGGGCTCACTTGTAGACACAACCTGCTTTATTATTATCACATTTTTTGTATTTATTTTTTTTTTTTTATATTTTGCTATCATATTTTTTAATGGCTTCTTTTGAATTGTTGATAATTTCCTTATATGAGAGAGATTATTTCGTTTATTTTTGGAGTACAAATTTTATTATTATGATTTACTACAATATATTCTTATATTATCGATTATATAATAATTATTAAATATAATTTGTTTGAAAAAATTTGTTTTATTGTCAATCTTTTTTATTTTTTTGGGAAAAAATAGAAAAAACCTCGATTTATTTATAATGGCAATATAGCTTAAAGCATTTAATATGTTCAAAATAAAAATTTGTCAACATTTAAACATCAAAGATAAATTCGCCGCATAGCAAATACTTGAGAAATAATCGAAAATCTCGAAAAAAAACACATTGATTTGATTTGTAGCAGTGTTAACATAACTAAACAGCTGATAAAAGTTTAAGGATTAAATATTATCATCATTGTTGTAGTGATACATGCATAAATATATAAATGCTCTTGAATAAATTTATGATATACACGCGATATATGCATGCATATATACATTGTATATCTCTCACAGGCATTGTGTTGAAGGATTTATTATAAGGCATAGTAGACAAGGCGGCATAAATACTTTAGACAAATTCTATCAAAACTCGCCGATTTAAAAGAAAATAATGGAAATTTAAAATTATGAGTTCAACGGATGTCAAATATAAATAGTAATAGAGAAAGATAGAAAATAAGCAAAATCCTTTTAATTATTTTATTCATAAATATTTCCAAATATATGAAGTAAGCATAAAATTTAAATATACAAAAACTTATATATAAATTTAATTTTTCATTTACTTTTACTTGCCTCTTATCCATACATACAAATTATATACAATATATGTATGTATACCAAAGTAGGTATATTTAAAAATCATAAGTGTCATTGGCATCGTATCATTTTGTTTTTGTATGTATGTATATCTTATATGGTTCATCTTAAAAGAACTTAATTTAAGTGAAAAATGACAAATGGCATTTAAAGTCAATGCCACTATAGATATGTATATGTAGTACGGCTATATAAGCATATAAGCACATGTATCTCATATATACATAGACTCGTGAATGAGTCCAAAAAAAAAAAAAAAAACAAAGAATGATTCGCCGAGAGTATCGAAAATGAAAAAGATTTATTTAGTGAGCGAGTGTATTTGGATGTTTATTGTTGTGTATTTTAGTAATGCACAAAATAAATGAGGGAGGCAATAAGGGAATGCAAGGAACATGCGATTAAATGTAAATGTGATTGATAGTCGAATATAATATAATATGAAGTAGTAGTCGTAGTTGTTGTTGTTGTTGTTGTAGTAACCTATATCATATGGGCATTTCTGGAGAAAGGTTAATGAACACTTTAAGAAATTTTTTTTAATAAAAATAGCCAAATTTATATTTTAACGTCTAATAATAAAGCTCAATTTTACGAATTTCAACATAATAATGCATACGCAAGCCAGTTTAATTTTTTTTTTATTCAAAAATAGCCAATATTATATATTTAAAATGAAATCAAAAACCTTAAATCACATGCTAAATTTCAGAACTATAGCTTATAATGTTTTCGAGTCCATATATCATGAGGAAGACTTGGTGGTGGTGGCTTTTTATACAAAGATATTTATAGGTTGAGAGATTATGACTATTACTTCTCAGTTCAATAGAAATTAGTCAAAGAAATTATATAGAAAATTGATTGTAACAAAGCAACTTTGTCACATCCGTTACGTCTGCTATTAAACTTTATAAAGAAGGCCAGTACATCATTTAATAAGATCTTCTAAAGTTCATTTGAGAATTTTCAAAAAAAAATACTCTCACATTCATGCCAGAGAGTCCGAATCGCTTTATATTAACTGATATGGACCTAACAAATTACCTTCCGAAATTAATGTGCTAATTGGTCACCTAGACAATGTGATTTATAGACTGTAGATGATTATCTCTAGAGATACAACCAGCCAATATGGGCTGTAGCGACATTCGGTGACATTAAATGCTTTAGAAGCCAACATAAGTCCGTATTATTCGTCAAATATGATTATAGATGCTAAAAATTTTGAAATATTTGGACCAATCACACAACTCTTATACCCGAAATCATATAAAAAAAAATACTAACTAGCATAGCTAACAATTAAATACTAAATTTCTATTATTGAAAGAATTTGTTTCGATAATATTTCATTTCGAAATTAAGACACTCTAAAATAAAATACTTTTCCCGATCAAATAAAGTCAAATTCATTAAAGTGATTTTTAAATAAAAACTTTTACACATTAAATTTTCACTCATATCATTATAGTTGTTGTTGTTGTGTTTTGTTGATAACATTTTCTTTAGACAATGTCGCCTTTTAACCAACAACTATTTACTTCTAATACGATTGCAGTGCCACCACTACCACCACCACCACCGCTACCATCATCATCATCAGAAGCAGCAGTAGTACCAGTACAGTCCGCACCATTATCAACCCCTGGCACAAAAACAACAACAACAACAACAACAACAACCAACTGTGTAACTACACAACTACGAAACATTGAGCATTTGTGTTTTTAGATAAAATTGTATTTCGAAAGTGACAGTTGAAATGATTTATCACTTTTGTCCCGTTGCCATCCGTCTGCCCGTTTGCCCATCGTACCAATAATGAACAAACGAACGAACGAACGAACAAATTCTATGTCAATATTCGAAAGTAAAGTTGTTATTGTTTCTGTTTGGTTTGGTTCTTCTTCTTCTACTTCTCCATTAACGTCACACAAATATACACACAGTCGCATGTACGCTGTTACGCTTTGCGTACACCAACAAAACAATTGTCGATACACCAACCAACCAACCCAACAAAATATACTGTTTCATTGCTTCACCTAGCTAGCAATCGCTGCTCCATTCATCTCCCCCATCAACATATTATATTCACCTAATGGCATTGATAATATGAATATATGTACGAGTATGCGTTAGTTAGAGGCATTCACCTCATCCTCCTCCTCCTCCTCCTCCTGTGCCTCATATACTACTCTCTCCTGCTCTCCATTTGGCCAATAGCATCAGTACTTTCATTCCTTTGCTTCGAAAGCGTCGTATCTTACTTACCATTGTCATAGTCGTCGTTTGTCGTTTTGCTGTCGTCAAACTTTTTAGCGCAAGTGTTTTGTTTTTTTTTTTTTTTAGTAATTTTTTTTCGAAGCATTTGTTGTTGTTGCCGTTTGTTCGTTTCGACTAGCTAAATGCGCCAGCCAACAATTCTAAAGCGCAAGCAATGTGTAGATTTGAATGTAGAATATTGGGAATTTCGTAAAACAATTTGTTCTTGTTGTTAATTTTGTTGTTGTACAGAGCGCAACCAAAAAAAAAAAAAAAACAAAATTGAAATTACTTTTCTTCGCTTATTGTTGTTGTTGTTGTTGCTTTAGCAAATAATTTTCCAATTTACAATTTCAACGTTTTGGTTGTTGTTGTTGAAAATTACTTATTTATTTTTTTTTTGTTTTGGGGTTTTCATTATCGTAGAATTAAAAAAAAAAATCATATACTATATTGTAGTGCGGCGAATTGATTTATCAGCAATTCGAAAGGCACAATATAATTGGAAATCTATATTTATTCAAATTCATATTCAATGTATTTATAAATATATTTGAATACAGGGTGACATACGTGTCAATATTATTAGGAGACATTTTATTATTCTCTCTTATTAGGGTTGCCATACAATAACAGTTCCGAAATACTGAAATAAATTCAATGACTCACTTTGGCCATCCTATATGCTGTAACTACAACTATTACATGATTATTAAATAAATAAACATATAATCAACAATAGATTACATATTCGATTCCATGTAATGCAGTGAGTAAGGGATATGAACATGAGTAATAAATAATGTTGTAATGTCCACCGATCGGCAAGCAATTTTCCTCTAATCCACACTTTCAATGAGAAAGCTTTTAAAAGAGCTTTTTTGAAGAGCTGCGGAAAGTGCTTTTCTAAAAGCATTGTGACAAATGACAGAGGAAGCTTTGTTACCAAAGTTCAACAGTTTGACAACGATTATAAGTAGGTTCCTTAAAATATTTTCAAAATTTAACACACAACCATACTGGAGGTGAAGCTAGGCTAAGCTTCTTCAAAGCTACTAGTAGAAAAATTCTATACTGTCCACCGGTCAGCAAGGAATTTTCCTCTAACTCACATTTTCAATGAGAAAGCTTTTAAAAGAGCTTTTGAAGAGTTGCTTAAAGGGCTTTTCAAAAGGCATTATGAAAAACACCAGAGATAGCTTTGTTACAAAAGTTCAACAGTCTGATAATGATTATAAGTAGGTTCCTTAAAATTTTCTCAAAATTTAACACACAACCATACTGAAGGTGATGCCCAGCTAAACTAAACTTCAAAGCTACTAATGCCAATTTTTTATTAAAAATTATTTTCAATTATTTTTACAAAAAATTGCCAGAAAAAAATTTATTGTACAATAAAATTTTATAAAAAAAAAAAGTCATACATTTTTTAAACAGTTCGACTAAATTTGCAAACAATTTGAACTACAGAGTAGAGAAAAAATATCCCCAACATTGCTATAACCGCAATAATTTTTCATAATTTCCCACATGATGTAGTGGAAATTGAATGAAAAAATTGTTAATAGGCATTTTTACAAACAAACAAGAATATTGTAATTGAAAATATTTAGATTAATTTCCTAATTATGCAAGCGGCAAGCAGAGAAGCTCACGAATAAGATATACTTGCAATGAAATATTCATCAGTGCTACAACTGTCACCATTACACCAAAGAAGCAATTACCCATTCAACCGATTCATATATAAAATTCATGAATGTTAAAAAAAAAAAAAAATTTATCGATCGAACGACTGAAATAGGGTTAAAGTAAGTAATGGGTTGGTCTCGCAAATTTTTTTTTTGTTTTTCGTTTTTTTTTTTTTTTTTTTTTTTGTGCTAGACATCATAGTGTAATCCACATCACCACCAATATAAATACCATAAAGTAGACAGGTCAGACAAGAGAGATTGGTGGCGAATTGCATAAGGTGTGCATCCAATGAAATATAGTTACGTATATATTCTATATACATACAAACGTATGTATGTGAGTGCAAAAAATTGCCAGTCATTGAAACTAACGCTTCATGACAACATGGTGTATATGGAGGTGTAAATGCAAAACATGAAGCTACGATCGTGAAATGCTGCAATGGCAACATTGGCACAACACAACATTACACGTACGCACAAATGGAACACATTTTCACGTGCTTTCAACGAATGAGCTTTTTATTTATTTGAGAATATTTTTGCTTACTTTTATTTGGGTGGAATTTTGGTTTTTTTTTTTTTTTTGTAGCAACATTTTTTGAATTGCACTACCTTCCTTAGCTCAATATATACATGAGCATGAGGTATATGAGTATTTTTGCAGATGCTTTTTACAGGCGACAGCATTTGTTATTGCAAAATTTTCATCATTTAAAAACAAAAAAAAAAATGTGAAAAGCTTTTTCGCGCCAAAAAAAAAAAAAAAAATACACGCACACACACACACATGCACATGCACAATCCTATGAAATGCTAATATAATAAATGCCAGAAAAGAATGAAAAACAAAAAAAACTAGAAAATACTTCAAAATGGATTTAAAGCTTAGCCTCTCTCATGCCTCTTGTGTTGTAGCGCAAATTTTTATATATTTTATTTGCCGTCGCTAAAATGCAATTATATTCAAAATGTATATATGTGAGAATGTGCATTGAGATTTAAAATGGATTTTTGTTTTTTTTTTTTGTTTTTCATTTTTGAAGCTTTAACATGGATTTGCATACATACGAGTATTATGACAATAGTTTAATATTTCATGTAAATTTATGCTAAATATATATTTCTTATTTTTTTTTTTTTTTTTTTTTGCGCCAAATAGCTTATGCATATATTTTTGTATGAAATTTAATACTTTTGGTTGATTAAAAATGTGAAAAATTTCAACTTTCATTCAAAAGTGCAATTTTCGATTTGTAATATTTTTAAAGAGGAATTATTTTAACCACCCAAATGAATATTTTTATAATTTGAAGTATTTTAAAGTCTTATTATGCTTCAAATATACAACTTTTAATTTAAATTTCAACAAAACATTTATATAACATTTGCCAAAAGATCACAATGAATCGATCTAAACACTAAGAGTTATAAAAATGACATTTAGTAGCTTTAACACTGCTACATATTAATATAAAACTATCATATAAAATAATAAATGAACGAAAGTAATCAATTAAATTGAAATAAATTGAAAGAATAAACAAAAAAAAACAAACAAAAAACCGATAGCTAAACACTTATTGAATGGACACGTTTGTCACGACCTCATTTCGACAAAAAAAAAAAAAAAAAATTACCAAAAAGCCGATGAGATGGCAGCAATAACATTTCTAGTTGGAGACAGCAGCAGCAGCAGCAGCAACAGTCTTTGCGGCTGTTGCTACTTCATACTATGCCATTGCCTGCCATTAATGTCACTTTTTTTTTTTTCTAAAGACTACACAAATACATACATACATACTTCATATTGTACACAAATGCCTTGCCGGCTTATACAATATCTATACAAACATAACTATATTCATAGTTGTGTAGTAGAATAGTATTAACAAAAAAAAAAAAATATTTTTGTTGTTGTTTTTGTTGGCTATTGTAATTTTCCGTGTTTTTCAATTTTTGTTGTTGTTGTTGTGTTCAACTTTTATAGTGTGTTAAAAGTGTGACTCCAATGTGTCTCGCTTAACGCTATTTGGACAAGAAAAAAACTATTATTATTATTATTTTTTGAAATACCTACATATAAATTTTTATTGAATTCCCTACCATTTTTTCTAAAGATATTTTTTTTTTTTCAATTTCATTTTAAATTGTTTTCCTATTCATATTTCTTTTCTTCATTTACTTTTCACTATGCATTTTCATAGATACAAAAAAAAAAATAACAAACAAATAAAAATACCCAAATTGGGGAGAGAGCGAAAAAAAAAAAACAGCCAGCACGTTTTAAGGCATATTGTTATTTGTACTAGCACCACATACACACAAATATATTTATTTAGACCGCACAACAACAATGAAAGCATGACAACAATATTGTAAACTATTTAGAATTGTTACTAGTTTGCGCTTCATTGATTTCATGTGTGCGCGCGATCGCGTTCCAATGCACATTGACACTCTATTTCCCAGCCAATAAAGAACAACAACAACAACAGCAAAAAACACAGCAAAAAATCGCCATTCTTCTTGTCATTCATATGAGTATTTGAGTGCATATATGTAGATGCACAAAAGTTGAATTCCAACAAAAAATTGCACTAAAATTGCAATTACAACAACAACACATTTTCGATATAAACAAATATCCGAGTGCCATTGCAATGAAGCTAACACTAATCGCAAAATGCATTTTTACCGTCGGTCAATTTTATGTTGGTACCAGTAGTAATGTCTAGTAATCGGGTGCTTTTTTGAGAGGTATACAATTTCATAGATCTGTCAAACTATCTGTCAAATACTAAGAGTCGCAATGTGTAATCAAAGGGTGCTTTATTCGAGATATAACATTTCTCATAAATATATGTGTCAAACTAGCTGTCAAAATAGCACATTTAGCACATTATAAACAAATATTCGAGTGCCATCGCAATGAAGCTAACACTAATCGCAAAATGCATTTTTTCCGTCGGTCAATTTTATGTTGGTACCAGTAGTAGTGTCTAGTAATCGGGTGCTTTTCTGAGGGGTATACAATTTCATGGATCTGTCAAACTATCTGTCAAACTATCTGTCAAATACTAAGAGTCGCAATGTGTAATCAAAGGGTGCTTTATTCGAGATATAACATTTCTCATAAATATATGTATCAAACTAGCTGTCAAAATAGCACATTATAAACAAATATACGAGTCTCATCGGAATGAAGCTAACACTAATCGCAAAATGCATTTTTTCCATCGGTCAATTTTGTGTTGGTAGCAGTAGTAATGTCTAGTAATAGGGAGCTTTTCTGAGGGGTATACAATTTCATGGATATGTCAAACTATCTGTCAAATACTAAGAGTAGTAATGTACAGTCAACGGGTGCTTTGTTAGAGATATAGCATTTTTCATAAATATATGTGTCAAACTAGCTGTCAAAATGAGCACATTTGTCTGAAATTTACATTCAATTTGCTTTGTCAATTTATTTGACAGTTTATTGTTTCTTGCTTTAATGATAGTATGTCAACAAATAGAAAATTGTGACATTTGAAGTGAGAAGTACACAAACGAGACTCTAAACACCATTGCGTCCAGAAATAACTGACAGGTTAATGATATTTGCATGCCAAAGAATTCTTTATCGGTGAAACGCCAACACTATGGTCATTGGTAGCCTCTACAGACAGAAGACTCTAAATGTTTTTGGGTTCCACGCATCTGCATGCGATATATATCAAAATAAAAAGAGGAAATAAGCCTTCAAAAATCACCCTATATAATGAAAGGTAAGTTATTTAAGTCAATATCAACACTGTGGTCATTGGTAGCCTCTACAGATAGAATACTATAAATATTTTTCGTTCAACACATCTACATAAAATATATTTGAAAATAAGAAGAGGAAATAAGCCTTCAAAAATCACCCTATATCATGAAAGTTAGGCAAGTAATTTAAGTCAATATCAAATAGTGCAAATTTTATTGGAATATTGTGTCACATCGATGGTGAAATATATGGATGGTGTTGTCATCCGTGAGGTTGAAGTATGATCGGAAGAACAACAATAACAACAATGATAACAATAACAAATTGAAGTACTTGTTTGGTTATGGTCAATGGTCAATGATCTTTTATTGCTCTAAATGGCTCTAAATTCTACCCAGTTGTTCGTTGGTGGTGCTGGTGGTGGCAGTGTTTGTTGTTGTTATTGTTGTTGTTGTTGTTATAGTTATTGGTATTGTTATAGTCACCACCAACGCACACGACACGTGCTAATTACACATTGCATTACAGCAATGTTCACTTCTTGTTCGCTTCTTCTTGCGTTTTGCCTTTCTCTTGGAAAGTAAATTTAATATGTCACTACAACAACAACAACGATAATTCATAATTTAATATTTGCAATTCAAAAAATCCTCCACCTACTATAGTAGCAGTGATAGTGTCGTGCCGGTGGTGATGGTGGTGGTGGTGTCTGCTGTTCTTGCGCACTTTTCGTATCAAATTTAGGCAACAACAATAATATTCATATCACCAATGTGATCATACGTGTGTATGAAAAGAAGTTGAGGATCAACAGATTGGATACATATCATCATCATCATCATCATCATCATCAGCATCGTCGTTGCCATCGGTCACCGTCAGATGCAATGTATCAATTTACACAAATTTCTTAACATGCACCATTCGCAACGACAGTGTTCTTTTTGTTGTTGCTGTTGTTGTTGTTGATGATGTAGTCATTTTTGCATGATGACCATATTTTTTTTTTTTTTTTTTTTTTTGAAGATTGTCTGTATCGTGTAATTTTTGTGTAATTTTTTCAAGAAACATACGACTATTTCGACGACCTCATGCCCAACGTCGTCACTCACTCATTCAGTTTCACGGCACACAGGGACAATTGTTGTCTGATGCGCAAAAGTCTGCATTCTTTTCATTTGCAGTGTCGCCGTATCCTGTTCCCACACACATGGTGACACATACGCACACATGAGCATCTTTTGTTTGATTTGTTTTTGCAGTTGTTGTTGTTGTTGTTGTTGGAGTACACTCACTTAACACTGCATGGTGATGGTGATAATAATGATGACGACGATGGTGATGGTGATGCTGCATCCATTGGACTCTTGGGTGATGTTTCTTTTAACACAGAATCGTATGAGTACACACACTCACACACACACACACACACAGGCAGAGACAAAAAATATAATATAAACGTATAAGGCAACTTAAGCTAAAATGACAGTTGCGACATGTTTGCGTAGGCGCATTCATCGTTCTTCTCATTGCTATCATTATTGTTGTTGTTATTGTTGTAGTTGTGGCATTAATTTGGTTCCTTTCTTTTTTCATTTCTTTAAAGTTGATGCTTCGTTTTCTTTTTTTTTTTGTTCGTCGACGCTGTAGTTATTGTTGTTATTTTCTTTATTTATACATTTTTGTATTTTTTGGGTTTTAAGGTGACAATAAACTTTATGGTATTCATGTGAATTTCCTTTTGTCCGTCCACCATACATGTTCTTGTGCATTTACGTATATACGTATATGTATGTTAAGTACAAGATTGGTCAATTTTGTATGAATTATATGAATGTGTATATTGTACATTGTATTTTGTACATGTCAAAGATAAATTCGCTTTAAATTTTTTGTTAAACATGTTTTTTTCTCTTTTGAGTTCTTTAAGTTAAGTTATTTGCATGTTAAACCATTAAATTTTTGTATTAAATATTGAATTTTGCGATGCAAGCAAAAAGATAACAGGAATTTGTTTATTAGTGCACATGATGTGTAGTATAATGGTGTATAGGTATTGGTGTATATATGGGTATAGTACTTACGACATGCAACTATTAATACTTTTGGTTGTAATTTAATACATTCGATGCATAAAGATAAATTTGCCATGAATTTAAATTAATATTATTTGCTTTGTATTTTGTAATACAAAATTGTGAATAATATTGTGTTATTTAGTGCAAAAGATAAATTCGCCGTATACGAAAATGTTGAAAAATATTGAGAATTCATGTAAAAATTAATAAATTATCATATTTAAAACAAAATATTGTGTATTTAGTGCAAAAGATAAATTCGCCGTATACGAAAATATTGAGATTTCATGTAAAAATTCATAAATTATCATCTTTAAAACAAACGACAAAGTAAATATTGAATATTTTGTATATTCGATAAATTTGCTTTATAGAAAGTAATATTATACGTGTGGTTAATGTTTTATTTACTTTGGCATCAATTATAGTCTTACGGGTTTCTATAGTTTCTTTGCGTTGAAGTAATTTGCATTGTAATGCACGTTTATAGTGTATTTACTGCAAAAGATAAATTCGCCTTATACAAAATTATTAATTTTTTAATTAAAGAACTAATAAACTAAGACAATAAACCAGGAATAAAGACATTTAACACATTGCATTAATATATAAAATATGTTTAGGTTTTCAATCATGATGTTGATTTGTCGTTAGCTTTAAAATGGATATATATTTTTGATTAGTGGATTTGCTCTTAAATAATTTTAAATATCAATGAGAATTTTTGAAAAAATATTCTATATTTAACGCAAAAGATAAATTCGCCATATACAAATTTAGTGATTTTAATTGAATAGTAAGTATTAATATATCGCAAAATTTCACACTTTTCAAAAACTGATTTTTGCATTAAGATGGACATCATAATTTTGACAAACGATAATTACGCCGCAAAAAAATATAGATTTTATAAAAAAAATTATTAAAATATTTTATTCAGATCAAAATACAGAGTAAATATAAGCTATTTAAATCAGAAAATAAATTCGCCGCAAGGGAAAATTGTTTTATATTTCATAAACATTTCCATTTTACTGTAATATTTATTTAAACATCACATTTACACTTAATATTGAATTAGTGATTGAAAAGATAAATTCGCTGTAAATTAGATTTTTCCATTTTTACACTTCAATGCAACAAATCTAATTTCTAAGTATTATTACATTCTTACATCTGAGTAAACTGCATGTAGTTAAGTTCATTTGAGGTCTTTCAAACGTATTATCGTAAGCATTGCTGTGCTGCTCATTCGTATTCGTAATGTGACACGGTCATGCACCACAAAATAGTATACGAGTATACATACAGTTATACATACATATATGTTTATTATGTGTGTAAAGACCTTGTGTGAGTTTGTGTGAGATAACTTTAAGTAATTTCCTTTGCCATTTCCTATTGATTTTCTAATCTTTTAATGTAGCAAAAAAGAAATTACTTATTTTTTCGTTGCTGTGTTCTTGTGTGAAAACGATGTTCTGATTATATATCTGGAACTAAATATTTTTGCAGGCAGAGTGCACTTTTTGTATGTATGTTAGTATAATGAAAGCTGGCATGCTAATGCAAGCAGAAAAACACAAAACTCTTTCTGTCTTTGACAGTGATTTCGTTATTGTTTCCCCCTTTCCCTGCATAAATGAGTGTGCATCGAGATTTTTGGAGTAGTGTTAGTGCGATTTTTTGTGCTAAAAATTTTCAATTTGAATTCGTATATTGTATTTAATTTTCTTTTGGCATAGATTTTTTCCCTTTATTTTGTTGGGTTTTTCTGCTTTTGTAATGACTTTCCCTCATTCACCCACACGATTCGACATTCTTATATTTTGCCACTACAGATACATCACTCACTGACGGATCATTAAGCCAGGCAGATAGGCTGACTGACATGCAGACAAATAGACAGTCAGACAATCAGTCTGTTAGATATTTGGCAATGATGCACACATTACATAGAAAGGCGATGATGGCGTCGACGTCGTCGTCGTCATCGTCACTCGATGACGAGGATAATGGCTGCTAGTCACCACTACCTACTCTTTCGTTGATGACGCGTTGACTACGTCATGTGCATGGGCATTCACTCGTCCGTTTGACGGTCACGTGACCCTAATAAATCACAGAATTAATGTTACGTGAAATGGAGTGTGCGCTCGATAGGCAGTCAGGCAGTATACGGTGCGTATGCACTCATATACATACATATACAAAATATGTATATGCACTTGTATGCGTGCGTGTGTGAGTGTGTGTTCATATGCGTATGAGTGTGTTTGTTTTATTTGCGATGTTGGTTTTAAGTGAATTTTCAGTAGACACGGTCGGGTCTATCTATCAATGTGCGGTGTGACCATTGCAAAATTGTGGTATGTTTATATCCTATTTATATGCATACATATATAGTGTGTATGGGTATGCGTAGCTATGTAAAATTCAAATAACTACTTCATTTGATATCTGAAAAGGGCAAAATAGATGCAATGTTGATTTCACTCTTTTCGAAAGGAAATTAAAAAACGAGAGTAGAATTTTCAAGTTCATTATGTATAATATCCAAAACTTTTCCAATAAATCACATTTTGTGACTATACAATATTAGCGGCGAATTTATCTTTAAGTGTTTTTATTGCATTTTCACTAAGTTACAAAAAGAAAAATTCGTTTTTTAAACATTAGCATTGAATTTGAACACGTTTACTTAATTTAAATACAGCAAATGCGTTTGTAAGTATTTGCTATAACTTTAAAACATGTTTAAACCATATTTTAAATCGCATTTAGATTTAGATTCAAGTTCATACATGTAATTTATGAAACTTTTCGAATAAATCAGAATTTTTTAGCATACTATATTAGCGGCGAATTTATTTTTAAAGGTCTCTATTCAATTTTGACTAAGATACGAATCAAACAATTATTTTCTGAGGCATTTATGTTGATTTTTGTAAATTTTACTATATGGCAAATTTATCTTTAGACATTTACGTTTAATTTCGTTTAAATTTAATTGCAGCAAATATATTTTTAAATGTCGTCTATACTATCTAACTATTTTTCATCATACATTTTTCTAAATTTTGTAAATAATTTTCGAATTTTTACTCCAAATATCAAAATATAATATGTTTAAATCATCTTGGAGGTTTTCTTAATATTTATAGTATATTAGTATTTAATTTTAAACAATTTTCAATGCGGCGAATTTATCTTTATACATTTGTATGAGACTTCAATGAATTTCAAATGTAGTAAACTAATGTCTAATTGTGGCTATCTCTTATCTTTAAATCTAAATGATTTAAAGAGAGGCAAATACATCTTTATCCCATACTATTTAATTTTGCAAAATTAAGAATTTTTTTTTCGCACACATATTCCACCACGTAATTTTCAAGTACTTATCTAAAAGTAATTTAGTGTAATATGATTGCACATTTAACCTATATTATTTAGTTTTATAGAATTTATTATACGGCGAATTTATCTTTAATGGTTTTTTTTTACTCGTATAAGCTTATACACGTAATGAAAGCGGACTGCATACAAATAAAAGCCACGAATTCCTTTTAAATTTGATAAGTAATTATTTCGAATATCTTTATTACTTTTTATGAGTTGCAATTTAATTATATCGTCTTTCACTCTATCACTCCCTCACTATCTATTGCTCAGTTGCTCTTTGTCATCACATGTATGCTCAAACTCCACCCATTATTTTTCGTTTGTTTAAAAACGTTGCAACACAATTTCACTATGTACAGGTATGCACAACATGTGAGCTTATCGATTTTATAATCTTAATTTGTATATATACATGTTTTGCTTATTTTTGTGAAAATAATGGAAAATCTTTGAAATTACCTTAATTGCAATTGAAGTAGAAGAAAAAGCAAAATGCAAAATAAGAAAATATTACAAAAAAATATAATAATACTGAGAGCTGTAGCAGCAATAAAATTATCGATCAAGTAGTGTCAAAGAACTTTCACCATACATATGCACACACATGTGCATATCCATAGATTTCTATATATGTGACATTCACATTTAAGTGTGCTAGTCACTTTGACAATATGTAGGTACGTGTACACTATTACAATAATAATAATAATAAAATAAATAAAATAAAATTAACAACAACAACAACAACAAGTGTATACTACTTTTTCTATACCCTACTTACACACATACTATGCACATATACATGCATATATTGCGTTCATATGAGTAAAGAAACTGGTAAAATGTGCCTACTCATGCTTTCACTTATTGTATTCATACCTAAATGCATACAAACATACGTACAAATGTATATATCTACAATCGGGAGATACATACATAGACACATTGAAAAATTATTATTATTATTATAGCATACATACAGGCGCGCATACACATATATTGTCTGCTGCTTATTCGTTTGCTCTTGGCGTTCGTTCGTTCGTTTCGCTCGCCCAACAATATAATAACATTAACATTAAAAACCCCCAAAACGACAACGACAATTTCCTCATTATCGTAAAATTTATTCAAGCAAAATAAATTCATTGGTCGTTAACCTTGACACTGGTTTTCCATGCGCCACTACTATATCACACCATGCCTGCCACACCACACCACACTATCACCATCATCACCAGCACCACCACCACCATCACTACTACCAATACCAATACAGTATGAGTATCAGCGTAATGATAATAATAGGTACGAACGAGTGTGTGTGTGTGTATCTGCATTTGAATTGTTGTTATTGTTACTGTATGTATGTATGTATATATAAGAAAGCAGTACATGTAAACGCGGCGATACAACATTTCCTGCCATCGTCATGGCAGTAACAATTTTGAGTATCTTTACATGTATTTACATATATGCTTGTATATGGATGTTAGTGGGTGTATGTGTGTGTGTGTGTATACATGTCAAATTTATTATACTTTTATACTCTGTTCCTTTTTTTGTGATTTTACTGTTATGACGTCCTTGTTACTTCTTTCTTTTTTTTATTAATATTATTACTATTATTATTATTTTTATTATTATTATTATTATTACTATTATTATTATTATTATTATTATTATTATTATTATTATTATTATTATTTTTAGTGTAATTGGTATGGTAGTGTAATGAAACAAGTAATATGCTTTACAAAGGGTGTTTGTTAGGTTTTCGTACTTTCAAGAAAATCACGAAATGTCATAGCCAATCATAAACATAAACTCAATAAGATACTCAAAGCGATGAGTATTTTATGGTCCGACAGCAACTTTTGGAACGATTTATTATCAAATTGTGCTATTTATATATGCTGGCATAGATGTAAAAGCTTAATATACATCCCTTCAATATCAAAGTCGTACAAAAATTGCAGGCAAATAATCATGGAATGTGATTGTCATGCAATGAGGTTCATTTTAGTGTGAACGGCTCTTGTAAGAATCGAAACTATCGCATTTGTGGTGAAGAGAATCCATCGGAGGCCCTTCAGACCTAATTAAAACAACAAAAACAACAACAACAACAACAAAAATAAATGCTCAGACGAAAAATTTTATTAAATTTTATTCAGCGCTGATGATCATTTTGTTGTGAATTGCTATAACAATATTTTGAATCGGAGCATTTGTAGTGAAGGGAATCCACCAGAGACTCTTTGGGCGGAAATCCAGTCAATTAGGTCGTCGACTGTCATCGCGCCAGGCTTCTTTAGAAAGAAGACTAGTCAGCATAACAAATTAATTTGCACCATGGAATGTCGTGTCTTGGACTGACGACGCTGAATGAAATCTTGACCGAACAAAATTCATTATGCAAAATGAGCGCCCATCGTCCGGTCATCTAGACTATGTGAATTTTGCGCCTGTGGAGTATTTTAATAATTTTAATAATTTGAAAGCAAATATTCGCCATTTTATAGCTCATATATGGTTCCTCATGCTCAGATGGATGGCTAAGAATTACAAGTTGCGGTAGTCACATATCCAAATTCATATTCAAATTTTGAATGGCAAGCTATTTAGATGGGCCCTAAGGCCCGAATGTACTTCAAAGGGCATTTTGTTTCAACTAGAAACTACGGCGAATGAAAACACCCTTTATATATCTCTCAAATATTGAGCTCAATTGTTGTAGGAAATATCGTATGATCCAAAGAGAAGAGATTATGAAAAAGTAACATTCAATTGCTCGAGTCGGTGTTGATTCTACCATTACCTTACTATGGCATACATTAAATAGGCTCAGTATTGTAACAAAAATCCTTATAAGATATTTTTTGCGACAGCAAGAATAGCAAGAAAACTGTGTAACATATTTTTTGTTTGCTTTTTTTTTTTTTTTTTGAGGCTTCATAAACACTAAACCAAACAACTTGAACAACATAGAGTAAATCGTAACAATAATAATAATAAAACTAAAATTTGCTCGTGCAAGTGATTTTTATTTACATGCGAATGACTCCTTTGCTTCGGATTTTATTTTATTATTATCATAAAATTTATACACTCACACACACACACACAAGGACATATAAATGTACCAAACTTGTACGTATGTACATATATGGTGCGTACGAGACATGCGTCAGACAAAAAAGACATAAAAATAAAACAACATGTCGAATGTCATTTGTGAAAGTATGTTAGCATGTTGTTGTTGTTGTTGTTGTTGTTGTTATAGTAGATATTTTACAAAACATTTGTTATTTTTGCAACCCGATGCAAATAGACTATGTATGTAAATAATTTTGTAGCATACTTTTAGGCATGTTATAGAGCATTTTGCTTAATGCCTTTATTGTTGTGTTTTTTTTATTATTTATATAAAGTTTTCTTTTTTTTAATATACAATTCTTTAAAATTTGTAATATTTGTAATTTACAGACATCATCATCATCGTTGCCGTGTCTGCATTCAATTACAAGAATACTTCTTCATCTTCTCTTTGTCAACAACACAATTAACCATGCAGACTAATTGTCCTCATTTTGATTAAATACTTTGAGAGTATTTGTATGTCTACGACTATAGTAATGTCTGAGCATGAGAAGTCATAATTAAAAATGTGCCTTAACAACATTTGTCTGTGTACTATAATTTTAACAAACAAAAAATTATTATATATGTACTACTATCACAGTGACCAGTAGAGAAGATTTGACTTAACAAACACAACACAAAAACATACAAGAAAATAAAATTAAATTCCTCAAAAGACAAAAAAAAAAATCAAATTATTCGTGGCCTACAAGCAATTAAATGAAATGAAATGAAATAAAATGAAGCAGAAAAACTAAAATGAAATACAAAAATCATGCGCCTAAAAGACGACTACGAACATTTGTATACATATATAGACTTATTACATGTCTGTTTAGCCTTAAGCGAATGCCTTTAATGTGTGAGTGTCTGTAAACAACAACAACAACAACAACAACAACAACAACACGTTTGTATATACACATAAATCGCCTTTATTATATGAGACCACATACAAATACGCACTATTTGCTCTCTCTCACTCACTCGCCCTGTCTTGCTAGCCTTTTCTCTTTTCTCTCCTATTGAAGCTCTTAAAGCGTACAGGGTTGATTTTCAACTGTAGTAATTTTTTGTTGTTTTTTTTTTTTTTTTGTTCCCTTTTCTTTGAATTTTTGTTCGATATAATTGTTGTTGCCGTTTATTTTTGATTCCAATAACCTCCTGCTGTTTTAGCTCCATTCAAAATGTTCGTATAGTAAAATCAGCAATAACACCCATTTTTAATACGCTCCAATAGCAATGGCAACAACAAACACAATACTATATATATAATAACTGTGTGAGAAGCCATATAAAAAGGGTATTTATGTAAATGTATGCGTATGTATGAATACGTACACACACACACACACACACACACACACATATATACATATGAGTAGTAAGCAGCGTGGTAAATAAATGAAATGGAACGGATATAAAACTTCGTTGGAAGCCTAAAAGTAGACAACAATAATCGATATATGTTCGTTGAGCACACACACACATTTACCTATTTAGGTACACACATGTATTTGTGAGTACATATAAGCATTTGTGAGCTTGGAAGTATGAGGCGTATGAGTTTTTTTCAAGACTCTGAAACAGTGTGTTGTAGTAGAATATCATAGAGAAGAGTTTGTGAGAAAACTAAGGCATGATTAAGGTATGGAAAATAAGAAGAACAACTTCACAGTATGAATTTATATGATCATTTTGTTGTTGTTGTTGTTGTAATAATAATTATTTTTCTGTCTGCTTTAGATACATAAATATGTGAAACCATATTTCGCTTCTGTTTGCGTCTGTGTGCAATTATTATTAGCATTGTAGAATGCAAAAAATATATTGCGTATATGAAGTTATACATAAAAAATGACACTATGCTTCTTAATAATGTATTTCAGATTATTTTCGAATTTTATGCCCACTGTGTTATACCACAGACAAGACGAGATCAGTCTGATAAACAAAAATTAATGATTTGCTTAAAAATATGTTGTTGTTGGAGATCAATATTTTTTTTTTTTTATATTTCTTGTATGTATATGTGTGCATGTGTGTAAATTAAGATTTTTCCATTTTTGCGCATTTTTGTCTTATTCCGTTCATATTTTTCCATTACGTTATGTATACGTACATAAGTACTCGTACATATGTATATGTACCTATTCAGAGAGAAAAGTATTTAATTTATGAAGCACATTAAATACACTTACATATACACACATATACAGCATACTTTCACAATTTTATAGGCTAATGTTCATGTGGCGATGATACAGCCTTATTTGTTCAACCATTCATTCATTCATTCATTCATTCACTACGTAGAGGCTTTGTACAATTTTCAAGGCAAAACTTGTTGCTCTTATTGTTTGAACATTGAACATTGAACATATACATATGAATGCAAATGGAAATATATCAATTTTGAAATTTTTCGTAAATTTTTTAAATAAAATTTTTAATTTTCATATTTTTTGGTGAAATATTTTAAATAAATATTCATAAAAAATATTAATTAATTAAATTCTTTAGGAAAATATGATAAACTTATAAGAAAAAAAAAAAAGTATGCAATAAAATATATTGTGCGGAAATTCTCGCTTTAGAGTTACATACAAATGCGCACGCACACACACACACACACACACACACACTGTTTAGAATTAGAAAATGTTCAGTTATATTTTCTGGTGTTGTTGTTGTTGTTTGTAATCATTTCTATGTTAACTGCAAATTGTCTTTATAGCCATGAAAATTCATTTCGCGCATTTCCGCTAAAAAAAAAAACAGAACATTAAAAATGTTTACCAAAGCATAGCGCCAAAAGCAACTACACATTTACATGCATATATATAGATTAGCTCTTAGGTTAGCTTTTTTTTTCGTACGCTTTTGAGAGTGAAATTAAAACAAACACACATCCATCTCCATACCACACAGAGCAGAGAGAGTAGAACAACAAGAAACAATGGATGAGCAATAGCATAGATATTACATCGGCTAGTCCTTTATGAAATTAAATATGTATGAGTATAGAGAATAATATGAACAACAAAATTATATATAAATTTTGTTATAATGTGCGGTATGCTATAGCCACAGTAATTGTGTAGGATAATAGTAGCAAACGTTAATGATAGCGTAGTAGTAGTAGCTAATGAAAATATTTATGAATGTCTACGAGTATATGTATTTAAATTCAGTATTGGAATTTTAATTATATATTTCTTTTGTTTTTGGTGCTTTAAAATTATACCAACTATTCGATGAATATATGAAAATAATACAGAATATATATGGAAGACTCCATATTCATATGGAAATATGGATATACTTCTGTGAATATATTGATTTTAAGGCTACACAAGTATTCACTAATCACTTTTGAAGTTGTTTCGTCGGATTGACTTAATACTTTAGTCAATATGATCAACTCAATATCCAATTGTTGTGGAAAATATGGAAAATACCCCTTTGAACTAAGTACTAAGTCAATCAGATCATCTCACTTATTATATTTACAACTCCTATAGGAAAATATCAATTTGAACAAATCGAACCAACAATCCTTTTATATTAAGGATCCTTACGAATCCCAATAGATTATTCGTAGTTGCAATGCTGGCACGAGAAAACACAATTTCTCATGCTCTCAAGTACTTTACAATCTGAAGAGTGAGACATGAATATAGAAAAACCGAAGACTGATTAAAAATAAAATCAACAACAACAACAACAACAACAACAATATTAGCAACATCTAGCAACAAGAATAATTTCTATATATAGGTAGCAAAAAGCAATAGCAGCAGCAGCAGCAGCAGCATAATAGCAACAGATGTAAGCACTAAATTAAAATGGTTACTTGCTCATTGATGACGTCTCTTCCATGCGTTCATCCATTTGTATAAGTTTAATTTTCAGGAAACAAGTTTCAATTTATATTAAACAACTATATGAACAACAACAACAACTATAGCAACATCATAATAATGCAAAACAGCATACATATGTATGAAGGTACCCAGCAGAAAATTGAACATGCTTGGCTTAAGGAAGTTCCCACGAAAGCAGCCAATCCCAAGAATTAATATTCTCTGTTGAGAAGGTGTATAACATAAATTCTAAAAATCGAAATTAGCTAATTATTGTTGATATCCTAAATTTTAAGGGATTATTTCATAAGGAATATTCACACGAAAGAACATTCACATATTTCCCATATACTCGTAAGCTAAAAAAGTGTTGAGGTCGAAGTGTTTGAAACTGAAATACATTCGAAAAGATTTTCATAAAATTATAAACGATAGAATCCGTGAATGTTTTCACCAGAAATTTACAATCACCTCGATCTACCATGAATGCATATTTCTTAGTGCTCATTACTACTCCTACTGGGGGGGCATTCTCATACACATACATTGGTACATATGTATGTAGAATATATATGTAAGTACAATACATATAACAAGTAGCACATTGTGCTTATTCGCATGCCGCCATTTTGTTTTTAATTAATTTAATTGCTTTCGAACAAAACGGAACAAAAAAAAAAAACAAAAATGAATGCTTTATTTTAACAATATTTTTCGCATTATTTTCAACTTTACTATTGTTGTTTGTTGTTGTTGTTGTTGTTGTTGTTTTGAATTATTATTCTTATTATTATTGTTTTAATTTTTGTTTTTATTTTTTTAGAAGAAAATGAAATACATAACACAAAATGTGCAACCAGCGAAACATCAAATAAAACAACAAAATTTGTTAAACGTAGTATTGTATGTATTTAATACCACAAGAGCCAACACAATGCAAAGTGAAATTGCTAAGAATTGTTAGCTGTTTACTACAATATGTGTTCGTGTGTATGTGTTTATGTGTGTGTGTGTGTGTGTGTTTGTGTGTGACTTTGTCTGTGCGTATTGTTATTATTACTTAGCCGTAAGGCTTTAGGCGTTAGTCATCCATTCAGTCAGCAGAAAATACAATAACATACATCCACAGCAAGCATTTAAAGCATATTTCTGCGGCTGTATGCATCCAATACCATTATATGTAAAAGTTGTTGTCGTTGTTGTTGTTGCTTTAATTTCTTCTTGAAGAAAATTACCCCGTTTCAGCAAAATTTGTTGTAGTAAGTAATTATTGTTGTTCTTATACATTTTTAATTACTTTTTTTTTGTTGTTTTTTTTTTTGCTAAGTTTCTTTGTTGTCAGCCATGTGGTCTTAATAGCAAAGGAGATTGCTTATACTAAATATTTTATTATGTTTGTGCGTTTGTGTGTGTTTATGTGTGTTTTTGTAGTATATAGAGAAAACATCCATCAGAGTATGTAGTCATGTAACCATGTATATGCATATATGCATATTTATTTAAATGTTGTACTCTAATATACATATATTTACAATTTTCATTCATTGACTGATTTAATAAGAGGTTATTTTTCTTCATAATTTTATACTTTTTCGATTATGAAAATATCTTTCTGACTAAACATATGTTTGCGCATGCCTTAAAGGCTATTTTAATATGCATGATTTCCAAAGAAATTTTGCTATTGCTTTGAAAAACGATTTTTATGGAATGAAGAGCCTTTAAGCCCTTTAAAATTTGTGAATTTTTGATTTTTTTTTTTTTTCATAAATTCTGATTCATAATATACTTAAATAATAATTGAGACTATATTCAAATTATTTTAGATCGAATGATATAATAATTATAATAGCAATTTTTAGCAATGTGATAAGAATTGATGAAAATTTTTAATTCCCATCATTTAAAATTTAATACTAAAATAATACAATAATAATAATAATTATAAGAAAATAATGCACACAACATTCCAAGGTAGTATTTATGTGTATTTGAATAATGCATATAATATTTGCTATTATTTATAATCTATACACGTATTTGTTTTTAGATTATAGCAGGGCACGTTTTGATGATATATATACGTTAGGCTTACATAAATATATGAAAGAAAAAAAAAATGATTGTATTGAATTTTATTTTGAAAAAAAAAAAAAAATACAAATTATATATAATCATATGTACGTATTGTATATATAATTTTAAATATAAATATCTGTCCTTCATAATTCACAACATGTTCTTATTGCCATTTTGAATAAGTTTGCATTTCATAATAGATACTAAGAATTATCCAGCTTTATATATATTAATAGAATATGAATTTAAAATAAAATCAGTATGCATTCTATTCTATTAACGCATTTAATAGCCCATACACATTAAGCTCAGGTACTTAAAGTATCAAGTTATCAACTTATATATCGTAAAGGAATGACGAATTTCCAATAATATGTATAATATTTTCATATTTTGGACAACTAAATATTTTGTGCTTAAATAAATAAGAAGCTATTCATTATTTATACTGATTAAAAACAGAAATTAAGGCATAGTTTGTAGTTGTGACGTAAGTGTTAGGAGCGATCTTTACCCGATTTCGTCCATTTAACAATTCATTCATTCATTATTTTGCAAATGAAATCATTTAGTTACTTATATCAAGTTTTAATTTGATCAACTTATATTTTCAAACGCAAAAGTGTTAAAACATATATGCCAAAGCATAAGTTTGTATGGGAGGTATATGTGGTTTTTATGCGATTCAATCCATTTTCAAATATGTCTAATAATTGCTAAATATAATCATATTTATCAAGTTTCAGCTTGATAACTTTATATTTTCGAGTTCAAAATGTAAAAAAATGCATTCAAAAATATTATTTTGTATGTGAGTTATGTGTTGTTTTTATGCGATTGAATGATGTCTATGAATTAGTAAATATTATGGTATTTACCGAGTTTCGGGTTGATAAATTAACATTTTTGTGGGTGAAAGTGTAAAAAAATGCATTTAACAGCATACTTTTCTATGAGAGATATGTGTGATTTTAATCCAATTACGAAGATATTTTAATATATATATTTTGTGATCAGATTAACTTTATATATCAAGTTATAGTGCGAAAGCTTTATAATTTCGCAAGTAAATTGTGAAAACATCCATTTCAAACCATACTTTTGTATGGGAGATAGATGTGGTTTTCATCCGATTACGATAATTTAATATTATTTTCATTTTGCAATCAGACACAACCTTATATAAAGAGTTTCAGTTCAATAGCTTTGTATTTGCACCCATAAAGTGTAAAAAAACACTCATTCAAGAACATACTTTTATATGGGAGGTCGGTGTAATTTGCATACAATTACGCCAGTTACATGCAAACAGACTGACATAACTAAATCGATACAGATCGTGCTTCTATTAGATAATTTATATACTTTTGTATATCTGTCGACTCTCTTTTTGGGTGCTACAAATTGCAAGCACGTACTGAATATATCGTTGACTCTTTAAAAGCAAAATGAGGTTTACTGCTTCCCAAAAGTGCCTTGAAATGCACTAGGAAACGTTCACTTTCCTATGTGGTATATACACTAGATGCTTACATTTATACAAACATGCATTTGTATCCATCCAACATATTCATATTGAGCACCAAAAACAACAATGAGTAATATGAAAATATTCTTAAATTAGGCAAATTTTAAACTACCAACTTATACATATATCATATTCTTGTCTTTTATGTTCATTGTTCCTTTATTCATTTTGCATAATATTCATCCATACCATCATATGCTTGTCTGCATTTGTTTCTATTCATATAACGAGCTACATGTATATAAACATGTCGAAATATGAATTACATATGAATATACATATATGTATATCATATTTTCTTGTATTGTATATCATATATATACGTATACAATGTGATAAATTCGTATATTTGTATGGCATATTCTTACATTTCATTATATTCATTCAAGCATTAATTCATTTGTTCATTCATTCAATTCAATTTAATTTGATTTGGTCTCGTTACTAAGTTGTGTTCCAGTGTATATATATTTATATAGATACTTATATACACATATGTATTTTTATCATATAATTTAATATAGTGAATATATACATGTTAAGGTGGATCGATTTATTTGACAAATTTCTGTTTGATGATCGCCTCAATGAAGCACTCGAAATGTGAACTATTAGAGGAATGTTCAACGACGATATTATTGAATTATTTTCAATTTTATGCATGATTTTTTTAAAGAAGCAAATCGATTATTTTTTAAATATTATATTTTTCTTGCAGAAGACATTAAAGCGTCAATAAAAATATTTTTTTAAAAAAAAAATAATTTTTTCATATATTACAGTAATTTTAAATACTAAATAAAAATTGGTTTTCATAGAAAATATTACTGGGACTTTTAAAAAACTTTAGTCCTAAAATTTAAAATATTCCTGATATACGTCAAGATGAAAATTTCTCTCCAAGTCGACTAGATCTAAATTTCATTCCATCCTATTAAAAATGTATTTTCTTATTTTTGCTACTCCATATTTAAAAGCATATTAAAAGCACTTGTACTATGTACTACGTATAGTATTGGAGTGAAAAATTCGTATATACAATATATATATATATGTAGTAAATAAAATAAAGAGAAAAATACTTCATTGTTGTTACTCGTATGTATCAACAGACGCAATATATGCACGCTTACATAGATGATGTATGTACATATACACGAGTATTATGTTAGTAAAATAAAATAAGCAGGAACAAGCAAAAGCAGCAGAAGAAGAAAAAGTTGATGAAGCAACAACAATTCAAATACAAAACTTTGAAGCATTTTGTGTGGCAGCTGTCTGCAAACGTATTGGTTGATGTTGATGATGATGATGATGATGATGATGATGATGATGATGATGATGATGATAAGGACGATGCTGTTGTGTTGGTGGTGCTGTGAGAGTGCTTTTAATATTGGCATTGTTTTTGTTGTTATTGTTGTTGTTGCTATTACTATATATATATACCACAAATAGTAATATTAATACTACTACTACTATTAAATGTAAATACTACTACTACTACTACTACATAGTACAACTATCCATTTTATTGCTTTATATCCTTCTTGTTATGCTGCAACACTACAATATATTCCATCTACTCAAAGTACTCTTCATTTTCTTCTTCGTTTTTTTTTTTTTTTTTAGTTTTCTCTAATACGATAGTGTAATCTAAGTACACACACACACACACACACATACATATAGAACTCCCTACTGCCTTCAACTTTTCTTCAATATTACATAACTATGTATATTATCCCTACATTTTATATCATTTCCTTTCTTCATTTCCAACATGCATTCGTCTGTTCGTTCATTCGTTCCATTCGTTCATAAGTCGTTGTCATAAGCTCTCCCTACAATTTTTCGACTATATATATACTACTTTCTTTTGCTGATTTCTTTCGTTATTTCAAAACCGTACTATTTTTTTTTTTTTTTTTTATTCGTCTTTTGGTTATCACACTGACTGTGTGCTTCTTTGGTAGCTTTAGTGCTACTTTTGCGCTGTTGTTGTTGATGAGCAACACTACTACTATTGCTGATGTTGCTGCCGCTACTGCTGCTGCTGCTACTGCTGTTGCTATTGTGTGTGAACACTTTTCCTTTGAATGATTCGATGATTTTAAGCGCCTGCGTTATATGAAAACCAATCGCATCAAAGCACCCCATTAAATTTCATCGTCGTTAGAGAACCAACACACAAACTTGTGTATTTAGATGTATACAAAATGTATATCGAGAATATATCCTTCTTCTAGAAGTAGTAGCAACAGCAGCAGCAGCAGCAGCAGCAGTAGCAGAGGTAACAGCATTAACAAAAGTAGATGTTGCTGTTATGATTGTTGCTGCTTTTACTATGAATATTTTCAGTGTGGTTATAGGTCTAGTTGCAATTATATTTGTCATCATCATAATCAATATCATCGTCATCGTCAACAACATAGTTAATATCATTATTGACATTAAAATCGTAACGATCATCATCGTTATCATCGAAAGCAACTTTGTCAATAATAACTAACAATAGTTAACAAAAATTTCATCTTTAAATATTATTTCTACAGAAATTCCATCACTCACTCATTTGCTCACTGACTAGCTCATGTTCTATCTCTCTCTCTCTCTTTCGCTATTGTTCTCTTGCTTTCAGTTTTGCTCTCCTCTGTCAGTATTCATTTATTATATGGTATATATTCATCCTTATTTCATAGTGCATTATATGCACTATTTTACACAGCATCATATACGTTTGTATGTGTTTGTGAATATACATATGACTTCAATATGAGTAGTAGTAGTAGTACATACTAGTAACTCTATCAAAATAGCATATTCAGCTTTTGTGAACATATGAAATATCCCATTTATTTGTCTCATTGCCTGTCTTCTTGCATTCAATCGATAATACATACATATGAGTGCATGAGTTGTTATATAATTTTTTTTTTTGCTGTATCACTCATAATCCTTCAAGGAGCTACTTACATATAGTGCATATATGTATACACCACCTATTTGGCACCAGCAACTGTGAGTGCAAGTTTTCATGACCGCAAATTGAGTTATTCTGTTTTGCTATTAAATTTACAATTTTATGACTCAATTTAATATATTGAAAGTATACTTTTAGGCGCATACGTAGTAAGTTTAATTGATTTTGAAATGATTCAAACTAAATATCCTTAATGATGCTAAATGATCTCGAAATCGATGGAAAAAATGCTAAATTAATATTGGAGGGGTGATTGGGGATTGGTGGGGGGAGAGTAAGGGTGAGAGAGGCAGAGAGAGAGAGAGGGAGAGAGAGAAGGAGAAAGAACACAAAGAAAGAATGATATTTAACTGGGTGCAAAAATTAAAATTTCTTCCATTTTGAAGTTCAGATTGCCTACACAATGTCTCATTTTTGTCTGGAATCCATTTTTCTAACGAGAAATTTTTGCATGTGGTACAAATTCAAGCATAGTTCTTCCAAAATTGTTGTGGGTTGGTAAATTTTTGTTTAGTATTCGATTTACTATGAAAATAACAATTCGGGATTTTACCGCAGAGGAATTTCAGACGTTTTTTTTATGATTATTTAACACTCGGTGCTTTAATTATTGGTTAACTAAGCACTGTGAATAAAATGTTGTGAGTTAAACCATTGTTATTCATTAACATATCCACTTTAGGGTAGAACATTTTCTTTCAAACAGTGTGGATTGCAAAATCAATTGTTATCCAACAGCATTACGAGCTTAACTAATGGTTAATCATTCGGTAGTTTAACTATTGATTAAAAAGCATGGGTAATGAAATATAGTTAATTCAATTATTGTTATTAGTTAACCAGTGATGGGGAATTCAGTCATGAGGAATTTTCTTTAAAACCATGTGGATTATTAACGAGAAGCACTTCGGGGGGTTTGACTATTAGTTAACTATGTAGTTTAAATGAAAAATCGTTAGTTTAAATATTTTCATAGGTCAAGCAATCACTATGAACTCGACTCTATGATAAATAATTTTCTACTGTCTTCTGACAGTAACAACTTGCCATGAAAAAGCTTCTTAAAGAACTCTGTGACAAAGCTCAGAAAAAGTGATGTCACAAGTGTATCTGCCGTTCGGAACCGGCTAAAATAAGTAGGTCCTTTCTAATACTGTCCAAATTTAAGACGCACAACAGTAATGGAAGAGAAGCTTGGCCAATCAGCCCTTTGGGGCTTTAAGTGCCACATATTTATTTTTTTTACTATGGATTGCAAAATCAATTGTTATCCACCAGCATTGGGAGCTTAACTAATGGGTAACTAATTAAATTCGGTAGTTTAAGCCGGTTTAGTTAAAAAGCCCGGATAATAAAATATAATTAACTATTGTTATTAGTTAACCAATGATGGGAAATTCATTAATGAGGTACACAATTTTCTTTAAAACGATATGGATTGTTAACGAGAAGCACTCGGGGTTTTAACTATTAGTTAACTATGTGGTGGAAATGAAAAATCGCTAGTTCAATTATTTTCATAGGTCAATCAATAGCAAAGGATTGGACTCTAGATAAACAATTTTCTTTCAAACAATATGGATTGTAAAACCAATGGTATAGCAATCCACATTGTATTAGTATTTGGAGGTTTAACTAGTAGTTAACTAAACAATGGGAATTAGATATTGTTAATTGATCTATTGTCACTAGTTAAACCATTGTCTTTAGTTAACCAATGGCTATAAATTTAACCGCAAGGGAAACAATTTTTTCTTTTAAACATTGATACGATTAAATCTGCTCCCAATTGGTCCAAATTATATATGACGCTTAACTATATCAAAATTAAATTTATAAGTACAAAATCGGATGCAAATTTAATGTATTCGATGCAGGCCAGAATCGGTTTAATACAAATGCATAACTATTTATATGTAAAATGTGGTATTTATTTGATATCTCTTAAGTCCTGTCATATACTAGCTTCCGATGACTAGCTTGTAGTTGCATAGATCCTTCAAGGCATGCAATTTTCCTTATTATATTATATATGGAATTGTGGAATTGATAGAAGTCCACTTGCAAGCATAGTATTATATATGGAGATACAAATACATAGACGTGTACACATTCGAGTATGCACGTACTTATACGTTGGATTGGCAATGTTTTTCTCTTTTCGTTTTTTTTTATCATTTTTTCTGCCATATTATATCCTACCATCTTTATAAGCATTATTTCCACTTTAGTTTTGTTTTTTTTTTTTTTTTTTTGAGTGCGTTTAATGCATATATTTTTTTTTCTTTATTTCTAGAAAATTGCATTTTCTTAATAATTTTTTTTTGAAACGTTTTTTTTAAATTCGTATTCTTTTCTGACTACAACAACAACAACAACTACTACTAATACTATATAGTACTACAACGTTGCTCATGACCATGGCTGTTGTTGTAGTTGCTGCCATATTAGATTTTGAATGCATTTCCGCTTTTCACTCCCAAGTATGTATCCTGTTGGTTCTTTGGTTGCTTGACTGGTTGCTTGGTTGGTTGGTTGGCTGGTTGGTTGGTTGATAGGTTACTAGCTTTATATGTATGTTGCCTGCTTCAATAGTTTGTGTTGATGTGGCTTGAGATGGTTGATATGTAATAGAGAGAAAATACAACAACAACAGCAACAACAACTACAACGTAAAGAATGAAAAACTTTACGAATGAATGACTTAGGCGGGCATGCTTCAAATAGCAAAATGTGAACAACACTATGGCTTATATAGAGGAGAGCAAGGGATCACATACGTATAGAGCATGAATTGTGTTGGAGGAGCCACATAGCTAAATAAATAAAATGAAAACGAAATGAAGAAAGCAGCAGCAAAAAAACAAAAACAAAAAAAAAAAGAAAGAAGCAAATATTCGCAAGAACGAGCGCTCGAAAAAATCGAGAAAAAAAAATATGAAATACTTTGTTTGATGGAAAAGAGGAAAAATGCAGTAACAACAACAACAACAACAACAACAACAACAACAATTGAAATGAAGAAAATTCAGTCAGGCACAAAAAATATATTGTGACAGCTAAGAATTTCAAGGAATTTTCTGCTTCCATTGCTACTGTTGCCATTCGTGGTGGTGGTGGTGGTGTTCTTGTTGCTGCTGCTGCCTTTTTGCTATGCTTCCTTTGCTGTTCTGCTCTATAATATTTTTGTGCGATATATATTTAGTGTAGAATTGGAAGAATTTCTTTCACTATTCTTTTTTTTTTTTTTTCTAATGAAAATATGTTGAATAAAAGAGCAGAAAGGATCACAGAGAAAAATTCCCTTTAAATTGGAAATTTAAAATTTTTATATTTTTTTTTTCCAGCTATTCTCATTCGAAATTAGAAAATTTAAAGCACCCTCATATTTGCATGGTAATGGTCATTGGCTCATTGTGGAGTGTAGTTAGCGAGTAAGCACACTCAAACATACATTCATATACTTAATACCTTTAATACAATGACGTATGCTCCTAGACTATAAATGTGTGTGTATAATAACCCTTTTTCTTTTTTTTTTTTGTTAGTAAGGAAAGTGCACCCAGCCACCCTCAATTTTTTTTTTTTTTGTGCCCTAACACCAGTCAACCTTGTTTGCTTTATTACATTTTTTTTAACATATTTTGTTTTTGTTTTTTCTCTTTACATTTGCCCTTTTTTCACACTTTGCGAACTTTGTGCACGAATATGTGTGTATGTGTGTGTGCGTGTGTGTGCGTGTGTGTGTCTGTAAAATTAATTGCTATTCTAGAAAAAAATGTAGTTTTAGCCAACTGTAAATTGGAATTTTTCAGCTTGCACTTTAATGGCATTTTGTTAAGCATACATTCCAACACACTGCACATACACAACACATACACATACACATATACTCGTATAGATATGTACTAACAATATTGTAAGAAGCAAATATGTAAGGAGCAACAGTACGTAGTCATAGTATGAATATCATACGTATATCGAAGTAGTAAGTGAATGAGTGAGTGGTATAATAATAATAACAAAAACAACAACAACAACATGTATATATAAATATGTAGTACATACTCATATATACAGTCATACATAGCTCACATAGCAACGACCATTTTTAATGGAAAATATTTCTGTAGCAAAATTGTGTAGAAAGTAAGGATGCAGAAGGAAATGGAAAAAAAAAATAGAATAAAATAAAATAAAATAAATATCGAAAAAATTATATATAAGAAATGTGCACAAAAATAATAAAGAAAAAAAAAAATGTAAATACTAAAAATAACAAGTTTTTCCACTTGGCATGTTGAGAGTTTCATTTGAAGTTGCATGTGTTTTTTTGTTTGTTTTCTTATCACTAATTTTCCTTTTTCTTCTTTTTTTTTCTCATGGATTTTGCAAGAAAATTGCAAGCCAGTGTGGCAAATAACAAGTGATAGAAGCCAAAGACCCTAATTTCTATATGTTTGCCAGTGATAAAATGCAAAGGGCAGCATTCGTTGTATGCTGTGGTTTTTCATTAGAATTTGAAGCTAAGTATAAGAGAAGCCCTGAACCCTCTACTATGTAGCTGTTCAGTATTCTAAACAGCTTAGAAACCCTAACATTTCAGCTAGCTCTCTTAAGCAATGGGCTTTGAGTGGAAGACAACAATTGTAAATTGCGAAAAAAAACGAAATTTTCAGAGATATTTACTTGGTCTCATTATTCTGGTATGGTAAATATTAACTACTGTAAAGCAACACTTAATCACAACCTATGATGCACTAAGCCACAGCAGGCACAAAATCCTAGGTTCATACCTACTAGAAGATGAAGACCTTCAAATGCTCCCCCTCGAAGTAACTGGTTCGATTTCTCGATATATTAAATATACTAAATATGCAAGTATAAAGGGGTGCACAATAGACCAGATTGGTCGTAGTGCATAAAGGCCTTAGCCTAGCCCGTACTACCATTATCATTACCATTACTAATGTAAAATTCTACGTAGTAGGAAAGTAAGGACCATGCGAGACAGATATTTTTAATCTGATTTAATCGGATATATTAGTATGTTAGTAGAATTTATTGCTCCATAAGCTCCAGTTCAAAAGACCCCAGCCAAATGTATTTACGAAAAGCAACATTTGAATAAACGCAGGCACTCTTTGGGTTGCTCCGTGAATGCGGCAAAATGAAAATTTTTATTTAGTGTGACCACCATATGGAGAAAAATTTTAGAAATCTTTAATTCAAGACTCTCTAAAGTTTTGAAAATATGCGTTCTTCTACATGCTCGCCACTTGAGATATTTGTAGGCATTTGTTGGCACTTTGAAAACACGGTGATTTGTGACCACTTAACTTTAATCTAAAATTAAATAAATGTTGTACAAAATAATGCTATGATTAATGATGTATATGAAAATAGAGCTTAAATTGGATTGTACCTTTTTCTTTTATACATAAAATGGTTCTATAGGAAATAGAACCATAAGGTGAGCTGGTTTTTATATAAAATGGCTCTAGAGAATGCATAGTTCCTCCGATAAGTTATCTAAGAATATTTTTGTATATTTTTGTATCGAGAGAATATAGATTGCGTAGTATCAAAGCAATATTAAAAATTTTAAACGGAATTATCATAAAATCTACAATTTATTATTAACTCTATTAATGTGTTATTTGATACAAAAATTCAGAGAAATTTACTATATTCTATTTTTAGTTGATTTTTAGACACTTTTTCAACAAAAAAAACTCTACAAAATTATGCTTTAATGGCAACATGAAGAACAATTTGTAATAAAGTGAGTTTTGCCATCCTAAATATGATCACGGGAACACTGTGCATTGACATTAAATGTTCTGGTATGGTTTTGTTCACAATTCCTTGCTCTATCACTCTCTCTCTCTCTCTCTCAGTCTATTTGTCTCTTTACATAAGCTTAGTTAATAACATCGCTTGATTGGCACAAAAGAAATCAGCAAAAAAAAAAAATTGTATTAAAGCGCACATATAAGTAGATCGAAAATTTATATATATCCAGCAATTAAATGAGTGTAAAAGGAAAAAATGAAATTGTTATCGAAATATTTGTAGATACTAGAGAAAATTAAATTTCGTATTATTTTGCTTAATTTTAAGTATCTGCCAACACTCAACATACACATTAAAATGATATGCAATAATTATATTGGCATTTTTTTTTTTTTTTGGTGTCGAAGCGAAGCCAATCATATGATTTGGTTTTTTACTACAGCGTGATATATAATTTTCGCCACATTTGAAAGCCACAAATGTTTGTCAGCCGCCATAATGTAATATGTAATGTGTAAAATGAAAAAAAAAAAACACAAATAGGCTGCATTGTTGCAACAATCAACAAATGTATGTTGTATATAGTAAATTTCATTTCATTTCATATCTGCATGCATCACTTGAACATGCATATGTACGTCTATGAACAATAATAACAATGAATGAATAGTGTATAATTGTATGTATGCACTTCAAAAGTCATATATATCTATATAGTACACTCGTAGTTACTCCTATTTATATATATTTTTTATTACTTGTACATACATATTATTACTAGTACATTCATTCGCTCATTCGTTCTCGTTCACAAATATAGCGTGTGAAGCCATAGCCGTAGCCATATTATTACTATTGGCACTACTATTATTATTATTATCATTATTATTATTATGTACTATGTACTTATTATTGCTATAATTATTCTTATTACTGTTAAGGCTCATTTGCTTTATCTGTACGTACATATGAATATGAAATAATAAACTAAAATCATAATTATATATATTATATATATTATCGTAAAAAATAAAATTGCAGTTTTTTTTTTTTGTAAAAAATAAAATTGCAATTTTTTTTGTAAAAAATAAAATTGCAATTTTTTTTTTGTAAAAAATAAAATTGCATTTTTTTTTTGTACAAAATAAAATTGCTTTTTTTTTTTGTACAAAATAAAATTGCAATTTTTTTTTGTACAAAATAAAATTGCAAATTTTTTTTTTTGTAAAATATAAAAATAATATATTTTTTTTTTGTAACCAAAACATACACATCTACATTTTATTACAAATTAATTAATATTGAATCTAAAAATAAATGTCAATCTATTCAATTTTTTTCTTCATAATTTTCTACCATACACTTGGTGCAGCATAAATAAATACAACAACAACATTTTGAACCATAAATCACATTCACTAAGTGAGTAAATATCATAAAAATCCAAAATTCGACACATGCTCATCCTATTTCTTTTATTTTTTATAGAACATTTATTTAAATAACAGTACCAGCCACTATGTTTGTTTTCATATACTTACAATATTATTATTTTTTTTTTATTTATTGTAAAAACAACAAACAAATGTGTTAGAACAACAACAAGAATGTGAAAATATGTGAAAAGTATTAAAATAATTTTATGAAGCTTTCAAAATGCTATAAAATTTATTTTAATTACACTTTGACACCAACAAACCACCACCACCACCACTACTTCCATCATCACCGTCATCATCATCATCATCAGTATCAGCAGCATCGTTACTACCACTACCACTATAGCCACCAACATTAACAATCATTACCACTTGAATGCTCATTAAAAAACGAACGAATGAACGAGGTGTACTCTTGTAATCATATGAGAATACTCATACAATTCAAGACAAATAGTTAATACGAATACGTACGAGTATATGTAGTATAGGCGATTATTACATTTATTCCATATGATTATGGAGTAACACATAAAATGTGCTGTATGCCCCTTGAGAGAGTGCATAACGATGGCAAATAACTGCGAGTAATCATTAAAATAAGATTACTAAACACTATCCTGGGGATAGATAGTTTATAATGGGCATATGTGTGTGTGTGTGGGGATAAGCTTTTAATTGGCAACTTGATTAGCATATGAATGTATACATGCCATTAGTAAAGTAATAAACTAAACAGATTCGTCACTTAAATGAATTGTACACATGTACGACAAATATTCTCCTATAAATGCATCTATAAAATATTATACCTGCTCCCTTTTAGGGAAAGTATTAAAAAGAAAAAATACAAAACAAATATTGCAAAAAGTTGAGAAATTACAAAAACGTTTTTTGTTTTCTCAAAAAGCCAACTACACATACAGATACACATATGTATGTACATTCATATAAAATGAAATTTCAAATTGAAAACGTGTCCAACAGTCAGACATCAATATTTAAACACAAAGTAATCACTTTATAAACGTTTTAAGGCAACAGCAAATGGCATGGCAAGGCAAGATTGTTATACCCAAAAACCAAGCAAAACGAAAAAACAACAGGATAAGAAGACAAACATGCTTAGTTTAAGTATCGCACAGTGGAAGGGGCATTAAAGCATCATCATCATCGTCATCATCATCATCGTCATCATGTTTAGTTATGCTGGTCACACTACATAGCTGACTGACTATTGGAATATACATATACATGAATTGTTGGTGTATACATCAGCATAAGTATGCATGTACGTATAAATATTTGCTCTTCTGGCAACATCACCCCAAAAATTTTGCGAGTAAAACATCAATTTTTATCACCATCCACAACATAGGCTTATATTTTCTACCATACGTGTACTCTACCCCCACTCTATATATAATATTTTTTCACATACATTACTATTCTACTCTCGATAGATACTACTAGATGTTGCATGCAACATCATTTTAAGAGTAACAAATTGTTTGACTGGTGGAAACCGAAGTAATTTTTGCACGTAACAACATAAAGTTATAATTTTATACAATTTGTTGCATGCATAATTCACGACAACCAACATTTCGGTCGTCGGTGTTTTTTTTTTTTCGCTTTCATTCTGCCTGCCCAGAAAAGGAAATTAATATATGTATGTTTGTTGGTAGAATGAGACTTACGGACGACGCATGGTAAATGTATCGAGATTTATTAGTATTTTGTGAAAATTGAAAATGTCTTGCCACAGTAATGTTTATATTAAATCTAGTTGGATAAAACGCCAGCAAGTATGCTAAGGAATTATGATGAGCTTATGGAGAGTGAAAAAGATCAGCAAAATGTACATATGCTGTGTGTGTGTGTGTGTGTGTCTGTGTGCATAAATGTTATTGCTAGTTGAATTTTATTTTATTTCTTATGACAAATAGATTACGTGTCACATTGGTGAAGCTTACGAGTACTCATCGTTATGTATTGTAAGTTGTAAATAAAATTGCTTGATTGATGTGTTGCAAATTGAGGTGGTATGGTGTAAAGCATTTTATATTAATTCTATATTGTTGACAATTGGAATATCAATTGAGAAATAATAGTTCTACAACTTGCTATAATTTTATAGCAAGTCGAAAAATTATTTATATATGCAAATAGCACAATTATTATTGAAAATAATGCATTTTGAAACATTTTTATGGTCGCTATAATTTTATAGCAAGTCGCAAAAGTTATGATTTCAGCGAAATTATGTTCACAATCGAAAATGAATCAATAAAAAAAAATTATTACTATGTCATAAGCCATGTTTGGCTAGTTTGACTAATTGTGACAACATTATTAAAACTTGCTTATGTCGTTTTTTCTCTTCTTATGTATTTATTTATTTATTTATTTATTTATTTATTTGCATTTCATTGTTTATTAATCTTTTAATTTCTTTGACTACTTTTACAAAAAATATCTCATGCTTTACATTATACGTATAGATTTATATGCTTGTTGTACTCAGACATATGACAAAACGAATAAAAATGGCTAATAAAACAGCACCAACATCACTGTTATTGTATTTAGTAATTAGTAAAATTTATTTTTAGACATACTACTACCATACTACTACTACTGCAGCAACAAAAACAAATATATGTAAAAATATGTATAGTAAATTTCCTATAAACAGTCATAAAGCAATTAAAATCAACAAACGTTTAAGCTTCCATAACGATGAATCTATTTAGCATAAAACGTAATTAAGCTACACACACACACACACACACACACACACACAGCTCTAACTAGTTAAGAGTATAGCCAAAGCTATTAAATTAAAGTTAACAAATAAAGAAACGGCTACATATGTGCAGATATACTTGTTTGTAGAAAACCCCAAAGCGCCATATAACCATAGCAACAACAGCAACAACAGCAATAACAACAATAACGGCAAATAACTCATAAACCAATTTTATAGCATACATTCACGTATTGTGAATATATCGTATGTGTAATAAAATAAAAAACGAATTGCTTAAATTGTGCTATAAAATGTGAACGCAAAGAAAAAAACAAAACTCATCTCGAACTAATGAATAGTTTTGGGCGGGAGAAATAATGTACCTACAAAAACAATAATCATATATTAGTACACTAAAGCAACAAAAATAATAAAACCATAATTTTAATATTATTACTTAAATAAAATGTATACATATATGCATAAAGTAATTAAAAATATATTTATTCCAAATTTCATATGTTCACTTACAAAATTTTATAGCATCTTTATGAGAAGCGAACGATGACAGCGACAACGACTACACAACGAACACTAATTTTTTTTTTTTTTTTTTTTTTTTTGCTATAAACTATTAATTTCTTTATTTGTTTTGTTTTTTCATTCTGGTTGTTCATTTTTAATTGAATTTTGTTCATTTAAAGCTTGTTTCATTTTAATTTTTAATTTGCCATCTTCATTTCTAATGTTGTGTGCTATGTGCTCTCTACATCATCAGTCGATATTTTATGACAAACAATTTTTTCCGTAAAAATGCCATAAAAACTATATGATAGACAATATTTGTTTTGGTTTTTATTTTTTTTAATTTTTTTATTTTGATTCATTTGAACTTCATACAAATGAGCCCAAAAATTTTTATGATTTTCCAAATAATAACAATAATAATTTTGTATTGAGGATCGGTGAGGTAATAAAAAAAAAATGGAGCCTCCATTTATAGGTGAAATGAAAAACTAAATCAAATAAAACTTATAAATACAGTAGATCTGTGTGTGACAATAAACTTTATATAGTCGTTTTACTATCCGAAAAAAAATTGAATTGCGTTGAATTTTTGAGTAGAAATTATTGGTAATATCATAATATACAAGCATTTCTGATATAATGAATCTGGCATTCGAGGGTAAAAATATATAAATTTTGGTTTGATGTTTGTTGTCACTAATTGAAAGAAATGTCGAAAATATGGACAAGTTTATTGACAAGACAATTTACACTACAATGTAGGTGAGTTGTCTACTTTCGTGAAAGCTATTCGAATGAAATGTTTATAAAGACATAAAAAATATATTATTCAATGTGGAAGAAAATTTCAAATTGTTTGACCTACATAATACATAAATACTTCGATGGAATTAAAAATCTCAACCTATGACCCTCGATATATGGTCACATAAGTAAATTTTAATAAGTACATACACTCACACAAAGCTTTTTTCCAGATTCAGAGACATGCGCTAAAAGACATTTGATTTACAAAAGATGGTTTAGCCACGCCCACTATTTTATAAAGCTCCCATATAAAGTCATTAATTTGATGTGTTCTGTAGTGTCACGGTATTTTAGTTAAAAATCAATATAAAGCAATTATTTTGAAGATTTAGAATTGTATGCTCAAAAAAATTTGGTATACAAAATATGGGTTAGCCACGCCCACTATTTTATATAGCTCCCATACAAAGTCACTGCTTTGACCCGTTTAGTGATGGTGCTCTATCTTAGCGAAAAATCAATATAAGGCGATTATTTTCAATATTTAAAGTTTTCATTTAAAACACATTTAATCCACAAAATATGTCTAAGCCACGCCCACTATGTTATATAGCTCCCATACAAAGTCATTGATTTGACCCGTTTAGTGATGATGCTCTATCTTAGTGAAAAATCAATATAAGGCGATTATTTTCAATATTTAAAGTTTTCATTTAAAACACATTTAATCCACAAAATATGGCTAAGCCACGCCCACTATGTTATATAGCTCCCATACAAAGTCATTGATTTGATGCGTTCTGTAGTGTCACTGTATTTTAGTGAAAAATCAATATATAGCAATTATATTGAAGATTTAGGATTTTATGCTCAAAATAATTTGGTATACAAAAGATGGATTAGCCACGCCCAGTATTTTATATAGTTCCCATACAAAGTCATTGATTTGATGCATACTGTAGTCCCACTGTATTTTAGTTAAAAATTCATATAAAACAATTATTTTTCAGATTTAGGATTTTATGCTCAAAAGAATTTAGTATACAAAAGATGGATTAGCCACACCTACTATTTTATATAGCTCCCATACAAAGTTATTGCTTTGAGCCGTCCAGTGATGCCGCTCTATTTTAGTGAAAAATCAATATAATGCAATTGTTTTCAATATTTAAAGTTTTAATTGAAACCACATTTAATCCACAAAATATGGTTGAGCCATGCCCACTATTTTATATATCTCCCATACAAAGTCATTGATTAAGTGCTTTCAATAACTATTGATTTACTTAAAAAGTTATTATTTTATTTCATAATATTTTAATAGACTATATTTTAATACAATATATGTAGTTTTGTAATATTTTTATATATTTATGCCCCATGAGTGGATTCTACATATGACCATATACACATTCCTACAAATACTCTATTTTCAAGTAAATAATTTTTAAATAAACTCTCACCATCTAGCTCTTAACAACAACAACAACAACAACAACAACAATACTCCACGTGCTAATCTGCATGAAAATAGAAAATTTCAAAAACATAAATCAAATACATGCTGCAGCTTTAAATGTCACTCAACAAATCAGCTGTTTGTTATGACTGTCTTGCATGGACGCAAAGCACACACATACATATGGCCATGTAAAGGCATAGAATAGTAATAAATTAAATATACACATGCACACACATACACAAATATATGTTTAAAACCTACATTGCGCAACAACAAACAACAATGATATCAAAGTCAATGAACTACATACAAAATGAATGAAAAAGATCACTTTTTCTGACACATGCTCTACACTCATTGGCACACAAATGTGCTTGTATGTACTTATGTACTTGTATGCTTGTCATATAATAAATTTGAACTTACGCACAACAAGTGCATATGTATTAGTCTGTATATATAGTCTACACGATACATATAAAAACACGCCCGTCCGTTGTGTGGTATGACATATCAGATAATATGTCAAAAAGCTGTCAAAAAAATATTTTTACCGTTCTCATTGTTGTTGTTGTTGTTATTGTTTGACCTTTAGAAAATGATGTTTCTTTCGTCATTGTTTCGCTCTTTTTGCAGTAAATGGTATTATATAGTAGACTAACTAAATATGTGTGTGTGTGTGTGTGTGTGTGTGTGTGTGTGACATAACTGTCACTTTCGTCTGAAAACCTATATGTATATTTATTCATTCATTCACCGATAAAGTAAAAATATTGTGTAGAGACACTCGCTCGTTTTTACTCGGTCATAGTACACGTAGTCATCAATGTCGTTCGCGTCAATTTTGCGCGTTTAGAAAATTACAACAATCATGACAATTAAGCATTATTGACAGCATATTGACAGCTACCAAATCAATAAATAATTTTAAATGATATTTTTTTTGCATCAGTATGTGTGGCGGCAAGCTATACTTTTTAAGTGTTTAAATTTACAATTGATGATGCCACTCAATTAGAAAATCATTTGTAAATAAATTTAACTTGATTTGTTCGGATCTATTGTATAATTGAGATGTCTCACTAATAAATATTGCTATTTTTACCAACGAAATATGAAGTTTGTATTATTTAATGATGTCTCTCGCAATATTTCGGCTCAATAGAAGGCATTTTTTGAGCAAAATCACTATTAAAAAGCAGAAAAAACGATTTACTCGAACACAGATTTTCTAATCGAAATTTTTTTCATAGAAAACGTGATGTAAAAATAACACTTTATTATTATTTTATTTTTAATGAGAGGTCTGAGGCATCTTAATATGTATAAAAATATTGCAAAGATATAGGTGATTAGGTGACCGTAAATGTATTATAGGTGGAATACAACAACAACAATCATTTTTGACATATGTCAATAAGAAGAAAAAATTTTGAAAAATGACCACCCACCAATGAAACAATGAACAATGACATCATAAATTTGTTTGCAGCAAACTTGCTTTAAGCTAATTTACTACGAATACAATCAACTATTATATAACAACAACAACAACAACAACAAGAACAAAACATTGATACAACAAACAACTCAAATTTAGGCCAAACAGCCAAGTCCAGTCAAGCAACCAACCAGCCAGCCAGTTTGTGCATATTTGGCGAAAATAAATTTATAAACTGTGTTATGACCTTGAACATCGCCAACAACAACAACAATAGTAGTAGTAAAATACAAAAGAGAGTGAATTTTATAATAAATTATCAGCAATAATTTTTCATCTTGAGGCAGCAGCAGCAGCAGCAGCAGCAATAGCAGCAACAGTTGAGAGTTCAAAAACCCGCCAACGCTAAAGCAATGATGTTGCGTCGACGTCGCTGTTGTGCGACTAACAAACACATTAATTTTCAACAGCAATTGTAACGAACACATAAAATAAGAATAAAAACGCGCCGCCAATGCCGCAAAGCTTTTCGAAACAAAACCCAGAAATCACCGACAAAACAATTGTGTTTGTGTGTGTGTGTATGTGTGAGTGTGTATTATTTCTGTTGTCTTGCCATTATTATTATTGTTGTTGTAGTAACGTAAAAGTGATAAAATACCCACCCGATGGTAGACATTGTTGTTTTTTTAACTCTCTCTTTCTACTACGGCGAGAGTAACACGCCGTGCAGCATACATGCATAAAGCTATTATTGAGTGTCTGTGTGTGTGTGTGTATAAGCGTCGACATGGAATAATAAATTCTACCCGAAAAACAATAATTCAACTTGCAATACTCATACACTTGCACACACACACACACACACACACACAGACGAAAAAACAGCTGTAGCGACAGAAGCGATAGTGCGGTCGCAATTGCAAATCGCGTCATGAACCGAGCGATTCCCAATACATATGGTAGATATGTATATGTATGTATATTCTCTTCGTGTATGTATTTATATGCATATATATTTCTGTACTATATTGTAACTAAGCTAGCAAAGCAGCCAGCCAGCCAGCCAGCCAGGTTCAATGTACAAAGTCAGAGACATTCATTCAGCCATTTAACCAACAGAGCCAGCCACCAGCCTTATTTGTAAGTCTATGCATAAATATGTGTGTGTGTGTATATATGAAGGCACGGCATGACACCGTATATTTGTGTGGTGTATATTTGTACGAAAGAGATAGTCATCATCATCATACTGTTCTGTTGTTGTGGCAATATTGATGGCAATGATGGTGGCAGTGGTGTTGGTGCCATTAATTCTAGCGTTTTGCCGACTTGTTTGACAGTTCTGACAGACTATTATTTAAAGTTGTGCTTAAATGCTGTTGCCATTGCTGCTGCTTCTATTGCTGCTATTGCTGCTGCCGCCCCAAAACATGAACGATGATCGAATAAACAAATGAATAAGTGAGCACAAATACATACAAATAAACGCGCGCCCCTTTTATTGTTTTTTATTTTATTTTTTTGCAACATGACGCTGTCGGCGTCGTTATTGACGTTGTTCAAGTGTAAAGTGTATCATCATCATGTTGTAGACGTAAACAAATACCAACGCATTTGTAAATAAATTGCAGTTTTTACTTTTATGCTGTCGTCTCGAAGCAAAAAATAAAAATAGATATATAAAAACAACAAAAATTTGAAATAATAAAAATATATTTACTTTTAAGCAAGTTAAACAGTAACATATTCCATTACGCCTACCACCCCATTATATTAAATTATATGTTGCACACACAAATCCACATAAATATAGGTTAGTAGTACTTGTATTTGTAGTTTTCGCATGAAAATACTTCGACGACATATGCACAAGTATGCATGCATATGCATGCTCTGAAGTATTTGCGACGACCACACTTTGCTCGTAACTAAGAAAAAAAAAATCAGCTGATTGTATGTTCCATATTCTATATAATATATACGGTAGGCTTTTCTGGAGTATGGCATCGTTATTAATAATCATTTTAAATGCTCTGCCAAACAATGCGGCAATGTACATATGTACGATATATTATCTACGTACCTACAAACAATATATACACACACACAATAGCTGTAGTAGCCATTGTTATTATTGTCTCGATTTAAGGTCATTTCATTTGTTGTACGATGATATATGGTTGAGATTTATTTCTTTTGGGTTGTATGTAGTTCTTAGCTCATTTTATATATGCGTGTATGTTGGTTGTCATGATTGCGCGATTTATATGTCGCGCAAGCGGTTTTAATCGCGCGATTTTCTTCTACATACTCATACGTACGTATACATTGACGACTACTATAGTACCACTACAGTGTTACAATTCAATTCAAATTTATTGTTTTAGTCGTATTGTGTTATTGTTATTGTAACATGCTTGCTTAACGCTTTAAAATTGTGTCAGTACTAAATCATTTTGCAGCATGGTGCTTTATTGTATGTATTTTAGATAGTCGCACCACTCGTGTATTGGGGTCGTCGCCATAATACATGTAGGTACATACAATTTCATGATAAATATGGAATATATTTTTGTATGTATAAGTGTTTGTGCACGCATAAATGTATGTACATAGATATGAATATATATATATATATATATATATATATATATATATATATATATATATATATATATATATATATATATATATATATATATATATATATATATATATATATATATATATATATATGATGACATTTGTCATTATTATCAATCGCCATTTTGAATTTTTGCTTGTTTTAATTTTATTTACGCGTGCAAGTGTACGAGTATATGAGTATATTGTACAGCGACAACAGTAGCGACTGAATATAACTGACCTTTGTCAAGATTTTCGATGGTTTTTTTTTTTTTTTTTTTGTTATTTTAATGATCAACATACTCGTATAAATTATGATTTGTTTATATATACTTAATTTGGGTAGACATGTTTTTATTGTATTTATATAAAGAAACCTATTTAGATTAATGCTATGCAGGCTATGAGGAATAAATTGTACGAGGGGGGAGTTTTTTAAATCATAATTTACATATAAGAAAAAACATCAATCTTAATATCGGGCATATTTTCTATATCCTCTGAGACAATTTAGAAACGTCATTTTTAGCTTTTATTTTAACTTCATTTTTAGAGCATATAAGATATTTGTATAACATAGACACCACTGAAATCACAATTCATGAATTGTAAGATAATTTGAAACAAATGAAAAAATCCAAGATACATTTTTCTTCGTAAAATGAATGAACGAATTACTTATTTTCGATCATTCTCAATATGAATATTCATTGTCACAACAAATAATGTTCCAAATTTATTATTTTAAAGGGATAAAGAAAAAAAAAAAATATTACTCAATATTTATTTATATACATTTACAATAATTTTTGTAATATTATATTTTTTACGATCTTAAAATTAGAGGCTACCATCGTCAGTGAGCAACTTTTGAATGTTGCTGGTAAGCAAAGGATATAAATAAACTCAAGTCTGTATCATATATATTAAAATATACTTTTAAAACTACGTTGGCATACAGTGTTCACTCCAAATCACTACAGTGATTGCAACAAAAAAAAAAAAAACGAAAAAAATCATACACCCACTGACAATGGCTTTAACTGTTAGTGATCACTCTTTTTTCTTTTGTTAATTCTTACCCAAAGCATCCGCTTCTTGATGAATTCACTTAATTTGGATTTTTCTTTTTTATGTTACAACAACTTCATACTCCATATGTACTCTATAGTACGTATACTTAATGCTCCTGCTGTTGCATTTTACTGTGGCGAGCATAGCAAATTGCATTTTATGATTGCAGAGCATCTACATACGCCCATTTTGCCTATATACGAGTATATCATACTTATTCCATTTACTTATTACTTTTATGCCACGTTTATTACAAGCAGCATTTGCTTGCTTACTACATACATGCTGGCTATAGTACAAAAAGTACCCACATACAACTCGACCATCTATCTATATGCTAATTATGTGCGCACAAGCATACAAAATCAGAACAGGACGCACAATTTCCGTGTTAATGAATGGAATATCGGTTGTATGAAATGGAATAGAATGAATGAATATATGAATGAATATATATATGCGTTTTGGGGTGGTACATCGGTTGAGTTCTCCATTAAATTTGTGATTCAGTTTTTTTATTGGCATCATTTAAATGAAGAAATTTGAAACACAGCGACCATAACATGTGTGCTGACAGATGCAGATCCAAGCTATGAAGGGGCATCATTGAGGCGCGCAAATTTTATTACTGGGCTCTACCATCAATCCTCGATAGTGGTCATGATTCAAGTACCTTCTTTCTTAGGTTCAATTCATTTCATTAAATCACATATTTTTCTATATATGAATATATTACAATTTAAAGAAAATTTGGCGCCCCTTGCTTCTGAAATGAGTTCTCGATTCGCACCTGTATACTTGAAGTAAAAAAAAAATGCACTTCGTACATATACAAAAATTGATGGACTCATCCACTTTGTGTATTGATGATTTTTTTTTTTTGCGTTTTCGTTCTTGGGGTTTGCACAGAGTTATTAAATTCACTTTAGTTACGCAAATTAGCTACTGGTAGCTACTATCTATCTATGTACTACTTTAACTACTTCGAACAACCACAACTATTATTTAATTGGTACTTTGATTTCTCTTTGACGCGAGAAACAAGCACCAGTGCGCCGATGTATAGACACATGTATATGATGATGATGAGGATGACGATTTGTAATGTCATATCCTTAGATGTCTATTATTTTGGGCCTCTATTCTTATGTATGTGATGCTTTCCTCTTTGTCTTTTCATATACAATACATAAGTAATACATAAGTACATACTTCTACTATTGTACTCGTACTTTGACTGCTTTTGCTATTGCAATTCAGTTTGTGGCCACTCACTGCACCAACAGCTCATACATTTGTTCTGCTCATAAAAAGTAATGTGGCAATTTTTATTGCTATAAGGCATATTAAAACATTAGTCGAAGAGCATGTATGTATGTAAATTATATTACGGTGGTTCAAATCATTTTTGTTTTTTTGTTTTTACAAATCGTATTGCAACAAAATTTTGCAATTTTGATACAGAATTAATTTAAAAACAATTTTCTATTATATTTATATTTTTCATATTTACATAATTATATTATATTTTATTTCACATGATTTCAGTTCCTATACAACATCATTTTTCGTGTTTTTTATTGCCATGTTAATTTGACTTACCCTAATGTTGTCAGTTGTCAGTTTGGCTGTTTATTTGCAAGAGTTTTTCTCAAAAGATTTATGCAGAACAGTATGCTAAAACAACAACAACAACAACAACAACAACAACAAATTGAATGCGTTCATAAGCACAACAAACGTAAAGCAACACCAACATCTGTTGTTGGCTGTTGGTTATTATTATTATTATTATTATTATTATTACTATTATTATTAGTATTTTTTTTCTCTCTCTCTCTCTCTCACTAGCAATTTTAATAGGCCGCCTTTTTGTTTTTTTGCTTGCATTTGAATTTCTTTTATTTGTGTTTTTCTTTTTTTCTTCTACCCATTTTAGTTCATTATTATTATTGTTGTTGTTGTTGTTGTTGTTGTAAAATCATTTTTACTACTATTATTAATTTTTATGATGCAAGTACTTTTACACTTCATTTCTCATTTAACATACACGCACGCACATGCATATGCATTCAAACATACCAACACACGCACGCAAAGCTATAAAACTGAATTTTTTTTTTTTTTGTCGAGAAAGCAAAGCAAAAAATAACATAAACATCTAAAATCCAGACAAATAGTCGGCAACAGGCCACAACATAGGAATGAATGAATATCATAAAAAATATTTTATTTTTTTTTTGTAGAAAAATACAAGAACAACATCTATGATATTAACACAACAAACCGAAATGACTTAGTATGGACACAAACCATATGATGAGGAGATCACATTAATATTTTTACTGCAGTGATGTTGTGCTGGCTGCAGTGTTTTGGTCATAAATCAATATTTCGCTTTACTACTGCCACATTAAATTGAGTGAAGTTTGTAGCAACAACGGCGACGGTTTGCAGAGCAACACTTCAATCACGTGCCGATGTTGTTGTTGTTGTTGGTGTGGTTGCCTACCTACAGTATATTTATAATTTCGTCAAACTCTACTAGACATTTTGGATTCCAATTTTTTCATTAACAAAAGTAACAACAAAAAAAAGGAATTATGGAATTTTAACTGTTACTTAAAAAAGTGGCAAAAACATTATTGCACAAAACAAAACAACAACAACAAAAATTAATCATATTCCTATATATTGAATATCTGATATACGTTCAAAAGTAGCACAGCACAAATTTATTTTCATTTAGGGCGTTGCAAAGCACGTACATAGCGGTAGCTTTCAACGATCAATCGTTTGTACATCATATGAATATCAGCACTCTGGCTTACTGTAACGATTTATTCATCAATGAATGAATTTTTTCGCTCTTTCCTCTTTCCTTTACTATATTTTTCACTCGTTCCACAAACATGCACATGCGACACACATGTCAAAATTTCATCAACTTGAACATTATAGTGATCCTTTGGCTTCACATAGTTTGTCTAATCGCACGATCGATTGGTTTAAAATTTCATTCAAACTCATTAAAGTGATCTTTTAATATATTTCGTTTATGATATTCTTAATAACATAAAATTAATATTGGACTACTACTACTACTACTACTACTGCTGCTGCTGATGGGCGTATTCATTACCCACCTCGCTTTACTGTTGCCGCGCTGAAACGTGATCGATCACAATGACGATCGATACAAAACAAGTGCGGGAGCCGTCATTTTTTTTTTTTTATCTTTTGCACAAAAATTCCAATGTTTTAAATTATGAAGGAACCCACAAAAGGTGTAGACAGTTTTTAAGATATTGAACATCATCGAAAGCGATGATCAATCGATCGTTCAATGTTAACTGACTGACGAACTGACAACTGGCTGGCTGGCTGGTGTGGTCGTCATAATGTTTGGCCTTAAACTTGACTTTGTTTCATTGTTGTTGTTGTTGTTGTTGTTGTTGTTGTTGTTGTTGTTGTTGTAAGCTCACGTGAGCGCGTGTATTTTATATTTTTTAATTAAAATTGAGCTTTTAAAATGAATTTTTATCAGCTGTCCATACATTTTGTACCTACAAACATATTTAATGTGAAGTTTTATGCTGTTACTCAAACTCTCTCACACATACACACACACACATACACTCTCTCAAATGGTTGCATAAATGATGGTTGATGGTAAATTAAAAAGAAATTTCTCATTTGTTCTGTTCCATGCATGAATGAACAAAACCATCGAACGACAATCAATAGATATCGAGGAAGGAAGCGTGAAAAGGCGTCATTGAGTGCACGTTTCATCAGATTAAACAACATGAAGGAAGTAATTATACAATATATACGTACGCGTATTGGAAAGCACTTAACTCAAAGGATGCACACATCTATCTAAGTTTAGATGATAGTACATCAAGTTTATTAATATGGGTGTATAGAGAGCATATCAAATATTGCATTGGTCTTTGATCGGACACGTTCTTATACATATTTTGATTTAGAATACTTTTAATATTGATTGATGTCTTTAATCTGACTTATGATGTAATATTTATAAATTTTAATTAATTTATGTGATTTAATAATGCTACTGGTATTTGAGATTATTATTGATTGCGTCAATGTAGAAATACACGCACACACAATCGCGCGTTTGTAAAAGGCTCCGAATATGGGTTATTAAATTTTTATAAAATATTGTAATAAATAAAAATCAATTAAATTATAATATTTTATACAAAATATATGGTGTTAATGATGCGATGAAATGTGACTTACCATCATATGTTAGTTCTGTAGGATTTAGTGATGATAAGAACTTACCATCTGGAAAAAAAGAAGAAGCAAAAAAATGAATTATTAATAAAATTATATTATTTTAAATCATTCTATTATTTTATTATAAATTACAAGATAACATTGAGAGCCGTTTGAAATGAATTTATGTCAAAAAAAAAAAACAAAATTGCTAAAATCGTCCTCAGTATGCACTCACTCAATATAATTTTCATATAATATTCCCAATATAGGTACTACTACTAGTAGGTAGTACTACTACGCCATAACCATACGTAAGATACCACCATCAACAAGTTTCACTAACAAAGAGGATGCACTTTAACTACTGACCAACCAACTGACCACTGACCAACCAGACGCTATGTATCAAAATGCAATCAAATATACTCAACGAAAACACACAATTTCAATTTAACTGAAGTAGTAGTAGTGACGAAACAAGACAAGTGATAAATAAATCGATTTTCCATATTTGGGTTGAATCCTTTTGATGTTGTCTTCTTGGGCATAATAACAGCAGACAAGTTGTTGTTCTGTCAGTCGAATCATCAGATAGTGAATAATATTGCATTTAATTGTGATTGTGATTATACTGCGTAGTTGGTATTGTTTGCATTTTAGTTAAGTACATGTACTAGGTGTTGAACACACACACACACACACACATATACATACATACACTCACTCGCATCGATAATTTAAGCTTTTGTTTTTTCTTTCTGTGCAGTATTTGAACAATTTTTTTTTTTTTTTTTTTTTTGGTATATTCGTATTTTTATTGTTCTTGTCATTTGCTATAAATATCCTGACAACTCTTTAATAATAATAGCAATGATGACATTGACAATAATGACATTACGTGATGGCAAAGTATTGACATTTGATGACAAAATTACTATCACTATATTGAGTAAGTTGTAGTAATTATTGTGATTTATTTTCAAAGAGTTTCTTTCAGAATACAAAAATTACTTTAAAACGTATACAGACAGAATATTAAAGAGTAATTGCATATGTATATATTGCAAAATTGCAATAAAATAATAAAAAATTATCGAAATTAGTGTTATTCTGTTAATTATATTTTTTTTATTTCTTTAATGATGAAAATTATTGCATTATCTTAGAAATTGCATTTTTATAAAAGAGCAATTTTTGTCAATTTTACTTTCGATGTTTACCCTTCTATCACTAGATGGCTCCGAAACTTATTGGTTAAAGTTATTATAAAGAATTTATGGTAGTAATAGATTGGACCTTCTTTTATAAGCTGTCTATGAGAAGCAGAGGTATTGCTTCTTTGAATTTTGTGGCAATGATTTTTGTTGCACGAATTTTGAAGTAAATAATACTGCTTGCGATCTGAAAGACTGCCGTTGAGTTACACCAGTTGAAATATAATAATAATAATAATTGAACAATGACGTCACACAAACAAAAAAAACATTTTTTTAAAATGCCAATTCCCTCGAATTGCGAACTACTTATATGCTATTTTTCAAAATCGATCGTATTTGTGCTGGAGTCCAATTCATATTTAAATGTAATATAAAATCGAATGAAGTAAAATCAAAATTAAGAAATGAAAAAAAAAAAAATTGACAAAAAATTAATTGAAATCCATCTGAAACTAATGATAGCGAATACTAATAATAAAAATACCAATAAATAAGCTCAAATTTAATAAAAATCAATAAATGAAATTTATATGCATTTTATTTCTTAAAATAAAAAACTAAAAAAATAGACTAGTAAACAAAAAATTGATAAATGTGACAAATTCAATAAAAATAAATAATAAATAAAATTTTTAATTTTTTTTTTCCAGATATTTAATACCTATAACTTTTGCTCTCTCTTTCACACACACACTCGCTTTCACTCCCTCTCTTTCATTTTAAACAAATCTCTCATTCATTTAGCTATGATAAATTATAGCACAATATTTACAAAAAAAACAACAACAACAAAGAATCTGAAATAAATAATTACAATTTTGCACTATGCAGCATATTATTTAAATGAAACAAATTTGTATAAACATGAAAATCAATAAGAACAACAACAAAAAGAAATATTTGATGTTATAACCTTAAAATTGATTAATATAAATCGATTTATAATTATTTTGAGACATTTTGAAAAATATTCATACAAAAATATTTATTTGGCTTTTTTGTGTAGTGGTAGTATTTTATCTTAAAGAGTATTAGTGTTGTGTATTTTGCTAACCCTCTCAAAAAAAAAAAAATAATAATAATAATAATAATAATAATAAGTGGTTATATCAGTAGTCTCATATAAGCTACGATTAGCATTTTTAATTAAAGCAGCAAAGCACAGATGTTTTTCTACTTTGCTTTGCTTTGGTTATTATTGATTAACCATTATTTTGATTGTTTTTTTTTTTTTTTTTTTTTGTTTTTGGTTTAACTCGTTCCGTTTCATTTCATTATGTTTTCATTGTAAATTTTTTTAATAGCAAACTATTTGATTTTCATATTAAATTAAAACAAAAATAAATTTTGAACAATTTTATATAAAAATATTTTTACTTTTTATACGCTTCACTGGTGTATTAATTTAAAATTTATTTATAAACATATATACATTTATAGTAGCGTGTCTACTTGCTTCACACATCGTCTATAGTCTAGAGGTACTACAAAAAAAAAAAAAAAAAAAAAAAAAATGTATGTACATAGTAAGTTTTCGAATTAATTTAAAATATTAATTAAAATCGCGTGCATTATTCACCATGAATTTATTATTATTAAAATATTAATTTATGTAATAATGATTATTGTTGTTTTCGTTGCAGCAGATCAGTGCCCCTCCTACTTTGAAAGCTCTTAATTACTTTTCTACACTCAGCTAGTTTTCGTTTTCGTTTTTTTTTTCATTGCATTGTACAAATTACATGGATGTATGCATGCATGTCTAATATTTTTATGTTTTTTTTTTTTATTTTAAATTTTAATTTGTTGTTGGTTCGATTTGAACAATTTGTTAAATGTCATAATAAAAATAATGGAATATGAATCGAAAATCTACATTGTAAACACTTAAATGACTATTTAGTTGAATGAATTAAGTAAATGGATTTTATATTGGTCAGAGTTGCTGAGAGTCTCCGGTAGAAAATTGAATAGTGCTTGGTGGCATAACTGACTGACGAAATAGTCTACATGTGGCAGTAGTTTATACTTGAGTCTGATGGCACCATTTTTGAAACGCCTGAAATTATAGGTTCTACGATATTTTTGTATCAAAACTCAAAACAGAATTACCAGTGAAAGACATTCTTCATTGAAATAGACAATCACTGCCATTACTCTATTACTGCATTTTCTATGTATTGGGTGATCCAAGTAGACATACTTTTTTCAATAGCCTTTTTTTGACAGATCACGTGTGAGTCGTGCCATGCTGTCATGTTATTTTTGTTTAGTATTGTTTGGCATTTCATCATGGAAAGACTTAGTCCTGAACAACGTTTACAAATCGTTCAACTTTATTACGAAATTTCACGTTCTGTGAGGAATGTGTTCCGTGCACTTCGCTCAACTTATGGTCAACATAATCGGCCTACTGAGCGTACTATTCGCAACACCATCATCCATCTTGAGACCCAGCATTCATTATTGGATGATATTCGACCGAATAGACCACGTCCAGCATGCAGTGAAGAAAATATAGCGGCCGTAGCTGAGAGTGTACACGAAAAGACCATGGAGAGTCAATTCGGCGCCGTTCGCAGCAACTCGAACTGACGTATGGAACGACTTGGCGTATTTTACGTCTAGATCTTTAATTGAAAGCGTACAAAATACATCTTGTGCAAGAACTGAAGCCGCCCGACCTTCCCAAGCGACATCGCTTCGCTCTATGGGCTCTTGAAAAGTTCCAAGAAGATCCGACGTTTTCGAGCCAAATTTTGTTCAGCGATGAGGCCCATTTCTGGCTTAATGGGTAGGTAAACAAGCAAAATTGCCGCATTTAGGACGAAGCGCAACCTGAAGAGATTCAACAGCTGCTACTTCATCCAGAAAATACAACGGTTTAGTGTGGTTTGTGGGCCGGTGGAATCATCGGTGCATATTTCTTCAAAAATAATGCCGGTGAGAACGTAACCGTCAATGGTGACCGTTATAGTGCCATGTTATCCGACTATTTGATGCTTGAAATTGAAGCTCGTTATCTCGGTGACATTTGGTTTCAACAAGACGGCGCCACTTCCCACACATCGCATCAATCAGTGGATTTATTGAGAGAACACTTCGGTGAGCATATAATTTCACGTTTTGGGCCGGTCGATTGGCCACCAAGATCGTGTGATATCACACCGTTAGACTTTTTCCTGTGAGGATATGTAAAATCTAAAGTTAATGCGGACAAACCCGCTTCGATTCAGTCGAAATGCTCGAACGAGTCATCGAAAATTGGACTCAACGGATGGACCATCTGAGACGTATCCGCGGCCAACATTTGAAAGTCTAAATCTTCAAAAAATAAATGCCAAAGAATGTTCATTCAAATGATAATAAACATTCCTCATTCAATTTTTATTTTCCCTCTTTGTATTTATATTTTACGCTTCCTTGTTATTCATCTAATTCATTTAAGACATTTGCCATCTTATTGTATTTCATTTGTAATTAATATTTAAATAAATTGCATTTTTTTTTTCTATGCACAACTATTTGCAATACACTTGACGCTTTGTTTTCATGCAGTTGTCACTATGTAATTTGTTGTTGGTTTTGTAGCATGTACTTGTACTTTTTGAACTACAAATACTCGTCTATATACGTAAAGCTTGCAAATAGAATTCAGCATCAGTTGATCAGCAGACATTTAACAACACTGAAGATTAATTAATAATTTGTAAGTTGTAGTTTTTATTCGCTTTGTGTGTGTGTGTGTGTGTGTGTGTGTGAGTGTGCAAAAAATAGTGATGATTCTTATAAGAGAAAACAGCATAATGTTGGAATACAATAACAATATGTGTTGCATGCAATTTTTCAATGAATTTTCATTGAATAAAAATGTACATACATATATACAAACTGAGACAATTCTATATAAGAGTACATGAAGTAAGCATGAAGCAATTATTGAACTAAGAATAGAAATAGAATTGTATAGGAAAAATGGCATAGAAAAACAAAAAAACAAAAAAATGTTTGAAATTAATCATGTGTAACATACGATGATGGCAATACACATCCAATACACAAAAACACAATTTATTGTAATTTGTATTTAACAACGTTTAGCTATGCGCGCAACATGTCAACGCCATTGTGCATTGTGGCTGCACAAGCACTTTATGCTAATTATTAATAATTTCAATTTATATTTATAGAGCAGAAGTAGAAGGCAAAGAAGAAGGACTTTACAACGCGTTTCAGTAATTTTCATATTTTTTTGCTGATTTTCTGCATATTTAATTAATTAAATGTGCGACTAATTCATTGAAGTTGTCATCTCTTCTTATTACTGTGATATTTTTCGAACATGTGGTGCGGAATTATTATCGAAAAATATTTTTTTTTTCATATATATGCGATAGGTACTTTATATTCATTCAAAAAAAATACTCGCATATAGGAGAAAAAAAATGTAAACATTTTTCTCAATGAAATTAATTAATTGTAGGTATTCTTTTGGAATAATTTTTATGCAGTTGTCTAATTTGTCTAGCCTTTTGGTTGAATGCGGCTAGCAAAATATTCATATCGATTCTATTTAGATGTTAAACATCTACCATCGGAATGATTGCCAACAAATTGTGGCCAACTATAGGTTAAATTATATAGTCAACTTTTCCCTGGGCTAGTCTGAGTAACTTCGCCAATGAAATAATAGCCACATGGGATTGTCGAAAATCAAAAATAAAATCGAATTATTATTGACCAATTAAAAAAATTTCTTTTATATATGACAATCTCTAATTTTTAAACTGCCTAAAATGTGAAATGCTATCGAAAAGATTTTTCTTTCGAATGGTACCCACCTGCCGGCAAAAATTGGCAATTTTTCCGCCAGTAACAATTTGCCAAAAATGCATCTTAAAAGAGCTCTCTGAGACAAAACTAAGTTAAAGTGATGTCACAAGGATTCTGCCGTTCGGAACTGGCTTAAATCAGGTCTAGTAAAAAGAAATCCATTATTTTTGCATTAAATTGCAGGTTTTATTTAGCATAGTTAGAATGATCCGATTTAGGTCATATATGCACCGTTTTGTTCGATAACTTGTTGCCATTTTGAAGGTAAGTTCATAATGCCATCGCGTTGACGCGTGCTCAAACAATACTGCGTCAGGCAATCACAAAACTGCTTGAAAAGTTTATTTAGTACGAAATCCTATCATTCTAACGCCATCCAGCGTAACCCGATGGCACATATACCAGACGAGATACAGATTATTAAAGCCATCTATTGGAAAAATAATGGATTTCTTTTTACTACACCTTATATAAATAGGTCCCTTCTAATGCTGTCCAAATTTAATACGCACAACAGTATTGGAAGAGAAGCTCGGTGGTGTCACAATGGGCCATTCTGGCCTAAGTGAGTCCCATCAAAGGGAGAGCAGCCACATAACCTAAAATGTGAAGTGTCCATAATTAAAAAAAAAAAAAAAAAAAGCGACATTTGTAAATAAAAATAAAAATCAGAAATAAATTTTTTGACCACAAAAACCCATATATTGATGCGCTTTAGCTATTTAATGTAGCAACTAAATCAATTCTGAAATAACGATGTATAATATCAATTTTTAAAGTTCGAAGGTGTAAAATTGACTACCGAGCTATGGTTTCTATGGAAAAGTTGCTCTAAAATATTTACAGAATATCGCTAGAAAATTGTCAACAAATTTTATCATCCCTAAATTTGAAAATGGTATGACATTCTACTAACTGTATTGGATATATGAAAAAGATGACCCCCAGGTACCGGTACTTAAACAAGATAAAATTAAATATTAAAATTAATAAACTGGTTGGTGTCTACAAAATTTATATGCCCATTGTATTAGAAATGTATAAATAAAATCTTTAATTTCATAAATTCGTTCTCCATTGAACCAATTAACCCTTTGAGGCTACTATTTTACTAATATAATACTTGAAAATAATGTTAATAATAACACAAGATTTACAATATAGATTATTCCCCCATTCTGTCAAATTATAGTTGAAATAAGCTCCACCCATTTCTCTACAACATCTTTCAAATGCACTTCCAGTATGTAGCATTGCAGCACATGACACATTGTGATGTGATTGGTTAAAAATTATTTTACAAACTACCCATATACATGTATATATTTTATAAATCATACAATTTAAAATTTAAATTTATATTTTATTTTGCTTCTCTTCTCACATCTTCTAAACTAGAAAAATAAAAAAATAAAAATTAAAATCAACCAAAATTATTAACAAGCAAGAGTAGAGAAAAAAATAAAATTATGCATATATTGCATAAATGCATTAAATGCTGCAATCTCCTTCCATATACATGTGATATAGTACTAGACACATATATAGGTATGAGTGTTCGAGTTAACATGTATAAATAAAATAAAAGCTGTCAGAGTAAATTTAAAATAATTATTTAATTTTTTTGCTAGCATATATATTAAATTAATATCACGTATGTATAGAATGTATGTATAGAAAAAAATAAACTACAAAACCATATAACTACAAACACATACATACATACATATATATATACAAGTATATGAAATAATAGCAACAAAACAAAAAAGATTTAAAATATTCTGTTTTCTTTTTTTTTATTTACATATTTTTTATTTTATGTTAAATGCAAAATCCCGTTATTAATGTAAAAATTATGCAAAATTTATTTCATTATTATTATTCCTATTATTATTATTAATAATAATAATAATAATAATATAATATATACTCATTTTTTATATACTACGCTTTTTACGAGAGTATGAGCTTAATTGATAAGCATTTCTGTTCAATATTTATATACGACAGCAACAACAATAACAACAACAACAACAACAACAAGAAATTATATTAATTTCATTTGTGGCTTTTTAATTTTTAATTTCAATAAATTAAAAATTAATGCAAATGAAATAGATTAAGAGTTTGTTTTGTTTTTTTTTTTTGTTTTTATTTTTTATTTTTATATTCATTTTTTTTTTATTGTTTTATTTCTTTAACTCTTTTAATTTATTTCAAATATGCTGGTAGCGCTTGTCATATGCAATGTATTGATACGAGAGTTTCGTGCAAATGCATTTATACATTACAATATTTAGATATGCCGATATCTATATTTTTATTTCATCATGAAAATGTTGAAAATTCATTTTACAAGCGTTATTATTAATATATATATATATATGTATTAGTTGTAGCTTCCGACAAAACTATATGTGAAAGCTCAGCGACAAAGCACTGGAAAATTGATGTTATAATATTTCAGTTGTTCGGAATCGTTTAATCTACATATGTAGAATACAGCACAAATTCAACACTTGCACCAAAACTGTAAAATAATCTCGAATAATCTTCCGCGGAGCTAGAAAAGTAAATATGTGATTAAAAAAAAAAAAAAAAAAAACAATGTCAATGAATTCTGGCCCATGTCATAAAAATGTTGCCCAAACTTGCGTACAAATTGGAAAAATGAACAACGTAACATCACAGATTGTACTAAATATGACCGAAAAATACTGCAAAATTTGAATGTTGCAATTGAAAACTGTTTAAACGCACTAGCAATGAATTACAGGTACATGTTATATGTAATAATAAATTCACTAGGCTTTTATTGTAGATTATTGTTACAATATGACATATATAATTACGAAATTGTCTATAAATTTGAATTTACGAAAGCGAAACAAATGTAGCGCGGAATGGCTCGAAGTTTAGACAGCTCATGGGACCGATCGTCCCACGAGAGGCGAATATACAGCATAAAAGGTATTTATGCGGAGAGTCAGGGTGGCCATATGGTAAGTATAAAATTCAGATACGTTAATAAAAAGTAAGTTAACTTATATTTTCCTTTCTTTCAGGAACCAACCATATGACACTTGTCTAAAGCGAATTAGATAAAAACAAATTCAACCAAATTTCAATATTAATATTTGCAAGAGCCAAGCAGAGTTTTTTAAGTTTCTGTAATTTTCCAATTTATAAATTTAGGGAAAAGCTGAAATACATTAAATTAATTTTTCAATTTTACACACAACTCTGACTCAAAGACATATCAACAACTCATAAATATGCGCTAATAGCACATCAGCATAGATATAGAAAAATATAAAGCTTGTATTAACCTCTATGATGCTAGTAAATTTAACAATAATATTATACATCTTAAATGACGAAGACAGCTACCTAGCTACCAAACATAACTGGGTGGAATAAAGTTAGCAAAATTCCAAAATACATATGAGACTTCCCACATAGAGTGATAGTAAATTATTAATGCAATAATATTTCGGTATATAGTATTAAGGTACAATATAAGCATATATTAAGGTGGTTCAACTTTATTATGCACACAAATGGAAATATGGAAAACACCGATGATCTTCAGTATATTTTCTCAAGAAACCATGGGACCTTATATCAACATATTTGCCAAATGGCCGATATTTAATACTTTATTCATATAAATATTATATTTGTTTCGCCTTACTAAATTGACCAGCCCTCATATAAATATACTCATATATATACATACAATACCACCATACCACCTTGATCAAAAAGTTCCCGGAATAACCGCCGTGTAGCGCTCCCATCGTTCCCAATTTGAGTTCTCTTTTTTTTTTTGTGTTGATGGTACATCTGTTGTTGATATTCCCTTTAAATCTTAGCGTCATAGCTTGACATTAGCAAAAGTTACGTAGCCAAGAGTACATCAATCTCAGTGCTTCCTGCGATTTTTCCATTACTTCCTCCCGGCTGTTGAAAGCTATGATGTTAAGATTAAGAGGGAATATCAAAAACAGATGTACCAACTTAACAACAACAAAAAAAAAAACAGCGCCACACGGTGGTTATTCCGGGAACTTTTTGATCAAGGTGGTATGCACATATGCAAGTCGATTATACAAAGCGCCACCACTAATATTATTGATTAGGATTGACAATAAAGTAATTATGTTTGTACATCTCTATGTGTGTGTGTGTGTGTGTGTGTGTGTATGCATAATAAATATAATCGTATTAGTTATGATTAAATTATGCAAATGCATATATGACTTTGACCGCTTCGATATTTCATATAAGACAAAAAAATAAATATAGAAAAATTAACAAAAATAACAACAACAACAACAACAAAAAACGAACCATTAACCTATTTTCTTTTTTCACTAATATTTCAGACTTATAATTTAACAATTAATACTATACGACAATTTACTACTACCAATGTTTAACCTCTCTCTTTATCCTCACTCTCGTACAATACAATAACAACAACGAGAAAACTATGTGTGCATATACAAATTTTTATCTGGTAATTAAACACATCCATTGCCATAAAAACTACGCCTAACCAAAAAAAAAAAAAAAAAGAAAAAAAAAATTCTATTTTATGTTGTTTTTGTTATGCTTACTGTACATAGTTGGGGTTAAACGACAGAGTGAGTATATTTCTACATATACGAATAAGTACATTAATTTGATGAAGAAGATGGGAAAAAAAAAGCGGAAAATGTAATGGAAAAAGAAAAAAATGGCCAACTCAAAAATCCCATCAACATAATTTATACGCTCAAGGCGATAATGAGCTGTAATGGAGTTGGACATTGAGTTGAGAGAGAAGAAAAAAAAAAAAAAAACAAATTACGAAACCAAAAGAAAGAAAATAAAACCCAGAAACAGGTACGCTAATAATATGCGCACATTTTAATGCACACCAATACAGGTACAGGTATTTAAATCTAAAACTAAAGAGAGAGCGAGTGAAAGGAGTGATCCAAATGAATGTTGAACAAAAAACGGAGACATATGAACACTTAAGAAATAAGGAATGTAAAGGGAACAACAACAACAACAACAACAATGACAACTATTTGCATATTGTATACTTGAGTATAAAAATTCACAAAACAGCAAAAAATCTCTCAAACATGATTGTTTTCACTGACCATAGGTAGTACATAAGTATGACAAAAGCCTGCAAATGCAAAACTATTTCAACAACTGGCTGATCGACGACTACAACGACGACGACGACGACGACACCGACGCTGATGACGACAACATCAGAACATGGCATATGATGCGTTACGATGATCAGCTAATCGAAAAAGGCTAAAAATCGCGTGCTCGCACAACACACAACTCAGCTGAAGGAGTCAGCCAAACCAAGACAGCCAACAATAACAACATGACATATAACGAAAACCAACAACAAAACTTGTTTAGACTATGTCGATACTCGACTCGAACGACAATGACAAAAAGACTTCTTTCTCACTATTATTGCAAAGTGCTGGTATTTAATAGTAACGCTATGTGTGCTGGATGGATGCCGGATAGTTGGTATCATCATTGAGTAAGTGACTCTCTCTTTATGTATGTGTGCGAGTGTGTGTATTTGCGATTTGATGATGATGATGATTATAATAATGGTATTGATCGTGGTAATGCTGTTGTTGGTGTTGGCAAGCGCCGCTGTTGATTTTTGTCGGAATTTGTTGTTGTTGTTGTTGTTGTTGTTTTGTTCTTCTGGTTGATTGTCACCCCCTTGTTTGCATTTGTTGCCATTGCTGGTGCTGATGAACAAACAACTTTTGCATAAATTCTGAAACGAGCGCGCTAATTGAATTGAAAATTGAAAGATCGCTCAAAATCGATGAAAGAGTCAATACTATTGCCGCTCACACACACACACACACACACACACACACTCAGTCACATCCCTCTACCTTTTGTAGATTCAATAAAAATAAACACAACCAAAAAAAAAAAAAAAAATTCCATTGTCATTGTGATACATAAGAATAAGAAGAAGAAGAAAAATAAGTGCAATGAATATAACAAGAAAAAAAAATAATAATCCTATAGAGTATAGGTACGAATAGTGTTAAGTACATTTAAGGTGTGGTGTTGTCAATTAATACATCTTATGCCGCATACAAAAAATAAAAAATGCTATTGCGATTGAATCTTGATTTATTTTATAATGATTTCTAAAATATTTCGACTTTATAGAGAGAAAATAGACAAATATTTTATATGAAAAAGTCTCAAACAATTTTGAGGATTTATTATTCGAGCTTTAATAGCAACCGCTCCGGATTTTTAAATAGCACTAGGAGGCTTCCATTGACATTAGTCGATTCCGAACGACAGAACTCTTGAGACATCACATTTTCTTTATTTGGTCACAGAGATATTGTAGAAAGTTGCGCCCGGTCAAACGTGTATTGTTGGAAAAAATTCCAATTATTTGCCAACATGCAAGTACACCCTTTGAAACATCGAATTTTGGTCTGTCAAAGCAATAATTTTGTTAATTTGGACGATTATAAGCCTCACGACGAACCAAATGAATTTTGGTCAGAAAGATGATGCATTACCAATTGAGCTACGGCACAGTAAGTGATCTTACAATTAATTTGTTTGAAAGGACTAACACAGAGCACTGCGATCTGAGCGATTGTTTTTGGACTAAATGGAGTGGGTGGTGCTGCCTTAGTATATAATAATAATGGAGTCTGTCCGAGGCACTGAGTTCATTTCTAAACTATTATGCCATTGAATTACCATGAAAGTACCCTAAAATTCTATTCGGCTGGAAGAGAATATCCAAGGAAGAAGGCTGTGACAGTGCTAAGTTTGGGTATATCAAATCCTTTCACTGCGTTGATGCTCTTCTCCCTTAGCACACAATCTTTGGTACTATTAGCCAGACCCTCGAAACCTCATCTGTTCACAGTTCATCAGGTGGGACCTTATGCAGCTCTTCCTTGATGGCCCCCGCTATTTCTCTTTGCTCTTTCACACTCAAACGTGCAGCTGGATAGTTCACCGGTAGGATTCCTACTTTAATCTGTGCAGTTGTGTCCATATAAAATGGATTAAGTTGCACCCTTTTATGAGGTGGTTGTGTCATCTCATATCTACGTCCGCTGGTTTCTTCTCTACTCTGTTTGGTTGATTCCGCCAGCTCCAATTTCAGACGCTCCTCATATATGGCAGTCTACCAGTTTACATCGACTACCTTAGCCTTGTCTTTTGAGAAGTCGTTAACCCCTTCCTTTTAAGTTTTAAGGCCTCAGTGATTTCTTCTAGTTCCTGCAGATCTCATGGTGTCGGAAGTTACTGCCGTTGAGTTCGGGTATTCACTGCTCGCAAGACTGTCTCGCGGCTGGTCTCTCCGTCCGCAAAGGGTCTGTTGTTCGGCATTCCGCTGAGCATTGACTTCGGTCTGTCCGTTGTCCACATTCGTGTTTTCATTAATAGTTGAGGTCATAAATGTTCCGCAGAGTGTCGTGAGAATGAATGGTCAAGCTGCATGGGGAAGGCTCTATAACCTTAGTTAAAGCGAAAAAATCATTTCTGTGAGCTACTCTAAACACAGATAACCTTTCGTTATCTTCTACAGCGAGGTGAGTTCTGTCATATTTTCAGTGAATTCCATTTTATAACTTAGTATGCTATGACGTTTCGTTAAATACTAAAGAAATGAGAAATCTGTCATTTTCTCAGATAGACTCATTCTATGACTCGCACACAATAGTCTTGGCTGTACAGGACTCAGCGATGGGATCACATGACATCACAAGTAATATTTGGTGATCTAAGAGAGATTTCGGAAATGCTACTCATATCTTTTGATCCCAATTTATAAGATTTTTTTTTTTTTTTTTTAGATATTTTGATTATCCTCCTTTTCCTTCTCCACTATCATCATTAACTAGCTATCATTAATATTGTATATATTTGCTTTTGTTTTTATTATTAAAACCACTTTTTTAGTCATTCCATATTCTACAAAATAAATCAAAAAAAAAAAAAAAAAAAAAAAACCAAAACAACACAACAACTTTAAGATTGAAAAACATTTTCAACTTAAAAGGTTGCTCTTGAGTGCGCGCGCCAATGCAACTCATTCAATCTTATCAAATGCGCGCCTTAAAAAGAACATGTAAATTTACTTATGAAACGTTGATCCGGTTTTGGCATGTTTCTTATTTATTTTCAATTTATTGTTGCATTTTTGTTTTGTTTTTTTTTTTCGCTGATAATTTTTGAAATGATTTGGCTTTTATGAAAAATTCAAAAATAAATTAAAAATAAATTTTGCAAAACGAAAAGTATACAATTTTTTTTTGTATCATTTATTCCAATCATTCTTATACATATTTGTTTTTATTTTTTGTTTTTTTAATTTTTGTATATCATCTTCAATAAGAGTTTTTAATTTGCAACAACTTCTTCAACAACATTTTATTTAATTGAAATCAATTTATATTCTTCACTTAAGCATCTTTGTTGGCATGTTTTGTATTTTTGTGTTTTTTTTCGCATTTGATTATTTGTTTTTTTTTTTTTTTTTTTTTTGCAATAATATACATATAATCTTGCAATTTCACAAATTACAATTTGCCGTTGACCAAATTGTTGTTTTTGTTGCAGATAGAAATACATAGGCAACAGACAGTTGCCTGTCTGTCGCTGTGCAGATTATAACAGCATAAAGTCATTAGTGAAATGAATTGTATTGTTGTAGTTGTTGTTAATATTGTTGTTGCATTTTTTTTTTTTCTTGCAACATGCATTACTACTATGTGCTATTACTACAACCAACTACCAACTACAAATACTTCTACTAACATCGCTAACAGCTTCCAACAACATACTATTCTTACTATGTAATACCGTAAAGTTGCATTGTTGCTATTATTCAAATACTTTGTTGCTGCAATACTCATACGAATACATAAATTCGCAATATGTAAACTCGACGGGTGTTCAATTCTACTGTCGAGATGAAAATTAAAGAATAAAAAAAGCTATATGCAAGTATGTACTATTTACTTTTTGTAAGAGGAGCTATAGTACATAGCACCAGTAAGAGAGTTGCAACATACTTGTATGTATGTACATTGTTGTTTTAACAAAATTCTCTACAAATGTTCATCAGCATGCATAAAATAATTCCCTCACCATTGAACTAAGCACATACAAATAAACTAATAATGTTAACAAATTAAAGTCGCGAGATCAGAATGAAGCAGAGATAGTGACCGAGTGAATTGGCGCTGACTGGCTGCCAGCCTACCTGTGCGCGCGCATGACAAATAGATTAAGTGATTGAATACTATTACATGGCATCATGTTATTTAACCCAATTCGAACTACTGATTATTTAATAAAAAAAAACCTTTCTTTGGCTATGTCGACTAAATATTTTCTTATACCAGGTCCATCTGACTTCTGGAAGCGTGGTACCGAAATTCTCTTATTTTTTTGGAAATTCTTGAATTCATAATGATTTCAAGTGATTCAGTAATGATTCAAATTTAATAATGAGCACTTTTCTTTAGCAAATACAACATCCAAGTGGGTGTCGTAACTCAGTGGTTCGTGTGTTGGCCATCTGATCTATAGGTCGTGGGTTCAATCCCCGGCTGAAGCATAACCAAATTTAATATCGAAAAGATTTTTCTTTCGAACGGTGCCCATCTGCCGGCAAAAATTGGCAATTTTTCCGGCAGTAACAATTGGGCAAAAATGATTCTTGAAAAAAAGAGCTCTGTGACCAAATTAAGTTAAAGTCATGCCACAAGGATTCTGCCATTTGGAATCGGCTAATATAAGTAGGTCCCTTCCAATGTTGTCCAAATTTAACACGCACAACAGTATTGGAAGAGAAACTCGGTGGTCTCACAATGGGCCTTTCTGGCCTAAGTGTGTCCTCTCAGAGAGAGGGCAGCCATATAACTTAAACTAACCCAACAATGCCTAAACCTTTGTGGTTCCTATTAAATTTGAACTTTTCTATTCGGAGACGATTCCGAACGGTAGAATTAACTGGTTCTGAGCTTTGTCAGAGAGCTTTTAAAGACTTTTCGATACCAAATAGGTATTGTGCGATGAATTGCCAAATATGATACTGGTTGGCAAGCTGCTTTAACCTTCTTACTATAGTAAGGGCTCATATCCTCTAACAGACCTTGGTTTGGTTTCGCGTGGTCCACTTGATGAACAAGGATTATGTTCTTGTTCCAACGTCACGCTCTATTTTGATTGATTGATTGATAGTACTTCGTGTCAAGCATCGCACTCTCTAGTCGTTGAACTTCATAGGGGACTCTCTAGAACTCACTGAAAAAGAACTATCGTAAGTTACTAATCAAAAGAGTAATATCTCTGAAGTCTGCGAGTGCTAGCACTTAATACTCTGAACAAATGGCATCAAATGGGTTAAATTGTCCACTTACAAACACATACATTTGGCTAAAATTCATGTAAAATTATTTTTGCACGATATTTTACTTAATTTCATCCTGTGATACTGTTAATGCAATGATTAGCTGGTCGCTCGCTTGACGATCGTGCTACCACAGAGCAAAGTAAAAAAATAAAAAAATTATATCATTACCTGTCTGGCTTTTGCAGATAATTTGAATAATATTTTTTTTTTTTTTTAATTTTTTTTCTAAAGTAAATGTGTAAAAAAGACAAGCACAACGCTGGGAATTGCATTAAAAAAAGGATCACTTGGTTGAAGACCATTTAGAAGATTATTCTTATGCAAAATAGAAAAATACAGAGATGTGATGCTTGCGTTACTCTGATTCATAATATTTAATATATATATTAGATATGCATAGTGAGTATTTAGCGTTGACGTTATAGGATAGGAATGGCATTACTAGTAAGAAGAATGCATTTGTATATTTGCCCATATACATCAGTTTATCATACGCAACTAAAATACATACTAATGTCTAGCACCAATAAATAAGAGACTTGAATTTTATTTTCCTATCATTTAAGTACTTAAGTAACTAAGTATTTTTTTTTGTACACCACACCATGTCGATGGCAAATTGTAATTGATAGAAATTGAAATCATAAAGTAAATATTTTATATGACTAAGTATTGCTGCAATTCTCTATTAAATATTATGTCAAATGCAATTTTAATACATTTTATAGCTATATACATTCATAAATACATATAAGAGTAAGAAAATGGAGAATAATAAGATGAGATAAATAAGTAAAATTCATTATGGTCCTTAGTTGTTGTCGTCGTCGTCGTCGTCTTCTTCATCACCACCATCATCATCATGATCATGTTTGTCATCATAGTCACAAAAGTAGCTTTCAAAAACCTATACAACAATTACAACAACAACAACAACAAATATCACTAAAGTGCACTTATAAAATATACAAATTTATGTTGTAATAATATTGAACAACAAAAAATTGCAACAACAGCCTTACCATCATCATCATCAACAAACTAAACTAGCCAACTTTTCAATATATATTGGCAATAGTAAAGAAATTGCAAAATATTGTAGCAACAAACACAAAACAAAAAAAAAAAATTGGAAAAATATAAAATAACAATTGTGTTGCCAAGAAATATTCACAAGTAAAAGCGAAGATGTGAAATGAGATGACTTGATGGCAGCAAACATGTTCTTTTAGCCGTAATTAAAGTAATTTTTTAAGCGTCTCTTCTATTCATAATTTATGTTTGAAAATATTGAAGACAGAAAAGAAACACAAATTCTTAAATTCATGATCTAGTTGGTCTACTCGTTGAAGGGTAAAAATTCTTAATACATTAGTTAGGCCATTACATCCGGGATCTACTTAAAACAAAGAAATTGAAAGGTGACAATACAGCTTGGTATCTTTTTTGCCACAGCTCAGAGTTAGCTTACAGTTGAAGTAAAATATTTAGAATGGTCTTGAGCCCTCTAAATGACAATATTAATCACGGTGATTCTTAAGCCGTCAAACGGAAAATTATAAGCACAGGCAATCCTCTGTCCATCTGAGAGAAAATATAATGTACGGTGGATCGGTCGGTCTGATATCAATCTAACTCTAGCACAGGACGACTTTAATTAAAAGGTCGACGCTATTTTGCCTCGCAACGCATATTTTTGTTAAAGAAAAAATTATCATCTGAAATGACTACTTCAAAAAATATTGTAAACTATATAATTCTCGTTTCATTTTTTCATTCAAGTACTGCGCTTTAGTATCGATATGGAAGCAATTCAAAATTGTATAATTCTCGTTTGATTTTTTCATTTAAGTATAGCGCTTTAGTATCGATACGGAAACAATTCAAAATTTAAGAAAAAAAAAATATAATTTAATTAGATGTGGCATGAAACTTGTATGCATTTTTGTGAAACCTATCATTATTCGAATTAGAAATCATAGTGGTTCTGAGTGTGCATCGATTTGGGGGGGTATGAGTAAACGCCTATCAAATAAATGCATTTATTATATACACACATACATACATACACACATACATACATACATACATACTACATGTCATTCGTTTTGTAATTATGTATTACTGTTATTGCTGTTGTTGTTGTTGCTGGTTGTTATGGCATTTTTCATAAAGAAATAATTTAATTAAAAACCTCCAACAAAAAAAAAATGGCAAACCAACAAATAATGGCAAACAATGCCGCAACATTTTTTCGCATTTCAAACTGATTTTTTTTTTTCTACAATTATTATAAATAAATAATGGAATATATTGTATCATATAGTGTAAAAAAAATGTTTATATATTCCACTTCAACTCCCTCTCTCTCCATAACAAAAATGTATTTTGTTTAATTTAATTTTTATTAAATAATAATGAAATGAAAATGTTAATAAAACAACACGAATAACGAATAGCATGCATCTACTTGTAATACAAATATACAAATATATATATAAATGCCATAGGTATTTGGTTAATATAACTGTTGCAACAACAAAAATAACAATAATTGTATGAACAATTATTTATAATATTTTTTTGCTTTTATTTTATCATTTTTGTCTTTTTGTTCTTTTGATTGTATTTTGTTAAATTTTTAATAAAATTTCATTAAAATGATATTACAAAAAAAAAAAAAAAATCGTAGGGCTAATGAAACAACCCTATAGCTATAATCAGGGTATGTAGATGATTCGAATGACAGCAAAACAATATTGCATTTGTATATAAAAATTCAACTGCATTTAATTGCATTTCATTTTAATGTACATCTATGTTTTTGTGTGTGAGTGCGTGTGTGTGTATTTAAGTATTAATAAATTTTTTTTATTAACTCCTCTATATCTGTTATGTATTATATATTTTTAATATAATTGTTGTTTTTACGAAAGCAAAAAAAAAAAATGTCTACATAAATAAATTTAAAAAAATTAAAAATGTTGCAAATAATTGTGTTTATATACAAATATTGATAGATACAAAAGCTGCAACATGAATATATATGTACAATTTAATTTATTTAATTTTAATTTCAAATTAATCCGATATTAATTTTCATTTATTTCATTAAAATTTAGTGCAAAAATTAATTGTATTAAAAAATAATTAAAATAATTAAAATAAATTAAATAAAAATATATAAATAACATATTGTGTAACAACATTGGAAATATGTATACTGCAACACTTACATCCACATATTTAAAAAAAATAACTTAATTTAATTCATTTGAATATTTAATGTTGAAAATTTGAAAAATAACAAAAATTTTCAAACTAAAGAAAAACATTATAAAAACGCGTTACTGTCGGGGCTTAGACTCACTTATATTAGGTCTGTTCACTTACATTACTATCACTATCAATTTCTGTCATCTGTCACTCTCGATATGAGAAAATCTACAAGAAGTATGTGAACTGAAAACTATCAGAAACTTGTAAATTGACATTCACAGTTCGTAATTGACAGCTGGATTTATTTTTTCGCCAACGTTTTTCATGTCGATAAATATTAACAATTGTTGAAAGTTTTTTTTATAAGTGAACACACCTATTGTTTTGTAAGTTGAATCGAGAAAAATTCACAATAGATATTTTTCAGCAGTGTTGCCATCGAAAATTGCCCTAATCCTCTTTAATTTTGAGATTAACTCGTAAAGTTAATGCGGATTAGCTGCAGTTAATGCCCGAGTTAATTCGAATTAAATCGTTAATCCGTTAATTAGTCGTTTTTATTAATCCACGCGGATGTACCAGTTGCTAATAGGTAGATTAGGTAAAATGTCTTTGAAATATTTCTAATTCCTTAATATTATTATTTCATTCTCCTCAAGTTATTATTGAAACAGTCAGTTTGTAATAATCTGATGGATAGACATCTTCAAATTGATCATGGTGGCAATGATGACCAAGAATATGAAGGAATATATATTTTTTAATACCATCGAAACATCCTTCAAGTGGCTGCAAACATCATAAGAGTCAGTACAGTTCTATATTACTATTTAGAACATGTTGAGTTATTTTTTTTTTTTCCATAATGCTAAATGCTATACATGTCGTGCTTGTTAAGCACCTTGTCTTAATGTCATTTACAGTAAATAATTTTTTTGTCTCTCCCTCTCTTACGCTCTTCTATAAATATATATTTGCTGCAATTTTGTGTGTGATTATCGTTTTTCTTTTTTGTTGTATGTGCTACTTGTTGTTGAGCCGCGCTCACAATTTAATTACAATATCACGACCAATTATAATGTGACAGCGTGCTGTCGGTAAATACAACCTCTTGTTTTTTTTACTGCAATTATTACTACATACTATTATTATTATTATTTTGTTGTTGTTGTTGTTGATAATATTTATAGATAAATCTGATTTTTTGCTGTCATTTAATGTTGGCTACTGTTGCTGTTGTTTTTCGCAAATACGTATTACTCGTGTGCGTGTGTTTGGCTGCTTGGTGGGTTTGGGTGCTTCTGGATTTGTAATTTTCAAATATTTAGCGATATCTTTGTATATATCTTAATTAATGGTGACAGTTTATGAAGTTTCTCATTAATTACTATGAAATTTGTACACATAGAGTACTCTATACTTATATGAATGTAACCAGTTGTCAGTTACTTGATTGTTTGCTTTTGAGGTGTACGTCTAGGTGGGTTGGGGCGAATAATTTTAATTTAATATGCTAGTGCAAAAAAAAAAACTATCATATAATATATTCGTAAAAGACTTTTCGTCTACAAAAATCATCATTATCATCAATACTATCAGTATTAACCATCACCATCATCATCATCATCGTCGTCAACAGCATAATCAGACTATTAAAAGTTGCCATTACTAAATTAATAATCATTTTGTTTGGAGCAGATAATGTAATAAAAAAATGTAGCAGAAACAACAAAGAAACATCAGCACCATCAGCAATTATAACAATTACTAAATTAACAAAACTGGCATGTGTAATGTCTCGCCAGTAGAAATATTTATGCAAGTATTATATTCCTTTTGCTTTTTTTATTTGATCGTATGAGAATAAATATATAAATATCTATTTCTGTTATATTTATTGTTGTTGTTGTTGGTGGTGGTGGTGGTGGTGGTGCTAGTGTTGGATGTGTTGTCATTCTCACATCAGACGCCTCACTCAGATGCAACATAAGTCATTTTATTATAATTTCAACACTTGCATGCATGCATGCATGGCTTGTTGCAACAAAACTTACAAACAGCAATCAACAAAAAGATATTAAAATACAAAGTTGTATTAAATATACATTTTATACATTGTTTTGTATGTAAGTGCATATAGTTGAAGCGTGTATACAAGGAAATATGTAGTGAATAACACTTTTTTTTTTGTTTTTATACACTTTTTGTTCTTATTTGTTGACGCGCTTCTGTGACTGACCGGTGCTTCATGTCTTAATTACTTGTTTACATTGTCACCCATTAATGTCATTATGGCCAAATATGTATCGCTTGATGAGTGCTCTAAAATTATATATATTTTTGTTGTTGTTGTTGTTGTTTTTGTTATTATTATGCTTTATGTATATATGTATTATTTTGATTATTATTACTATTTAGAAATTTTAGCCACCCTCAACTAGTAACAAAAATACCTCAAGGTGAGCTCATATGTATGCCACAATTTAATATAGAATCGAGAATATTTTATTACACAATTTAATTGTTGTACTACTAGTTGGTTGTCTATTATTAAATGATAGTTAGTGTAATGTGTAAGCGGAAGCAACAAAAAAACCAAAAGTACATAACTAGTACGAGGTTGATCCCAGAATTACCTGACCTGACTCATCTATATATCAGGTCGGGTAGTTCTGCGTTCTGGCAATAGATTGTAAAAATTAATTTGGTGAAAAGTGCCTACCTAATAAAACATATGTTTTCAGTTTCAAGGTGCCATGATGTTTATTATCTTTTTTGGAGCCATCGAAATTTAACGACTTTCAGTGAATTTGTAAACATGGAAAAAATTGGTCACCATTATGTAATTAAATACTTTCATTTGAAAGGTCTCAGTCCAACGATTATTAAAGCCGAACTAGATTCTACTCTAGGAAGAGTTTAAATGAGATCGTACGAGCTGCCAGGACGAACACCGTTGTGGTCAACCAATTGAGGTGGCCATGGCAGAAACGGTTAAGAAAATCCACAAAATGGTATTGGATGATTGCCAGCTGAAGGTGCGTAAGCTAGGTGAAATTACAGGCATTTCAAAGCGTGCTATACATCGTATATTGACCGAAAATTTGGAGATGGAAAAGCTGTGTGCAAGATGTGTGCCGCGTTTGCTCACGCGTTTGCTCATTTTGGCGATGTTTCACAGAAATAAAACCGAGTTTTTGCGTCGATTCGTAACCATAGATGAGACATGGGTCCGCCATTTCACACCTGAGACAAAGGAGCAGTCAAAATAGTGGACTGAAAGGGGAGAATCGTGTCCAAAGAAGGTCGGGTAGTTCTGGGACCGTCCTCATACCTACCAGTAATTATAGCATGAAATTTTAATGGTGCATATGCATGTACGGTATGAAAATTCTATATCATAATCACCTTTTTAGATAGTTTTATAAGTGAATTAAATATTGACACTCATTCATCGTAAATATAAATGAAAATGAATATAAAAATCTGAAGATCTTGTGCATCTTCTGAAGTGGTTTAAGGTTATCAATTGACAATGATCGGACAAGCATATATGAGGCCATCAAATCGAGAGATTTTTGAAGCCAGAATATAAGGAAGTGTGATAAAAGACTATAACAATTGTTCCATTTGACAACTTCAACGTTAAATTTTGTAAGAAATATCTCAGAGATTAAGTGAAAAATAAAATAGTAAACATATTGAGTCAATTGACCACTAAATATTCATGTAATTAAATAAGCTCACACAAAAACTAATGTTCTAATTATCTTTAGGTTGTTAATTGAAACTTTTTGCAACACACCAGATAAGTATGACCCTATATTTGGTACAATATATGTATGTCAGTATGTATTCCAATTAATAAAATACCATTGATACGTGTGCCTTAAGAGGAAGTAGCAAAAACAAAAATGTAACAATCCCGAAAATGTCAAAATGAAGTCTTAAAGTTTGAATTTTTATGCTAGCTTTTAGTAACAAAAAAGAAGAAGAAAAAAAAACACAAACAAAAAACATTTTCATTAGCCATTTGAACAACACCCTCATCAGAAGATCAGATCTTCATAAAACAAATAATAAAAAGCAACATTTTACTGTACTGTATACCACCTATCATATTAAAAATTAATACAATATCTTTATGTGGCTTTGAGGCTTTTCATTTCATAAAATATATTGTATAAATACATACTACTACCACATACTTATTACTTGTTTGTTGTTCTTTTTCTTGGATACTTTGCTACTTTAATATGTACTCTTATTTTGTTACTAAGTAATAAGACAAGATACCTTATTTTTGTTTCTCCAAGTTATATTATTATACACAACATACTTCTATTCCATTTAAATGCAAACATAATTTCTAATTTGCTCACTTAATTTATTGCCACTTTTTTTCTCTCCATATATCCTTTGCAAGCATTGTTGCTATTGCAACAAATTTACTACCAAACTGTGAAAAAAACAAAAAGCTATGCCCAAAATGTATTACCGAAACAAACAAACAAAAAAGAAAGTCTTTGAATCGACGAAAAAAAACAAAAAGTTATTTCCTTCTTCACTTCTTGTTCTTCTTTTCTTCTTCTTCTTCGTCATCTCGAAATAAATAAAGTCATTTCTTCTGATATAAAAATCGTTTTCTCCGACAAACAAGAAAATTACTTTCTTACAATTTTGCTTTCCTATAACTCATACACATGAAAACTCGATCAACAACTTTAGCAAAGGCTCATTCGCATGAAAAACCACAAGGTAATGGATGAAGTCGAAATAGAAGAACAAGAAGATGTGGCTGTTCTAATGATAATATGAGTGTATTCTACTAGCATTACTACATAGTATTGATACTATGACGCCTTTACCAACACCAACATCAAATATGCCATTAACTAAGGTGGCAGGTTGTTCAGGAGATAGTACAGTGTTTTAGAGTTGGCAAAATAATTTTCCAAAAAAAAAATTTTCTGTAAAAAATTCACATTTATTTACATGACAAGCATTACTGAAATTCTACTTTCAAATATAAACATTTCCTTAAGCAATAGAATTTATTTTATGCCCAAATTTTCAAACATTAATTAAATCGAAAAAATATTAGGTTCAAAATACTTAGACATTTCGGGACAAAAATTTTAAAAACTACTTTTAATCCTCATTTTGCTTTCAAGTCTCATAAATGTGTCATAATTAGAGAATAATAAAAATTCAAAAATATTGAAAAATCAAAAATATTGAAATTTATAATTTCCGTCAATTTTCAAACATTAATCGGACCGAAAAATAATAAGTTCAAAATACCTAGACATTTCACGAAAAGAAAATTTTAAAAACATATTTTTAATGCTCATTTTGCTCATAAGTCTCTTAAATGTGTCATAATTAAAGAATAATAAAAATTCAAAAATATTGAAAAATCAAAAATTTTGAAATTTATAATTTTCGTCAATTTTCAAACTTCAATCGAACCGAAAAATACCGATATTTCACGAAAAAAAAATTACAAAAAAATTTTTTTTAATCCTCATTTTGCTTACAAGTCTCATAAATGCGTCATAATTAAATAATAATGAAAATTCAAAAATATCAAAAACTTTGGAAAATATTGAAATTTATAATTTCCGTCCGACAATGGTTATACATAATTTTCTAAATTTGTTTACTCAAAAATTAAATTATATAGCACATTTTATTTCATTGATTTTATTGTTTCGCTAGCTATCAAAAACTGTTGAAGTGGGCAAAAAATATTGAAATTTATAATTTTTGTCCGACAATGGTTATACATACATAATTTTCATAAATTTTTTTTAACCAAAATTTCAATATATACCAAATTTTTTATTTTTCTTTGATTTTATTGTTTCGCTAGCTATCAAAAACTGTTGAAGTGGGCATGGCATAGGGCTATATTTGGATTATTTATATTTACATTGTCCATTACAAATTTTTTATATTCATTGATTTATTAAAAAAAAATATTTAACTTATAACAGTGGCTGTCAAAAAATTTTTCAAATGAATTCCAATAAATAGTTAAATATAATAGTTAAATATAAATTAAATATAAATGAATCTAAGAAATTTACACATTTACTTAAAATTGAATCATTTTATAATTTTTCTCGTTTAATTTTTAGCACATTTTTCATGCAACGAAGACACTGTGCGGCGAAAAGAAAAAAAAAATGCCAATATTAGAAGAAAAAAATCTCCTTACAGTCGGCTGGGGCCGACCAAATTATACCCTGCATATGTAGAGGTATATATAAAAAGTTTGCTCGTATATCCATCCTTTTCTTCCACTACTTTGTATAGAACCTACATTAAGAAGCAGGCGTACCTCACCAATTATGGAGGATCAATTTCTGCCTATAATACTAAACTACATAGGTTGCAATGGGTTTACCTAGGCGTATTAATTAGTAAGTTATGGGTGTTTTAATGTTTAAGATAAATCCGAGACTTTGTACTGAAGCTATATAAAAAGTGTGCGTGACGTATCTCTTTCTAGTATATCTAATTAATTTTTCAATACCAATCCACACCTTAAATTTGGTTGTCCTACGCTAAATGGTTTGTAAGTTATCGAGCTTAAAAGTTTTAGTTTAATACTCTCGACTTTGTATGGGAGACCTATGAAGGAGTGTGCGTGGCACACTGATTTTCTGTCAGATTATTTCCGACTACGATGTTAATTTAAGTGTCAATTATGGTTATTCTAGACAGAAGATTGCCGAAGTTACAGCTGTTTAAATTTAAAATTTGTATGGGGGCTACAATAAACAATGGGCGTGGTGCGCCCATTTTCTGTGAGCCTAGTTGCTCGTACAATACTAATCCATACCTTAAATCTCGTTGTCCTACGCTAAATGGTTTGTAAGTTATGGAGCTTAAAAGTTTTAGTTTAATTCCCTTCACTTTGTATGGGTGACTCATGAAGGAGTGGGTGTGGCACACTGATTTTCTGCCAGATTTTTGCCGACTATGATATTAATTTAAGTGTCAATTAGGGTTATTCTAGACAGAAGATTGCCGAAGTTACAGCTGTTTCAATTTAAAATTTGTATGGGGGCTACGAAAAACAGTGAGCGTGGTGCACCCATTTCCTGTGAGCCTAGTTGCTCGTACAATATTAATCCATACCTTAAATTTCGTTATTCTACGCTGAATAGTTTGCAAGTTATAACCGGTAACATTTTTTTAATTTCCGCAACTTTGTATGGGAGACCCAAAAAGGAGTGGGCGTGGCTCACTGATTTTCTGCCATATTATTTCCGACTACCATGTTAATCTAAGTGTCAATTATGGATATTCTAGACAGAAGATTATAGAAGTTACAGCTGTTTCAATTTAAAATTTGTATGGGGGCTACGCTAAACAGTGGGCGTGGTGCGCCCATTTTCTGTGAGCCTAGTTGCTCGTACAATATTAATCCACACCTTAAATTTCGTTATTCTACGCTGAATAGTTTACAAGTTATAACCGGTAACATTTTTTTAATTTCCGCAACTTTGTATGGGAGACCCAAAAAGGAGTGGGCGTGGCTCACTGATTTTCTGCCATATTATTTCCGACTACCATGTTAATCTAAGTGTATATTATGGTTATTCTGGACAGAAGATTGTAGAAGTTACAGCTGTTTCAATTTAAAAGAAGTACAGACACTTTGTATGAGAGCTACGCTAAAAAGTAGGCGTGGCTCAACCACTTTTGGCGAGGTTATATAGTAGTATAATGTAAGTCTATGTGCCAAATATTGTTGTGTCAAGTGGTATATTATGTGAGTTATAGTAAGTTAAAGATTTTGAAAATTTCGAGGTTAGTCGCTTTGAATGCTTGGTGTGGGCGTGGTTATTGACCGATCATGCCCAATATCAATCCCCTCCGTACCCTTGGATCATAGATTACTTATGCCAAATTTCATCGAAATAGCTCAATATTTACTCAAGTTATCGTGCGAACCAGCCAGGTGACAGACAGACGGACGGACGGACGGACGGACGGACGGACGGACGGACATCGTTAAATCGAAAATTTAATCGACGCTGATCACGAATATATATCCATGTCTATATCTCCGGAGATTCTTTCAAGTGGACACAAACATCTGACCGAAATGAATATACCATGCATATTGCATTATGCAGGGTATAAAAAGTATACAAAACATGCCTAATTTGAAATTGCCTACAAAATATGCATTAAAATAAGTAAAATGTACTATGGTAAAGTTGCAAAAATAATAGCAACAACAATAGCAATGAAAGAACAGATCTGGCATTGGTATGGGTGGCATAATGGTGTGTGTGTGTGTGTGTGATGGTTTTAGTATGAAATGAAAATAAAAACCAAAAGGTGTATAATAAAAATAAATGTCAGTCGTTTGTTTATATCAAGTAGACACTTTTACGCAACTGACACACACACTTACACACACACGCATACACTCATGCTGACACACTGAGCTCTGGTACTCATTCAAACTGTGTGCGTAATTGTATAAGAATAAAAAAAAAGAGTATGGGTTATAAAATAGTAGTAAATTGAGGGTGTAAATGGAGCAAGTGCGTGTGTGTGTGTGTATGTTATTTACTTGTTTCTATGCTGCGGTTTAGAAAAAATAAGAAGAAGATGATGAAGTGAATAGAAAAAGTGAAAAAAAAAATAGCAAATACAAACCACACATTTACTAATCCCAAAAGGGGATTTCTAATTTGCAGGTTTTAGTACCTTTTATATGGTATGTGCATACGTACATACTCGTACGTCTGAAAAAGGCGCCAAAACACAAGTGCGTTTTAAGAATGAGAATAATAATGACAACGACAAGGACGACAACACAATATCGAAGGTGTAGTTAAAGTTCAAATTATATGGGAGTACACTCTCTATGATGTAGGGAAGCTGAAGTACACTTATATATAGGTATAGGTGTGTGTGTGTGTGTGTGTGTGTGCGTATGCGCTAAGGGGATAGCATCAAATGAAATTGTATTTTATGAGCAATAGAAGATAACTTAAGTTAAGCATACTACTTGGCTTATTTGGGTCGTTGTGTCGTATTTTTTTTTTCCTTCTTCGTTTTTCTACATCACCATCACCACCACCCATCTGCCTTTTCTTTTTGTGGTTATTAATAAAACATTTGATTACTTTTAGTACCATTTTGGAACAAATTGCATACTCAAAATAGTAGCTAGGTAAGTAGGTGGTAGTTGTAAGTTGAAATTGTGATGAAGATGTCGGCACAAGATGGTTATTGGTTTAAATAGTAAATATCCACGAACAACAGGTAAATTCAATTAAATACAAAATTGAATAGTTTGAAATGAAAATATTATATGCATAAAAAAAAAATAGTAAAGGTTATAAAAATGGGCGTTAAAAAAAAACAACAACACAAATACAAGACTTTTAGTACAAAATTTTATGACCCAATGTGTCTAATCGAATGCTACTGCTCAACATTGAAGTGCTTCATGCTATTGCTGGCTGAAACTCGTCAATGTGGCATACATGGTGGTCTTTTCACTATCTTCACTCATTCATTCATTCATTTATTCATTCATTCATGCATATACTCGCATTAACAAAGAAGCTAAATTTAATTCCTTATTTTTTTTTTTTTGTACTATTTATGTATAAGTACCAATATATTTTTATTGCATTTTACGTACCTAAATACTACTAAAAAAACTACCATATTTACTCCGTTTTCTTGTCTTTAAAATGTTTCTTTGTATTTATTCAATTTTGTATACTTTTTTCAATGGGGATTTAGTTTTAAGTTTTTTTTTTTTTTTTGTGTGTATGTGTGTGTGTGTGTCGAAAGACCTTGCTTTAAATTCAAGCAATATTTATGACATGAATATAAATTTTATGACAACAAATCTATGAAGTGAACAATGAAACGACATATAGGGGAAAAGGTTGGTTATATTTCATTGTTGGGGCATAGAGATTGAATACATTGAATAATCTTAGTTTTTGAGCAGAGAAGGGACATATGGAAAAATGTGTCAGTTTAAAAAATTCTAAATCATAAATATATAAATATCAACTATTAATGTAGCTAGCTAACCTCATAAAAATTATTAATCGTTAAATTAGAGGGAAATGGCAAAAAAGACAAAAAATACCTCAATAAAAGTATATTACATAGAGGAAAAATCATAAAAGAAATCATCATTTTTATGATCTGAAAAAAATAACAAAAACAAATATGTAGCTGGTGTAATGTGGAATTTCATCAATATCTCTGAGCTTGCTGGTAACTGGTAGGTAGCAACACGTAGTTCATCAAATAGCAACATCATAATCTAGTACAAATTACATATACACATAAGAACAACAACAACAACAACAACAACGAAAAAGCAACAAAAATGTGAGAAACTATTAAAAAGTCATAAAATGTATTGCATGTAGTGGTGTAGTGGCAGCAAGCATGCACACACACACACACACACACACACTGATGTATATTGCGAGTAATAATTGTAAAATAAAAATGTAACTCCAACAACAACAACAACAACAATAATAAACGACAAAAGTGGCAGCTATGCTTGTTGTTGTTGTTGTTGTTGTTGTTTTGGTTTGCTTGCGTGCCTGCCTACGTTGTACTGAATTTTATTTACTATATATTTATACGATTTGTGGTTAGATTGTTGCAGCAGCATATCTCTGTGTGGTAGCAGTCACAATACAAGATACCAACTAAGCTGGATCAAATCAAAAATTTCAAATATTTTTTATTCACATTTTTATGGTGTTTTGGTTGTATGGTGGCTGACTGCTAAAAGAATAGGTACTAAAATTTAGTACACTTTGTTTTTTTGATTTACATTTGGTTTTACTATTGCCGGTAAACGATTATTGGATTAGAATGTAGTTTGATGGTCACTATGGCAAATATTTTCGATTTAATTTTTATGACGTCAAGAACTTATTTGACGGAATCGTAAAAGAATAGGTGCTAAAATTTAGTACACCTTATTTTTGATTTACATATTTTTAACTATTTTTTTTTTCGGTTAACGTTTATCGGATTAGAATATATTTTAATGGTCACCATGGCAAATATTTTCGATTTAATTTTTATGGTGTCAAGTACTTATTGACGTAATCCTAAAAGAATAGGTGCTAAAATTTAGTACACATTCTTCTTAGATATTTTTTTTATTATTTATCGGTTAGATTGGAAAGGGTAAAATTTAGTTAAGTCTGATTAATTGACTGTTTTATAAAACAGTAAATAGTAAAATTTAGTACACACTTTTCTAAAATATAATTGTTATTTATTTTAAGGTGTTTTACATTGAATAAAAACCGGGTTTGGTCAAGCTTCGACATTCAAAGAGTAAAATAACATTACGTAGTAGTTACGTCGAAAGGTAAACCTTTGCAGAGGAGTAGTCTCTTTCAGTAATAATGGAAAACAAGATATTTATAGCAACTCAGGTAAACCTAAAAATTGCCAGATGGATTGAGGACTTCTAATTAAATGTCTAATTTTCAGAGAAAGCTTCGACTATAAATTAACGGTAAATCCAAGATTCGAAATTAATATTAGGAAGCCACAGTATAAAATGACATGACTAAATATCATCGAAATTTTTCCTGTAGAGAATATCCATATTTCATATTGTATTGAACATATTTATAGTAAAAAAAAAAATCAATAAAATCTCTATTAGTTTTAGGTTTCTTGGAAAAATGCCCTCCACCAATAATAAGTACGAATTACTTTTTAAAAGTTATATGAAAAGTAAGCATTTGCCAAGCTTTCATAGTGACAATAACGACCTTTCAGGTGTTGAGGCACAAATTGAACAAATACCACGGTGTGTCAACTCACCGGCAAAACCAATCCTCCCAATATCACCCTATTATTGCTCTGGTGGTGATGTTGTTGTTGTTGTTCTAATAGTTGTCATTGCAATAAAATATTCTTTATGGTGTGACATGATTTCAAAGGATAATCACGGAAAAAAAAAACGAAGAACCACAACAGAAATCATTTGCAAATTGTTTGAACAATAAAAAGTAGTTCAAACTTGATCATAAAAATATGTAAAGTTATAAAATAAAAATTAATATACTCACACAAATACACACACACACACACACACACACACACACACACACACTCATATGTGACTAGTGAAAAATAATTAGTTTAACGCATTTGTTTTTTTGTCAGGCTGACAAACGATTGAACAACAAATTTTTTATGACATAAATGATTCAATGAGTTTGTGTGTTAGTCGATTTAATATGATACGACCTAACTTTTCTATGTAACAACATTACAACTAAATAGAATATTCAAGTATTCATGAGTACTTACATGCAACATAGTGCTAAAATGACATTCAACCAATATGCAATATGCATTTTCATATAAAAACAAAACAAACATAGAAAAAATTAACAATTTTATTAATGTTTTAATTGTCCTTGTCCTTGGAGGAGCATATATGTATGTATAGGTACATATGAAAGGCATACAACATGCATGCATATGAAAGACCATGAGAATAGACTGGTTAGTATGATGAGAGATGAAATGGTACATACTTTTGTTTGTACATACATATGAGGTTACCTATTAACTACACCGACGATGTACTCGTACATGACACATGCAATATCCTTGTGTTCAAAGTACACTTGCATACATATGTGTGTGTGTGTGTGTATGAATTGACTGTCATTGTGTGTGTGTCGTCATTGTGATCGTCGTCACAATGTAATTATCAACGAGTAAAAGTAGAAAACCCAAAAAGCAACAACAACAACATGTGTGCGTGTGTGCATTTACTTAATATGCTGACGTATGTAATTTTTAACGCAATTACTTTTTGTTTTTTTTTTTTTTTTTGTGCTCCATGTACATCTATGCACATATATAAGTACATACATATTCTATGTAGTAAGGTATAATAGCAAATATGGGCGAGTTATAAGGACAACGATGACGACAATGACGACATAACTACTCTCAACACACACACACACACACACACAGATAATGAAATGAAGTGACATGAAATGAGCAGTGAATAAATAAAGTGAATGTGAATTAAAATTGTTTGCTTGATTGCTTATGTTCTTGTTGTTGTTGTTGTTCTCGCTGTTGTTGTTGTTGTTGTTGTTGCTATTGTTATTATTTTTATTAATATAATGTTAATGTTGATGATGATTGCTGTTTTGTGGTTAATCTGCTGCTAGCTAACTTGCTTGCTGGCTTGCCTGGTCGCTGCTGATGGTGTCATAAAGATCTTTTATCAAAAACATTAATGGATTGTGTCATATAAGAGAATATTATATCACTATTATAGTACTACATATATATTGTATACTATGTACATATGTACTATATCACTATTATTATCAATAGCACTCGCTAGCAATTGTATCATCATTACAAGCACATGTTGGAAAAGCCCAATGGGGAAAATATATAAGATGTTTACGAAATAAGTTATATTTTTGATATGAACTTTTAACAATGGAATCTGAATCGAAGGCATAGCAATTCTCTACCATTTGTAAAGTACATATTGAGTAACTCTGATTCACTGCTATCGAAGCGATAATATGATTATCTCTCTTATATATCATCATAAAAAAATGTGCTGTTAAAAGTGCATTGAAGATTGAAATCTTGTCTAGACAGGAACTCTTTGACTTTGGTCATATGAGTATTTTAAAAAAACATACCTGATCAAAAGATTATCTGTTCATTAACAGACTTTATGATCACGAAACGACAATTTGATCCTAAATTTAAGATTATCATCTCAGACCGTGATGAATGAGACTTTGGAGGACCTTGGGTCGATCCTAGAAGTCTGAAATGGTTCACAGGGGGGTCAAAAACAGACTCTGGAGTCGGTGCGGCAATCTACAGATACAACACCAAAATTTCAGAACCAATGGTCAGATGGCCTTGCGTCTTTCAGGCTGAGGTTCAAGCAATTTCAATCTGCGCAAGGATAAATCTGAAAAGAGGCATCAAGGGCGCACATAATGCTATCTATTCAGATAGTCAAGCTGCATTGCAAGCACTAGATTCATATTCTATGGAATCGAAGCTAGTGGAAGAATGCTTCAACAACCTACAACCCATAGGTGCAATGAATAAGATTGTACTTGTCTGGGTTCCTGGTTATTCAGGGATCGAAGGTAACGAAATTGCTGATGAATTAGCCAGAACTGGTTCAGCAGCAAACCTCATAGGCCCAGAGCCATACTGTGGTATCAACTGGGGGGAAGTTAAATCAAATAACTGGAAACATAACCTTAGGATATCACACTTGGAAGAAATACAACAACTTCGCCAAGCCAAACGATTGGTAAGGCCAATTTTACCTACAACAAGGAACTGCGCAATATGTGCAAAGCAGATATTAGGAAAATAGTAGGTTTTCTCTCAGGTCACTACTACCTGAAGTACCATCTCACCAAATTACACATACTCGACGACAAGGAGTGATCATTTGGATCCGGAAGTAATAAAAGATGCCTCTGCTAGGGACATTCCAACCTTCATTCGCAAGGCGGATAAGATACTGGAAGGACATGGGTATCAGTTACTTCCTTTCTTTAGACTAGGAACATCTAGGTCGATAAGGACCTGATGACATAAATTGCAACTAAACCAATAGGATATAGTAGATAGTGCAATTGTGATCAAGTGGATCACAAAAATTTAAATGTAATGTGATACAAAAGATCTATTAGGTCGCAGTGTCGGCCTTTGGGTAACCTACAACAGTATTTTATTATTATTAATAACTCTGATCATCGCTTACAAGGGGTAACTTCGAGAGTCGAACATCATCTAAAACGATCCAAAGTGAATTTGCCATGATTTCTAATGTGAATTCAGGCATCAACGAAACAATTGTGCTCAAATGAAAAACTGAACAATCTCAAGAAAATGTGATGTTAATTTTCAGTAAATAAAAGTAGAAGGTTTGATGATAATGAAAGTATGTAGTTTCTCTGTACTGAAAGTAAGTAGTCTGTAATGCATTATAGTATGCTTCCATTTCCATCCGAGTTGTTAATGTATCATATAAATATATAATAACTAACAAATTTTTGTTTTTCACAAAATGAATGCTTGCTTCATCACTTGTAATGCCCTTTTATACATTATTGTATCATTTCTACAAAAAATACCAGATTAATTTCGTTAATGTTTCTAAATTGTAAGAGTTTTTTTTTTTATCGTGTGCGATATCGAAAACATAGTTTTCTAAGGTAAAAATTAAGTATAAATTAATTAATAAAAATTTTTATTATTATTATTTCATATATTCAAGAAATCAATAAAATATGAAATTCTATACAATATGCTCTACTACAACGAATTAATACATTGGCCCTTCATACATACTAACTAACTAAGCACCATACATGTATGTAGGTATTATGTCCATATACTATTGATACATATATGGTCTCACTTGGCTAGACTGACTTTACAAATGTGGTACTTATATCATATACAGTAATTATATATGTATGTATGTATAATGTGGTGTGTTATTATATAGTGAATAATTGACAATAC